>CM051458.1:46880712-46989745 GCA_028274465.1 Plantago ovata
CTTCTTCTTCCTTTGAATTCTTCTAGTTTCTTGCTGCAGCTTTTGCATCATCTCTTGAGATTCCCCTCAAGATGAGAGTAAATGTTCTTACTCCCATCTTGTCTGTGTAGAACCGAATTTTCTCTGATGGTAATGCTTTAGTTAGCATATCGCAGGTTGTTGTGAAGTATGAACATAACTACTTCAATGATTCTTTGCTGTGCTTGCACCTTTCTCGTCATATAAAGTGTTGATTCAATCTCGACGTGCTTAGTCTTCTCATGATATACTGGATTTCTTGGTGAGACTGATAGCAGATTGATTGTCACAATACAACTTCGTAGGTTCTTTTGTTGTTCAAAACCGAAATCTTTCAGTATTAGTGAATCCACCGAATCATATTATTCACAAGTGTGTGAGCAATTGCCCTATATTCAGATTCAGTCGATGATCTACTTACGACTGTCTGCTTCTTCGTTCTCCAACTTACCAAGGAATTTCCTAAGAAGACACAATATCCTGAAAGAGATCTTTTCGTGTCAGGGCAATTATCATGATCTGAATCAGAAAATGCCGTGAGATTCATGTTCTTTTCTGAAGATAACAAAAGTCCTTGGCCTGGATTTCCTTTAGATATCTGATTACTCTGAGAGCTGTTTCAAGATGCTCTTTCGTTGGTGACTCCATGTATTGACTCAGAATATTTACAGAGTAGCAAATATCAGGTCTGGTTAATGTGAGATAAATTAGTTTTCCAACAATTTTCCTGTATATGGTTGGATTTCTCAACTTTTCTCCTTCCTTTTGAGTGTTATGGCCTTGTTCTATTGGAATAATCAGAGGTTTACACCCTAACAAACCATTTTCTTCTATGATTTCAAGAGCATACTTTCTTTGACAAAGGTAGATGCCTTCTCTTGATCTTAAAATCTCAATTCCTAAGAAATATTTAGGTCCCCTAAATCTCTTACTTTGAAACTTGACTGCAGATAGTCTTTGGCTTTGTTAATTTCTTCTTGATTAATTCCTCCAATTAAAATGTCATCAACATACACAAGTAACACAATGTAACTTGTTTCTGTTCTTCTTATAAATAAGGAGTAATCATGTTTTAATTGAACAAAACCATAAGCGAGTAATGAATTTGTGAATTTGACATTCCACTGTCTTGAGGCCTGTTTCAATCCATAAATGGATTTATGTAACTTGCAAACTTTGTTGTCCAAGGATTCCCCCTTAATGGTGTAACCTGGTGGTAATTTCATGTAAATTTCTTCATCCAGGTCGCCATTAAGAAAGGCATTATGAACATCAAGTTGTGATAACCTCCAATTGTGTTGAGCTGCAAGAGCTAAGAATATTCTGACAGTTGTTAACTTGGCAACTGGACTGAAAGTTTCACTATAATCTAAACCATGTTGTTGAGTGAAACCCTGTGCTACCAGGCGAGCCTTATGTTTATCGATACTGCCATCTGATTTCAACTTTGTTTTGAACACATATCTGCATCCCACTGCTGTATGTCCTTTTGGAAGATCAGTAATGCTCCATGTATTGTTGAGATGCATAGCATTCAATTCATCTTGAATAGCTTTCTGCCAGTGAGGATATTGAATAGCTTCTTGGAATGTTTTGGGTTCCTCGTGGAGAGATAAAGATACAGAGTAAACCTTTTGATGTTCTGAAAGTCTATCATAAGATAGAAAATGAGATATAGGATGAGCTGTTCCTATTTGAGAAGAAACTTTCCTTGTTCCTTTCTTTAATTCTTCACAGTGAAATTCGTTTAGAAATTTGTTCCTTTGGCGGACTCTAGTAGATTTTCGAATGTCAGGAACATGTTCGGGTTGCTCTTGAGTTTCAGAATAGTCAAGAGTGACAGGTATAACTGGTGATTCAACAGAAGAGGCAGGATCATTGTTGGAAGCACGAGAAGGGGAAGAGGGTGTGCTTGGAGATGACTGATCTCTGCCTAGTGTCTGCTGTGAAGGAGTAGAATCGGAAATGATGAGAACATTATCATGTGATGAAGGATGGTTATTTGCTCTGTGACTTGGAGAAGTGATGGGAATATGAGAAGGACTAGAATGATAGTGTTCCTTGTGAGGAAAAAGTCCCATAGTGAAAATGTGATCATGGACGGCTGCATATGGTGGTGCAGTATGGTCAAACATAGTTTCACTGCAAGGGAATACGTCCTCATAAAACACTACATCCCTAGAAATGAATGTCACTTTCTTTTCTAAATCATACAGCTTGTAACCTTTGATTTGTGATGGATAGCCAAGAAAAATTGATTTTCTTGCTCTTGAACTGAACTTATGTCCTAATTCTTTGATAGATGCGCCATATGCAAGGCAGCCAAAAATTCTAATGTTCGAATAATCAGGTCTTTTATTGAACAATCTTTCATATGGAGTTTGTTCATTAATGACAACAGAAGGTATCCGATTGAACAAATAAGTTGCTGTCAAAATGGAATCACCCCAAAACTTGAGTGGTAAATTAGCTTGAAATAGTAAAGCTCTAGCCATGTTGAGTAGCGTTTGATGCTTTCTTTCCACAACTCCATTTTGTTGAGGTGTGTATACGCAAGTTCTTTGATGCAAAATGCCATGAGTGTTATAAAAATTTTCTAACTGAAATTCCACTCCGTTGTCTGTTCTGATTTTCTGAACTTGCTTATTGAATTGAGTTTTAACTAATAAAGCAACAAAATTAGGTAATATTGTGGCCACATCTGATTTATATTTCATCAGTAGGGTCCAAGTGACACGAGAATAATCATCAACAATAGTGAGAAAAAATATGTGGCCATGTAAAGAAGTTTGGGAGAAAGGACCCCAGATATCTATATGTAATAACTCAAACACAGATAAACTAGAAAATGTTTCTTTAATCGGAAAAGATAATTTCTTATGTTTGGCCTTGCTACAGACATCACAAATTTGCATCTCAGTGCTTGTTACAATAGGAGAAAATTGCTCAATCAACTTGAGTCTTGTAACTGGAACATGACCTAGTTTAAGGTGCCAGAGTTCCTTATTTAGCCGAGAACACTGATGAAGTTGAGGAGGTGTCAAGGAATGCAGGCCAACATAATAGAGTCCATGCTTAATTATTATTCTGCCAATCTCCTCCTTTGAAGAGTTCATCTGCATTTTACAGACAGAATCTTTAAATATAAGAGATACATCATTGTCTTGAGTTAATCTAGAAATAGAGATGAGATTGACTTTAAAATGAGGACAACACAACACATTTTTGAGTAGGATATTCTTTTCAATAAGAATATCTCCAATACAAGTAACTTGTGTAAATTCTTGTGTTGGTAATTGAACTTGTGAATCAACATTTCTTATGTTGTGAGTAAATAGAGATGGTGAGTAAATGACATGATCTGAGGCTCCAGAATCTAAGAGCCAATCAATTCTTTGTGCAAAAACATTATTAACAAATGTAACATTATTAACAAATTTACCTGCCCAGTCGTCGGCATCTATCATGGAAGGATCAAGGTAGGAACTGGTTGAAAAAGCATTGATCTGAGAGGAAGAAGATGGACCCTGAGCTGGTGGTGCGGTGATGCTAGGATTTGTAGGCTTGATCATTTTGAAAAATGCTTGGAGTTGAGCATTAGTGATAGTGATTTCATCATTGTTCCCTTGGAAGCAATCTGTTGTTGGTTGCCTTGAGTGACATTCACAAATCCGCCATTGCTATTGTTTCTGGTGAACTTGAAATCTGGTGGAAATCCATTCTTCCTGTAGCAATTTTTCTCTAGATGTCCTGGCCTGTGGCAAAAATCACATATCATACAATTTTCTGTGCTATGCCCTGCCCTTTTACACTTGATGCAGTACAGCTGGTTGTTCCTCCCTTTCCTTTGTAACCAGCCCCAGAGTTGGGTGGAGCATTGTAACTGGTCATGTTGACATTAGGCGAGCTAACCATCATTGCAGAAGCATCTCCACCAGTGTTGGTCATGTTGCTGAGACCTTTCTGCTTTTCATCTTGCAAGACAAGTTTCAAGGCTCTGTCAAGACTTGGCGGCTTCTCCATAGTAAGAATTTGAGTTCTCACTTTGTGTGCACTAGTCAGCCCCATGCAGAATTGAATCACTTCATCGGCTTCTTCCATGTCTGCAAGATCATGGAGAGATCGACAAGGACATTTGCCACAATGACAACCCTTTTTAGGCCTGAAAGTTCTCAATTCCTGAAGAAGAGAAGTCATAGCATCAAAGTAACTTTCAACAGACAACTGAGACTGGATTAAAGTGACCAGTTCTCTTCTTAATTCAAAAATTCTCAATCTGTCCGGGGAAGCATATCTAACAGCTAGCTTATCCCAAGCTTCTTTAGCTGTGTTTGCAAATCTGAGATTAAAGGCTATCTCTTTGCTTACAGAGTAGAGTATCCATGTGAAAATAAGACTGTTGCACTTAAGCCATGGCATATATAAAGGATCATCTATGTCAGGCTGTGCTATAGTCCCATCCACAAAACCCATCTTATTTTTAGCCTCAAGATGCATAGTTATCATCTTTTTCCAATCATAGTAGTTTGAGTTGGTGAGCTTTGGCTCAATCACAACAGAATTTGGAGTATCAGCCGGTCCGAGATAAAAAGGACCATATACATCATTGAGATCATAGGTTACAGTTTCCTGTTTCTTGAGTTTCGCTTGCTTATCTGCTTCATCTTTCTCTTCTGCCTTTTTGATGTTATTGATGTCATCTTCAGCAGCCATGATGAGTGATTAATTTCCAAGAACTGATAACAACAGCGAGGATTTTAAGATTAGTAACGATATGATGAGTGAATAATAAGAAACTGATAATAACAGATGATAATTTGATGATATAGGCTGATAACAACAGCACTAGATTTGCTGATAACAACAGCTTTGAATAAGTATAAAGAACAGAGATAAAAAAATTAAATTTGCGGAAGCTAGAAAGGAAAAAAAGATTGCTATTCTTTGTTCTGATTAGTAGCCAGAAGGGCATCAGATTCTCAGAACCTGAGCTCCGGTACCAGGTTAGAAAACGCAGAAATCATAGCATGAAGCTTAAGGTTGTACCTGTTCTCTCTTATTGAACGAAAAGAAGAAGTGAAAAATATACAGACACGTTATGCTATTTATACAAGAAATCTACTGCTAACCCTAACTGACCTATGCTGAAATTACATTCATGCCCTGTGAGAATCTGTAAGCCTATCTTCTAAACTAATCATGAATCGTTTCTGGAATATGCTATTCCCTTCTCTGCACGCCAGAATCCTAGGGACTCTGCAATTTTGCCTCACGCTCTGTGCGTTCGTTCTAGTTTGTGATAGTTCTTCTTCTTCCTTTCCTTTGAATTCTTCTTAGTTTCTTGCTGCAGCTTTTGCATCATCTCTTGAGATAAATTGCTCAGAAAGTTATCATCATCATCATTGGAGCTGGAGGTTTTGATTCTTTTCGGCGCCATATATCAATTATTGGATTAATGTTTTAAGTATTGTGAATTATATATGTTCTCGGTTGTTTTTTTTATTATATACAGGTTAATACTATTCCTAAAACTAGATGTACAGTAAATTGTGTTCAAATTCTAAATCGTTCAAGATTCGGACAAAATAAATATATTTCTTTTATCCTCGAAGAACTTGCTAATCTCACACAAACATGGAAAGCTTCATCTCTACTTTCCTGCTAATTACTCATGGAACCCTTTGATTCTTAAACTTACAACTGTTCCCTACCCATTTAACAATTACGAGTTGGGCGAAGAAGGAGTGCATTATGGATTTGGGTTCGATCATGTAAACTTTGATTACAAAGTTGTTCAGCTTTCGTGTAAACACGAGGCTATGGTTTATGGACTAAAAAGTGGACGTTGGCGGAGCATTGGCTGTAATGTGCCTTGTGATGAAGTAGGTGGATATTCTTCTGTGTTTGTGAACGAGACCGTGTATTGGTTGGCTAAATCTGTAAATGGGGATGGACAAAGATTTGGTTGCATTATGGGATTCGATCTTGCCAATGAAGTGTTTAAGGTCACCATGCTACCCCCGAACTGCTGCAGTCATTTAGATAATGTTTTCCGTATAAGGTTGTCAACTTCGTTAGATGGCAAGTCTCTTGTTATCTTTCATAATCTATCAGGTGCATCGAGGAGGAACGATACAATTTGGGGTGTGTCATACCTTACTGATTCTGTTTGGGAGAATCGATACAATTTGGTTTTGGGCTACAATGTTCACCCACTATGTATAGTGAATGACGACAGTGGAGAGGTTTTGGCTTGGTCGTTTGGAAACCGTACCCTATGGGTTGTGAATGCTGTCAAGGAGGGTGAGGCTTGTTCGGCTGCCACAAAGCAAAGCATACTATTGCTGGTGGTACGGAGGATTTTGAATACACTACTAGTTACACTGGTTACACTCCGAGTTTGGCATTGCTGCCTGATGATAGTGAACAAGTGTAGAACAGAACTATCATTCATTTAGCCTTGTCAGAGTGAGCATCTGCTTGCCAACAGTTTAATTTATAGACTAGTTCTTACTTTTTCTTCATTGAGATAAAAAAAAAAATAGTATTCCATTTTGTGCTTAGTTTGTCAATTTGCTTCTATTTTGTTTTTCGCTTTGTTCTCTCTCTGGTTTCCTTTTTATTTGAAAGGTGAAACAAGTGATATTAACATGACATGGATCATCACTGAAGTTGGAACCTCAAGTTAACATGACATGGATCTAGTTGGAAGCATCGTAATCTGTTCTGAAGTTGCGAAAAACTCAGTGCATTTTACTCCACAGAGACATCGAATATACATTACTAGAAACAAGTCAGGATTTCGGCCCATGAATGTGACACTCTAACAAGAACTCAACATAAAGTCAAACAGATTAGCCTAATCATCTTCCTTACCAATCATCTTATTTATTCCAGCAATTTACCATGGACAACTACCCATCAAGAACAAACAGATTAGTCTAAGGAATCTCACGTAGGACCTCATCAGCCAAAATAAAAGCACCTTTTAATGATGGACTGCAAGTATTATATTTCTGCTATAAGAAAATCAACGACTTGCCAGATTCACATATGCACCACGAGAACACAAGAGAACATGATAAATGAAACAGCCCCCATGGATTAATCGAATTATGTATAAGATGAGATAGTACTTGTGGATTACATGTATTAACTATTCTTCACCTTTCTTCTCTTCAATTAATAATACTGTACATGAAAATAGAAGAGCAAAATTAAATTAGGCTCACCCATACATACAGTGATAATGGATTAGCAGCAGAATTTTGAGTCCTTGACTCCTTGTGATTTGAAGTTCAACACTTTCAGAACCATGGCCAAACATCCCAATCAGTTCAAATTTGAAGTAAAAAATATAACAAAATCAAAAAATTCAAATATTATAAAATGAGAATATAGTACTTCATCTTTCTTCCGTTCAACATAAATTTCACCTAACCAAGGGAATACGAAGTTGTCAAACATACGCAAGAATCCAGTTTTCCATGTTTTCGACAAGCTCCTAAACATGCCTACCCAAATCTTACCCTACATTAGCGTGTAACGCATTGTTTTATCTCTAAAGATCAATTCATCTATATATTGGAATTGGATCCTTGTTCTGCTTGCATATAGTTTAGGAACTCTGTTTGAATATTTATCTATTGTATTTGGGAAAAAGTCTTTTCATTAATGTTTGTTTCATTGTCATGAAGAGAGTTGTTCATCTTTGTTGTTTGAAAGTAGCATATATTTTGCCTTTTCTTTATTCAAGGACTGGATTTGAGATCCCAGCATGTGTAATTGGAATTTATATAAATGGCCAGAAGATAACATAATTCTTTAAAGCTTTTATGGAAAATCTCCTCCGATTCCTTTCATACTATTATCACGAAAACGTCACTATGGAGACTCTGTACAAGAGAATGAACAAGTTTATAATAGCTTAACACTGTTATATAGAACAGAGAGCTAGTAACTGCTTTTAACTAACTTGGAATGTACTATTCCTAATGCTCATAGTACAAGTAGCATTCTATTTATTTGTCATAAAACGCGTATACAAGTACAGACACTTTCTTCTTTGCATTTGACACTTTTTATTTACTTTTAAATGTCTTCATTTTCACTAGTTCGATACTCTTCATGATTCAAAATCCAAATTTACCAATTTGTAAAGGTGCTTGGAATCAGAAGATGTAAATGCTTGGAAATTGTTAAGATGTTTGGAAATTGGGTTGGATTCTTCTCTATTTCATATCTACTTTCTCTCTCTTTTGGTTTAATTTCTCTCTCATCTCTTGTTTTTCAGTGTGGTTTTACGGGCTTTAAGACTGGATGGTATGGTTTAATACTCTCTCATCTGAATATTGATACTTTGGAGCGATTCAACTCATATAGCGTGTGGATTCAAGTTTTCACCTATTTGTACAGTGGCAGATTCAAAAGGGGTCGATGAGATCCCCCTCGATTTCTAATAAGTACTAAAATAGAACTAGATAATCAATGAAAGTCCAAGTGGTTTGACCCACCTGAATTGGGTTAAATGGCAGGAGTTTGACTCCTCCTCGACACTTCTCTCGTGCTTTATACCCTCTTCATTTCTCTTATATAAATTTTTTCTGCATAGTTAAAATAATATACTTGTATAATTTTTTTTTCTGCATAGTTAAATTAATATACTTGTATATCTTTATGATTTGTTGAAAATCGTTACTTGAAAACGTTGTTTATTATGAAAAAAAATTACTATTTATCCATTATTTTATTTATATAGAATAACATTAATTAAATCTCGTCCCCTCTCAAATATGCTCCTGGATTCGCCACTGATTGCAAATGGAATAGTTTCGAGCAATGTATGTTGATTATGTATTCGTTGTGATAGGATGAGAAAGAGGAGGAGCTTGAATTTCAAATCGATAAGGTGTTTTTATCATGGATCCACTGTTGTGGTTTTAATAGATTTTGGTGTGATTTTTTAATTCATTTTGTTGTGACTTTAAAAAATATATAATGCTATTTTATTGGATTTGTCTATTTTATTACAAAGTTCTCCGATCCCTCTTGTTAAAAAACTCGGAGGACCAGCTGCGCCTAGCTTTCAGGTTTGAAGCAAGCCAATTAGCCAAACGCATGCAGCAGCAACGTAACCATTTGACGTAGAAGCGAGCAAAAGATTTCTTACAGTACTCGAACAGATGGAATAAGACCTGAATTGTGTCTATATATAACAGCTTGAGGAAATTAAATCGAAGCAATATAACAGATGTGACCTTATACTAATTAAGGTCATGTTGTTAGTTGTTCAGCTCGGCCTGTTCCTTGAGATATATAAAACGCATGTGTCGATCGCGTTGTGAGTCATCTTCCTTGTACTTTTTCCAGTAAGAACAAAATTACTCAGATTCAACATGGAAGAATAATACTTCACATGATGCTCAGAACCAATGTTGTTGAACAAGAACAAATTCCTGAAAGGTTACGGGATTTAAATACTAGTACTATTCAAATCAAAAAAGGAATCTATATATATATACACATATAATATGTATAGAAACGATCATCAATTTATATAATTATTATTGTCGAGAATGATGAACTTGAGTACTTCCGCCGGTGATGATGATGATGATTATCTGAGTAAATTGCCCAACGATATTCTGCTCCGAATCCTGTTACAGCTCCCAGAAAAAGCCCTGATCCCGCTGATTTCCGTCTCCAAGCAATTCAAAACCCTGATCCGAAATTCCCAATTTCTCCAAGCTCATCATGATCACCTATCATCCTCCATTGAAACCCCTCCCAAGAACTTGCTAATTTCATACAATAATGGAAAGCTTCACCGCTACCGTTCTCTTAGTGGCTTGTGGACTTCTATCCCAGATCCCTGGAAATATAGAAGTTCTTTGGAGTTCTATGGACTAGTTGGTAATTCCGTCAATGGAGTTTTGTGCCTGAGACCAAATCTTACTCTTTATTCGCCTACCAATTTTATCTTATGGAACCCTTCAATTCTTAAATTTATAAGTGTTCCCACCACATTCACCCGTGTCACTGACAGTAGGAGAAAGTTGGAAGACATTCAGGTGAAATTGTCTAATGATATGTTTAATCCTCTACTACTTGATGCAGTTAAACAACAAGCAAATGATCTTATGGAACTTCACAATAAAGAGGAGGAGATCTTGATGCAAAAGTCCAAAGTCGACTGGTTGCAGCTAGGTGATGGTAACAATGCATTTTTTCATGCATCTGTTAGAGCCAAAAATCAGCAAAAAAGAATGAATAAGCTGGTTGCTTTAGATGGGGCTGTCCTGACTACTTCAACAGAAATGGAGGAAGAAATTCTTAAGTTCTATGAGAGTTTAGTAGGGCAGAGAGCTTCTTGTTTAAAGGAAGTTCAAGTTCCTGAAATAAGGAAGGGAAGCAAACTGAACAGAGAGGATGCATTGTTACTGATAAAGACAGTTGATGAGGATGAAATCTTGAATGCTTTGAAGGGTATTGGTGATGTGAAAGCTCCGGGCATTGATGGCTATAATGCCAAATTTTTCAAGGCTGCCTGGCCTGTCATTTAGGGAGATGTGATTGCTGCTGTGAAGGAGTTCTTTGAGGAGGGGCACATGTATAAGGCCATCAATTGTAAACTAGTCACTCTTATTCCAAAGTCTCCAACTGCAACTACAATCAAAGATATGCGCTCAATATCTTGTTGTAATACTATATTGAAGGTAATAACCAAAATCCTCACTACAAGACTGAATCAAGTCATTACAAAAGTTGTAAGTGATACCCAATCTGCCTTCTTGCCGGGAAGAGTTATTCATGACAACATATTCTTGACACAAGAGATAGTGAGAGGTTATGGAAGGAAAGGGATTTCACCTCGTTGTATGATCCAAATGGACATACAAAAGGCCTACGATACTGTGGAGTGGGGTGCATTACAAAGGATTCTGGAAGAGCTTGGATTCCCTAGTGTTTTTGTGAAATGGATTATGGTCTGCGTCACCACTGTCTCATACAGATATACAGTGCATGGTAAGCCTTCAAGATTATTTGTTGCTAAAAGGGGGCTTCGACAAGGCGATCCCTTTTCTCCATTACTCTTTGTTTTCATAATGGAGTACTTATATAGACTGTTGCAAAGTTTGAAGGCGCAACCAAACTTCAATTTTCATCCTCGTTGTGAAAACTTGGGATTGTGAATCAGTGCTTCGCAAATGATCTTATGGTTTTCTGCAGGGGTGATAAGGAGTCGGTACGATTACTAATGCAGAAATTACAAGCCTTCTCTGATGCTACTGGACTCAAAGCAAGTCCCACTAAATGTCGAGTGTACTTCGGGGTGTAGAGGAAAGTGTACAGGAGGAAATTTTGGAGCTAACCAGGTTTTATATTGGACAGTTGCCAGTAAAATACCTTGGTGTCCCACTTTGTTAGAGTAACGTTTTTACGTTAATCTCCTTATGGACATTATCCTAATTGTATTGGGATTGTTTTACCTTAACTTAACAAAGATCGAATTCAAGAAGGATTTACAGATCAAGAACGAGAATAGAGTTCTAGTTGGATTCGTCATGTTCAGGCAACTTCAAAGTCGAAGTTGACTAGGAAACTACTTCATCAATGTGAACACGTTTTGGAGTTCTAGTTCAATTAGAAGAGATGTTCTAATCTGATTCAATGAAGACTTCCACACGAAATTCAAGGGTGTTTATAACACTATAAATAGAGTGCCAAAGTCGACATTGAAGAACACACACAAGTACGATACACGTACAGTTTTGCAGATTACACTTGAAGTTGCTCAACGCCGGTTTCAACGTTAGTTGTTCAAGTCTTTTGTTTGTAGTCTATTTACACAACCTGTTTATATATTCCTCGAGGGAGTATAGGTGAGTTGGTTCTCATATAGATTAGATAATCTAGGTTGTGTTGTGTCGTTTACTAGATAAATAGGTGAGTTCGATATTCATTGTACTCAACATATTGATCTAGTCGTTTTGCTAATAAAGCATCTAGCTGTGAATAACAGTTAGAATAAAAGTTTATACGTGTGTCTCTTTACCGCTGCTTTCATAATCTCTGTGCACGTATTAGTTTATATTGCTTTATTGATTTACAGGTTATCGAAGTTGTCGTTAACGTTGCGCAAACTTTATAGACAACTTTGCTATCGTTTTTCAGGAATACCAAACGTACTCTGTAGGAGTTTTAGATTCTGGACTAACTCTTATTGTTTTAGAGTTCACGTGTTTTAACACACTTGACAACAGAAAGCTTACTGTTTCTTCAAGTATGCCTTTGATTGATAAAATTCTGGGAAGAGTACGACACTGGAGTACCAGACTGCTCAACTATGCCGGCCGTGTGCAACTGATTCGAAGTGTATTGTTTTCTATTGCAAACTATTGGTTTCAGGTATTCGCACTACCTAAAAAAGTTCTCCAACACATTGAGTCCATTTGTAGAGTTTTTCTCTGGACTGGAAAAGATGATGTTAGCAGGAAAGCTCATGTGTCATGGGAGCATGTGTGTGACTCCCACTACTAAAAAAATCCCCTAATTAGACACTTTTTATAGTGACACAATTAAATAAGCGCCACCACAAGCAACCTAATATTACCCCTAAGCTAGTTAGACACGGGTTTAATCACGAGAGGGAAAGAGCATCACTATACCAACCTATCGAGACGCACGTGTTTTTTTCCCCAAAGTGCCCAGTAGGATATATATAAAAAGAAAACCATCTAAACTCCCGTTCTTTCTCTATAATTCAATCTATCTTTGAGAGTGTTGTTTATCAGCCGAATGTTCGTGGATACATCTGCTTAATGCTCATACAGATTTACAGATCAGTATATGACAATAAAGGCGAGGTTTCTGCTATATTTTTCTGCTAATTCGATGTAAGTTCGTCTTATGCTTACTGCTCTCACTTGCTCTCACTTTGATATCTAGGGTTTTGATGGATAAAGCTGGAAAGGAGATGTACACTTAAGTTTCTGATAGAGTATGCCAGAGAAAGAACCTATCTGCAATGCAGGAGAAAACCCCGATCTGTGTCCGGAGAGGTAAGTATTCGTTAGTCTATGCTTGATTGAATTGGGAACAATTGATTTACCTTTACTTTTGATTTAACCTTATTCTCCTACTTTCAGTCAAGGTTTGATTTGTACTTGATGAGTTTATATCCAATTGGAAGAAATACGCCAATTCACAAAGCAAAGTGTTGAGTTAATTTTTGCTTTTTTGGGTACATACCTTCTTTACTTTTACTGGGTTAAATCGTAGCTCTGCATTCCTAGGAATAGAGATTCGAGTAGTTGTACTAGCTGTGAAGTGCAGTTTGAATAGCTTTTAGTAGACACTGACTTTCAATAGGTTGTCAAAGATTTTAATTCCAGTGTTGTTGATGGCTCATCTTTTCTTTTTCTTTTTCTGTTGTTGCCGAGAGTTGAACTTTTAGCACTATTTTTCAGTTTTATACTTATGTTTTGTACCCTGTACTTGTCATTGTTGCACCCTTTTTTGATGTGCGCATCATGAGAGATTCAATTTCATTAGTCTCATGGAGTCCTTTCTCCTTCACAGTTGCGTGATTCCTAATATACCGAGAAACAGGTTGGAACTCTGCCCAGGGACTAGATGTTACTCATTATATCGACTTGTGTAGGTTCTTATTTTTGTATTTCTCTTTTTTTTATGTTGCAATTTGACCTGGCCAATCCACTATTCCTGCAATTATGTTAATCAACACTCTTCCTGCAATTTGAATTATCTTAATCAACAAATTCTTGTCTGCACTAGGTGATTCTGTAGTTCTTATGCATGTATTACATTACGTGACTCACTAAGATGGGGGGTGTGGACTGATTCTGTTTTGCCCTTTCATCTGTTCATGATTAAGACATTTCATAGTTATGAATTCGAGCAAGATTAGTTCTGGTAATTTGATACTCTATATGTGTAGTGGTGGATGTATTTAAGGTGTTAAATATACTGTGATGGATTACAAGTGCATAAACAAAGAAGTTATTATGTTCTTTACAAACAGATAAATGCATATTACTTTTAATAATGTATGCGTGAGCTGACTCTGTTGAAGTTAGGGAGCTGTGGGAGGATGCAGCTGAGGCGATTGCAGGTACAAAAAAGAACAAATAATTGACAGTAAAGATGGAGGCAGAGGTGCATGCAAATAATTATGCAATACGAACTTGGGGAGAGAAATAGACGGAGGTCATGCTGAAAAATCATGTGGAGCTTATTGAGCTTCTCGGTATGCTGACCTGAAGAGAGGTACTCATGGTTTTTCTTGCTTAACTGCTTGCTGTTCCAATTCAACAAGGCAGAACATAACTCAATATGGACTGATGCTAATTGTAAGTTTCTTTACATACAGTTTTTCACTTTTACTAGTCCATGTTTGAAGGTATTGTACATGAATCTGTATAGTTTATCTATTCTACATGTTTCAAATAAAAATGTATAAAAAAAACTAGAGGTTTTTAATTTTATGCATCTTGCAAAAGCTAGTTAACGGAAGAAAAAGGCTCCTGCTCTATATTAAATTATGTGGCTGAATTATGTGTTTCTTTTATTGATTGTGAGATGTATTCAGGTCCACAACTCTTTCTCTACGAAAGGTGGGATAGGAAAAGGGATTGCAACTCTTTCCATTTCAAATGTCAGGATTTTTCTTGGTATCTGGCACTTCATGTCGGTGAGGGAATTTACAACAGTTTCCTTGTTCTCTTTGATTCAATAAAGACTAGTCAAAGTCAAATATGTAGTTATCATGGCGGACTTTGCAGCTCGAGTCAAAATTGATGTGAAAAACTGCTTTCTAGCAGCCATAGACATACCTTCGCATTAATGCTTCCTCCCATTCTGTACTTGGTACATCTTTTTTGCGTGTTGTGCTTTCTGTTTGATATCCACTCCAGATTATTTTGATTTGGGCACAAATGGAAGTGATGAGAAGTGCAGCAAACTCTCAGTCCGACTAAGATATATATGTAACCGCAACATCCCCTTCTCCTTCACAGTTCCAACTTCTTTCCAATCAGGTATTGTGGGGGAGCTTAGTCTGGGTACTCTTTTTTGCGCGCAGTCTAGTGAATCGAAGTCATCTAGTTAATCTGTATATATGCTTCCCTCCATTTCCTTTGTTATTCTTCACTTTTCCATGTGACTCTACTCCGCATGCCTTAACTTGCCATAGCTAACTTCATGCAGTTCATGCTTTATAATGTTTTCCTGGTGTTCATATATTGCTACCCGTAATGGGGTCCAGAAATAAGCCTATTGCTCTGGTCTGTTATATTGCATTTGTCTGCTACATGGCACATGCTAAATATGATTTTGTTTCATGAATTGGATTCTTGAGCTTTGTAATTTTACTGTTCACTTAAATATGTGCACCATCTGGCTACCTGTGCAGATACTAAAAGCCAGAGTGAAAGAAACTAGCTACAACTGAGCTGGAAGATACCTGTGCAGATACTAAAAGCCAGAGTGAAAGAAACTAGCTACAACTGAGCTGGAAGACTCTTAAGAAAGAATAATATGTAATGACCACTCCTTGTTGAAGGTTCATTCTCTCCAGCTTGAATTGCTCATAGATGTAGATGTTGATAGCTTGTACCTAGTATTTACCTAGACTCAAATCTGAATTATTATAAATGTAGGTTGGTGTTAGAAAGAGCTGTATTGAGTAGTTGTACTTTTGAATTGATGTTATTTTGAAAGTTAATGAACATGTTCGTTTTGTTTTATTTCATTACTCACTAATTAATTATCTGTAGTTAAATGTAATGCATTAAAAAGAAAAATTGCTAAAAAATTAGTGACGCCACAAACCAATACAACTAGTTGTCACCATAAATGGATATAGTGACCCCTCTAATAAGGTAGTTAAGTTTGTTAATGGCATCTTAGATGACACGGTAAAAGTGGTCACTATATGTCTAAAATATTATCATGTATGCCTGTCACAAAAGGTTACTATAGTAACACTGCAACCTATTGAAACCCCTTTACAAGTGACACTTTCACAAAGTGTCACAATAGCCTAAGGTGTCACAATAAGGTGTTTAAGTGACATTTTTAGGGGGTGATTAAAGCCATTTTTTCTAGTAGTGTCCAAAAAAGAGGGAGGATTGAATCTGATAGCATTTTTTGATTGGAATAATGTTGCGATATCTAAGCTGCTTTGGAATATTGCGATGAAGGCAGATAAAATGTGGGTACACAGTGTGTACATTAAAGGGCAAGCAGTTGATACTTTCCAGCCGAGTAAATCTTGTTCTTGGATCATAAAGCGCATATTCAAGTACATGGATGAGGTAATGTGCAATGATGTCTGGATTGATGCAATTAACTCGGGTAAATTCAGTACACAAAATATTTGCAGAGGTTTACGTGCACATAAACCAGTTGTACAATGGAGAAAGATGTTTTTTGGGAATCTAGCAAGACCAATGGCTCTATTTACGTTTTGGCTAGGTTGTCAAAACCATTTAGCTACGAAAGATCAACTAAGGAGATTTGGAATTGTAACTGATGTTGTGTGTGGGTTCTGTTGGTGATTTTAGTGTCATCAATTCATTTTAGTAGTAATGTGATTTGCTAGAGACTGATGCGATCTCTCGTTGAGGCTCGGAACAAGTTCGGATAGTGCGGAGTGCACGCTTGTTGAGCTAACGAGTTATCGGCCACGAATACGAAGCAGGGGTCAAGGGGGTTGCGCCCCTCGCGGGGTTGCAAGGGGCGGAGCCCCTGTACGGGGTTGCAAGGGGCAGAGCCCCTGGGTGGGGTCCAAGGGGCATAGCCCCTGGCTGGGGTCCCGCTACGTGAACAAACATGTTTGTTCGGGTATATGCACCCCTTCATGAACAAACAGGTTTGTTCTGAACAGATGCGCCCCTTCCCTCTTCGTTTTGTACTTCTATATATTGAAGGAATCAGTCTCCTGAACAGATACGAAAACTATTACATCCTCTCTACTTTCTGATCGAAATTCATATTGCCTGAATTAGATTGCCTTCTTGGATTATCCCGGCAAGGAATTCGTGAAACCCAGGCAACAAGTTAGGGTCGAATTATCTTGTTTGGAAAGTGACTACACGATCCATTGAAGTTTTCCAAGATTATTCACAACCCTACTATATTACTAACAAACAAACAAGATAACTTATTTCGTTGATAATCATGGCTGGAGAAGTTCCAAGGCCACGACTTCAAACGCTGGCAAAAGAAGATGCACTTCATGCTTACGGCCTTAAAGGTGGGGTACTTTCTGTCTACACCAATGTCGGAAGTGGAAGATGATGGACCAATTGATGCACTCAGGCGCAGGTCCAAGTGGGAAAACGATGACTATATCTGCAGAGGACACATCCTAAACGGTATGTCTAATTCTTTGTTCGATATTTACCAAACTGTAGAGTCTGCGAAAGAACTGTGGGATTCTCTTGAAGCCAAATATATGGAAGAGGATGCTTCAAGCAGGAAGTTCCTAGTGAGCGATTTCAACAACTACAAGATGGTTGATTCGTGGTCTGTCATGGAACAGTTCAATGAAATCCTCCGGATTCTCGGACAATTCACACAACATGATCTGAAGATGGATGAATCCATCTCTGTCTCAAGTATCATTGATAAGTTGCCTCCTTCATGGAAAGAGTTTAAACATACTCTGAAACATGGGAAAGAGGAACTATCTCTAGTTCAACTTGGAAGCCATCTTCGCATAGAAGAATCTCTGAGGGATTCGGAAGAAAAGGGCAAAGGAAAAGAGGTTGCTGGACCCTCGGTCAACATGATCGAAGAGGGTAATAAGAACAACAATAAGAACAAGAACAAAGGAAAGAAGCGTGCTAGGGACAACGACAACAAAGGTAGTTTCGGTTCTAACAAGAAACCGAAACTAGAGTGTTGGAAATGTGGTAAACCTGGTCACTTCAAAAAGGATTGTCGATCTGGCAAGAAGCAAGACAACGCGAACGCAAGTGGTTCGGGAAAGGGGTCTACGGACCAATCCCGAAACCAAGGTCAGAATCTAAAAAGTGATTTGAATAGTTTGATTGAATATTCAGTTTCACTAATTTCTGAAGCATATTATGTGCAGGATGATGCTATCGCGTGGTGGATAGATTCTGGCGCCACAACTCACGTATGCAAGGATCGTTGCTGGTTCAAGACACTTGTACCAGTGGATGACGGTTCTGTCCTCTATGTGGGAGATGATCACTTCGCTCCCGTGGAAGGCAAAGGAGACGTGGTGTTAGAATTTAGTTCAGGAAAGACAATCACTTTGTGTAATGTTCTGTATGTTCCTAAGTTACGTAAGAACCTGATTTCAGGCCCTGTATTAAATAAGCTTGGTTACAAGCAAGTTTGTGAATCTGATAAGTATACTTTGTCAAAGTGTGGTGTGTATATTGGATCCGGTTATTATAATAATGGAATGTTTATGATGAATCTTAATGGAGTTTCGCATGATTCTAGTTCTGTATTTATGTCTTCTTCGAATTTGATTGATTCATCTCTATGGCATGCTCGTCTAGGACATGTGCATTATAAAAGGATGCTTGAAATGTCTAAAGATGATTTGATTCCTAATTTTGATGGAAATGTAGGAAAGTGTAATACTTGCATGTTAACTAAGATCACTAGAAAACCTTTTAAGAGTATAATGAGAAAATCTGTCATACTTGAATTAATTCATAGTGATCTTTGTGATTTGCATGCTACTCCATCATTAGGGAACAAGAAGTATGTTGTTACCTTCATAGATGATGCATCTAGGTTCTGTTATGTTTATATGTTGCATTCAAAGGATGAAGCCTTAGATAAATTCAGAATTTATAAAACTGAGGTTGAATTGCAACAAAATGGCTTGATTAAGACCTTACGCACAGATAGAGGTGGTGAATATTATGATCCTGTAATTTTCCAATCCGTAGGAATCATTCATGAAACTACGGCTCCTTATACGCCACAACAGAATGGTGTGGCAGAAAGGAAAAATAGAGCTCTTAAGGAAATGGTGAATGCCATGTTGTCTTATTCTGGTTTAAGTGAGGGATTTTGGGGAGAAGCTATGTTAACAGCTTGCTATTTGTTAAATAGGGTTCCTAACAAAAGGAACAAGACTACCCCATATGAACTTTGGTATAAAACACGACCTAACTTGACATTTTTGCGAGTTTGGGGTTGTAGGGCCGTGGTTAGACTCCCGGACCCTAAGAGAAAAACTTTGGGCGAAAAAGGTATTGATTGCATCTTTGTTGGATATGCTGAGCATTCCAAGGCTTATAGGTTTTATGTCATAGAACCTAATAGTTCTGTTTCTATTAACACAATTATAGAATCAAGAGATGCTATCTTTGATGAGAATCGTTTCTCTTCAATACCTAGACCAAAATATGCTATACCAAATTCGGATGATGCTCTAAAAGATGATCATTCGAATGATGTACCAAGTGAGACTCCTGAACCTCGTAGAAGCAAAAGAGCTAGGAAACCTAAATCTTATGGTTCTGATTTTCAACTCTACTTAGTTGAAGGATCAAAGGATCAGATTGAATCCCAATACTCGTACTGTTACAGTATTGAGGAGGATCCAAGGACATATGATGAAGCTATTAAATCTCGAGATTCAGCCTTCTGGAAAGAAGCGATTGATGATGAGATTAGCTCTATCATGGAAAATAATACTTGGATCTTGTCTGATTTACCACCAGGTTGTAAACCACTAGGCTGCAAATGGATCTTCAAAAGGAAGATGAAAGTCGATGGTACAATTGACAAATTTAAGGCTCGATTGGTTGTCCAAGGTTTTAGACAAAGGGAAGGGATCGATTACTTCGATACCTATGCTCCTGTTGCTCGTATCACTACTATTAGATTGCTAATAGCCTTGGCGGCTATTCACAACCTAGTAATCCATCAAATGGATGTCAAAACAGCATTTCTTAATGGTGATTTGGAAGAAGAAGTGTACATGAAGCAACCGGAAGGATTTGTAATGCCTGGTAATGAGAATAAAGTGTGTAAGCTAATTAAGTCATTGTATGGGCTGAAACAAGCACCAAAACAGTGGCATCAAAATTCGATGAGGTTGTTTTGTCTAATGGTTTCGTTCTGAACCAAGCGGACAAGTGTGTATATAGCAAATTTGATGCATCTGGAAAAGGTGTAATCATTTGTCTATATGTGGATGACATGTTGATATTTGGTACTGACCAAAATCAGGTTGATAGAACAAAGAAATTTCTGTCATCAAAGTTCTCCATGAAGGATATGGGAGAAGCAGACGTTATTCTTGGTATCAAGATTAAACGGGAGAATAAAGGAATTGTTATCACACAATCTCATTACATTGAGAAGATACTCAAGAAGTTCAATCTTGAAGATTGTTCTCCGGTAAGTACTCCCTTCAATTCTAAAGAAAAGCTCATGACACATACAGGTAAACCTGTGGATCAGCTTGAATACTCAAGAGCCATAGGTTGTTTGATGTATGCTATGACTAGCACTAGACCGGATATTGCTTATGCGGTTGGTAAATTGAGCAGATTTACTAGCAATCCTAGTAGACACCATTGGAATGCAATAACAAGGGTATTCAAGTACTTGAAAGGTACTATGAATCTTGGTTTGTCATATATGGGATTTCCTTCGGTGTTAGAAGGTTATACGGATGCTAGTTGGATAAATAATAATGACAAATCCTCTACAAGTGGATGGGTGTTTTTGCTTGGTGGAGGTGCCATTTCATGGGCTTCCAAGAAGCAAACATGTATAACTGACTCCACAATGGAATCTGAATTTGTAGCCTTAGCTGCCGCTGGTAAAGAAGCAGAATGGCTAAGGAACTTAGTGTATGAGATTCCTTTATGGCCTAAACCGATATCACCTATTTCTATCCGTTGTGATAGTGCTGCCACCTTGGCTAGAGCTTATAGTCAGATTTACAATGGCAAGTCTAGACACTTGGGTGTTAGACATAGTATGATTAGGGAGTTAATCATGAATGGGGTGATATCCATTGAGTTTGTTCGGTCGCAACAAAACTTGGCTGACCACTTGACGAAGGGGTTGGCTAGGGACTTAGTGAGTAAGTCGGTGATTGGGATGGGATTAAAGTCCATCTACATCTATTAGCTGTGGTATACCCAATTCCCCTCTAATACAACGTTAGAGGCAGAATTCAATGTGGAAAGACCGTAGTTAGAGATTGGAGCACATGTGTTTATCTTCCCAAGGTATGTGCTCAGACCTGCAAGTGATGTCAGGTTGAAGTATACCTTCTTAATGGTTCTTTTGACAAATTGCGAATGCAGGTGCAAGACTAAAAGGACCACCTATGTAAGCATGAAGTTTCGCCGCTTCAAGAAGCTTGGACTTGGCTTTCTATATGCTTATTAATGGATAAGGACACATGGCTTGTATAGTGTCAAGTATGGATTGTAGATGTTGTAGAAACTTGTGTGTATGATATCTTCAGGTATTCAAATGGGTTGAAGGGTTCAATCGTTACGACACCCCGATTCTCGAGTATTTGGAATGTGTATTGTACTAAGATGAAAATTCAATCGTAAGACATTTTCATTTATGCACTTGTTTGATCGTAATGTTTGTGTTTTACACTTGTTTATATGTTTATATATACTCAGTAAATCAAGGATTACACTAAAATGGGGTGGGGGATATGTTGGTGATTTTAGTGTCATCAATTCATTTTAGTAGTAATGTGATTTGCTAGAGACTGATGCGATCTCTCGTTGAGGCTCGGAACAAGTTCGGGAGGAATCAGTCTCCTGAACAGATACAAAAACTATTACATCCTCTCTACTTTCTGATCGAAATTCATATTGCCTGAATTAGATTGCCTTCTTGGATTATCCCGGCAAGGAATTCGTGAAACCCAGGCAACAAGTTAGGGTCGAATTATCTTGTTTGGAAAGTGACTACACGATCCATTGAAGTTTTCCAAGATTATCACAACCCTACTATATTACTAACAGGTTCTGTGATGCTGATGAATCCATAGATAACTTATCCTATGAATGTCAGATAACAAAAAATGTTTGGATGCAAATACTGGCCTGGTTACGAGTTACGCATCAGCCTGGACATGGCAGGATGAACTGAACTAGCTCGTGACAAATTGCAAGGGCAAATCGATGAAGACGAAACTGTTGAAATTGGCAGCTGTGGAAAATTTTTATGCAGCATGGATGGCACGAAACGGTAAAGTGTTTGTGAATACACATAGTAGGCCTCTTAATGCTGAAACTATAATTAGCATTGTTAGGAGTAGAGTTGTCCTTCATAAAGGACTCCATTTATACTGTACAAGGTTGGGATAGATTTTCCTTTCTGTATAGCTACAGGATTTTAGATTAATTGGATAGGCCTGGATTTGTATCGGCTTTGTGCTTGAACTGTTTGGAAATGGAAATTTTATTCTTGCTCCAAAAAAATTCTTAAGAAAATGGAGGGCATTTCAACTAATAACGTAAAAGGAGTAATATTAATGCATTAATTTCCACTTATGAATGCCTGTTTTATAGCAACATATGGGACAAAAGTAAGGGCAAATTGGTACTTTCAGTAGAACCACACAAATACATACCTCCAAAATACATGCAACAGTAAGGAACCAATCACAAAATTGCACATCCAAAACACTTCATTAGCTGCATTGCATGCTTATTAAGAACTAATCAAGGGTTTTTTCTTTTTTGGTGCTCAAACTTAACAGTTTTACATGCAATTTGGATCTGGGCAGTCCCAGGTGTGTTTCGAAATATTGAACAAAATTAGCATGTACGATTACCAATCTACACCTTATAAAATAGTTTTGGTTTATCGTGAGTTTGCCAACAAGACCTAGTTGTTAGTTTATACTGTTGTGTCCTGCAATACTGACATTCATTGTTACTCCTTAAGCTGAATTGTGTTTACCATCCACATTTCATTGATTCTTTCAACATTTCAATTTGATTTTATCTCTCTACCATTTTTTTTTTCATTTCTATGTTAATATAATATCTTACATTTCCCTCAAACACTTTATATAGTAGAACCTCTATAAATTAAAATATCATTAGGACCATTAAAAAAATTATTATTTTCTCTAATTAGTAACTCATGTATAAATTAAGGTTATTGATATATACCTAATGGCAGAGCAATTAATTATGCTTCTCCTGTAAATTAAGGCTGCTAAAGTAAGGCATTAGACTGCTAAGCTTCTTAGCTATAGAGGAGGGTTTAGCTAATCATCAAAAGTTCTTTATAATCCTGTCCATAACTATTGAAGTCAGGTCTTCCTTTTCTTTTTTTAAGGTTCTTCAAGCTATTGAATCTATCTGTAGGTAATTTCTATGAATTGGGGATGTGGGTGACACAAGGAGAACCCTTGTAGCTTGGGGGGATCTTTGTAGACCAACGGTTGAAGGAGGAATTGGTTTTGTTCATTTGCCTTCTTGGAGTAAAACCCGCATGCTGAAATTGTTATGGGCAATTAACATGAAAGATGATAAATTGTGAATTAAGTGGGTATATGGTTATTACAATAAAGGACAAGGTGTGATGCATATGAGGCACCTTTTCAAGCATCATATCTTATCAAGAAGGTGCTCAAAATCAGAAGTTTGGTAAGTGGGAAAGTAAGTGGCACTACAAGAAATCTGGTGTTTATTGACGCTTTTAGTGACGCATGGTATGGGTCACTAAAATTTAGTGACGCATGGCGCCATTGGTGGCTATTTAGCGATCCATGAGATTGGGTCACTAAATAGCGACCCATGGCCCCATGGGTCGCTATTTAGTGACCCAATCTCATGGGTCGCTAAATAGCGACCAATTAATGGGGCCATGCGTCACTAAATTTTAGTGACCCATACCATGCGTCACTAAAATTAGTGACCCATGAGCTATGGATCACAAAAACTGTATAGTTTGGATCACATTCAACTGGAGCTGCAGAGCTCATCTGTTATAGAATTGGTGCGCATAACCTATCGTTGGATATCTCTTTGAGTTAGCTATGTGTGGACGTTGGTTTTAGGTCGATTCAATATCGTATGAAGGAGTTATGGCTGAACTGGCTAGACTGCACTAATCTTGCACACTTGAACGGCTCCAAAACCTTCATCCGAACTTCTGAATATGTGCTTCTAAGGTAAGGCTAAGTCTGCCCAAATGCAATTCTTGGCTTAAATTGAACTACGGTCAGTCACGAACACATCCACGGAGAAACTTCAACAAGATCACTTTGTATTTAAAATGCGGCGTTTTAAGCTCCAACATCACAGTTTCGTACCTAAGTGCCTGAAACATGCAAAACATCAAAATGTGACACTATTCTACAAAACTAAAAGAAAAAAAAAACCGAAATAAGGAGTGCACAAAGACTATAAAATAACACCAAAACTGAAGTACGTAACTAAGTTACCCCAACCGTTCAAAAATAAACTCTTAGTCTCTAAGTAACTCAACCGTTAGGAAATAAATAAAAAACAAATGAAAATTTAGTGACCTATTCCTTAGATAGTCCACTTTGTAATTAAGATATCTCAAACCGTATAAAAATATAGAATTTTTAAACGGCGTATAAATATAAAGATATAGAAGTGATTGCGAAGAGCAATAACTATATATCTAAATACTAGAATTATCATATGTATTGGTAGCCGAGTGGTAAGGGTGTTGGGTTAGCAAGGTGTTGGGTAAGGGTGGCCCGATTTCGAAACCCAGGAAACACGGAAGGTGGAGTAGGAGAGGAGAATTTAATTTTAATAAAGTTCTCAAGCAATTTAGTGACCCATCTATGCGTCACTAAATTAGTGACCCATCTATGCGTCACTAATTGGGTCGCTAATTTAGCGACGCATGTCGCCTCGCTATTTAGCGACCGGTCCGTTAGCGACGAAATTGCCATGGGTCGCTAATTGGCTTAGTAACGCATGGGAGGTTGTTTAGTGGCGCATGAGAGCGTCACTAAACCCAGTTTTTCTGTCAGATACTATGGACTATTGTTGCGAAGTGGTCTGGAAAGAATTGGTACTTGATAATCTAGCAATCCCAAAGGCGAAATTCATTGCGTGGTTGGTAGTTAGAGGAAGACTGGCTACTAAGGCCAGATTACTACATGTTAGTTTGACTGTTGATCCGATTTATGTCTTTTGTATCAACATACACTACAAGAAAAATCAGGTATAGCGACGGATGGTATCCGTCGCTACAGGCCATTAGCGACGGATGGCCCATCGCTAAATAGGACGTCGTGAAAAGTGGCGTCACTAATAAGGAAAGCGACGGATGAAATCATCCGTCCTTCCTTTTAGCGACGGATGTTCTCATTCGTCGCCGAGTTCACCGTTGACCAAACTTGAGACCGATGATTTTATCCATATCTATATTTAGCGACGGATAATGTAATACACGTGTTTAACGCTGGGTAGAGAAGATTTCAAAATTTTCTGGAATTTTTGGAATTTCTTGGAATTTTATAAATTTTCAAAACGGATAATGTAATACACGTGTTCAACACGTATCTAAATTTTCTGGAATTTTTTTTTTATTTGTTTTTTTTTTTCTGTAGTTATACACCTCAAATACATACCAATTTTCGTAACTAAAAATTCTACACAAATATATACTAATTAGTTAAGCATTCGAAATATGTGAATGAAAGTACTAATTGTCCTAAAAAAAACAAACAAAAAAGATGTTCGAAAAAAAAAAAACAAATTGTTCGAAATAGAAAAAAAGTGTTCGAAATAAAAAAAAAGAGTACTACTACGAAGATCCGGGAGTGTCGTCATCGCCCATGAAGAAGTCGGGAGGTGGCTCGGTACCGGGGGGGCGTACTTCTCCATGATCCAGTCGATGGCTTGCTTGAAGCAAGCCCTCATCCGAGCCTGCTCGTTCTTCATCCGAGCAGTTTCCTGGGCCTGCTGCTGGACAGTCGTCCTCAGCTGCTAATGCTCCTGGAGGAACTCGGGAGGCACATCGACTTAATTGTCCCCGTCGACGCTTGAAGCTGGAGGTGGAGGCACCCTGATTGATCGTCTCCGTTATGGCCTGCGAGAGGTTGCCCATGCCGAAGACACGCCCCTTCTCATCAAGCTCGACGATCTCGAAATAGATGGCGTTCTCCTCCTCGACTGTGAGATCACAGTTCGCAGTCCTGGCCTGGTACTCCGCCTGAAAATTCAAACAAACAAGATTTAATACGTTATTGAAGAAGCACATATTCAACAAAAGTTTAGGACTTGAAAAGAAATAAAACTTACCGCGATTTTTTTGCTACGCTCACCATGGAAGATCATCCGTCCATCCTTATCGAGCTCCCCGTGAGCCTCACAGAAGTGCTCCTACATGGTCGGCTCCCTCCCCTCCAATATCTTCGTCAAATATAGACAAATTAATTAATGATTGAATTGAAATAAGACTTTAGAAAAAAAGAAACTATTACAAAGTAACTCAATTCAATATAACTTAATTACCGCGTCTAGGTGGCGCGCCAACTAGGATTTCGAACCCAGTCTATGCTTCACCGAGCCTGTCCCATCCAGTGGATTATGGGCCCGGTTCTCCCTGTTCTGCTCCGCCAGCTTGTGGGCGTTAAGGTCCTCGTCCCAATACTTGATCCACTCGGGCCACTTGTCCTCCCCAATCTATCCCGGCTTCTTTCGGCTCTTCTTGATCTTGGAGACCTTCTCCCGGAAGGCCTCGAAGCCTTCTTGCTCGAAGGCGTACCACAGCTCCGACCTGAACTTGTTGGGGGAGGAAGTACTTCTCCTACATTTAAGAAATTATTTACACTTTAGACTAACATATCACCCAAACCAATTACACATTGTCCTAGAACAACTAACAACACGGTGACTAACATATCACCCAAACCAATTGCACATTTTCCTAGTTCAACTAACAACACGGTGACTAACATATCACCCAAACCAATTGCACATTGTCCTAGTACAACTAACAACACGGTGACTAACATATCACCCACACCAATTGCACATTGTCCTAGTACAACTAACAACACGGTGACTAACATATCACCCAAACCAATTGCACATTGTCCTATTTCAACTAACAACACGGTGACTAACATATCACCCAAACCAACTGCACATTGTCCTAGTACAACTAACAACACGGTGACTAATATATCACCCAAACCAATTGCATATTGTTCTAGAACAACTAACAACACGTTGACTAACATATCACCCAAACCAATTGCATATTGTCCTAGTTCAACTAACAACACGGTGACTAACATATCACCCAAACCAATTGCACATTGTCCTAGAACAACTAACAACACGGTGACTAATATATCACCCAAGTAAAGTGGATAACCTACCACTCAAACAAATTAGATTTCTTTGTTTTTTTTTTTTTTGAAATAAACCAGCCACTGCTCAATGAAACATAGCGACGGATGAGTCTATCCGTCTCTCAAGGAGCGACGGATAAAACTTATCCGTTACTAAGATGTCACCAGATTGGATCTCCCCAAGGACGAACTGAGCTTAGAGCGCAGTTCGCCCTTATCCGTCGCTACCTGTAGCGATCCGTCGCTATTTAGCGACGGATTGAATTCGTATCTACTCATCCGTCGCTAAATGCCTGATTTCTTGTAGTGATATCTTCTTTGAATGTGAGTCTTCTGCTGCTGTGTTGAAAGCCATAATGTTGTGGTTGGGGATGCAGTATAACATGACTGTAACATTGGAAAGATGCCCCAAATTTGATTAAGGGGCGCAACTCCCGTTGTGGGTTCTTTAAAGCTATATGTATGGAACTGATCTCTGCTATTTGGAATGGGAGAAATCAACGCATCATTCAGGAGAAAATCGATGATGCTAGTCTTCTTGTACGGGGAGTGGCTCGAACAACACTAATCTGTTGCCAGTTTACACAGAAAATGGATTGCTATTGTCAAATGAAAGTTGGTTTCCCTGTAGTTCAGTAGCATATATAGAGTTATGATTATGTTTGTTACATTTGCACGTTTGTGGTTTGTTGATGGTTTGTACCATCTTGCTTTGTTTGTAATTTGTGTTTGAACTCATTTGCATATTTGTAACTTATTTCTACCATATTTGCATGCTTCCAACTCGAATAAAAGGTCTTTTGTTCCAACACACACACAACTAGAAAAAAAAACAAAAAACGGTTTGGGCCCGAACTTAATTGACAATTTGTGCTAGTTGTCCTCTAAACATTTGGTGATTGTGATTTGCCTCTAAAAATATTATCTTTGTACAACTTAAAAGTTGCAATGTTGTTATTTCCCCTCCCCCCCTCATTTGAGATTTGCCCCGTTTTGAAAAAAGCATGTAAGGCATAAGGTATTGCACTATACATGCCTGGCGGCGAGGCATGCTCCAAACATAAAATAAAAAATCAAGTTAATTATTTTAGAAATTTAAAAATAAAGTAGGGTCCGTAACGTTTTAGGGGACTCTTAGAGCACATAATATCATAATAGGTCCCCTTAGATTATCAATTAGATTAGGCCATGAATTTGACTTTTGGTGAATCAGGGAGAACTAAGTTACTGTAGAAATTTTGTATTCTTTAACAACCAAACAAGCATTAGGATTTAAAAAAAACAATTAAAAAACTAATAGGAAAGTTAACAAAATAAAAAAAATAAAAAAAGTAAACTGCTCCGGTCAGAGCAGTACTACTCCGATCGGAACAGTATTGCTCCGACCGGAGTAGAGAAACTCCGACCGGAACAGAAAATGCTCAGATCGGAGAAGAGAAGCTCCGATCAGAGCTTCTCCTGCTGCGATCGAAACAGAAAAGCTCCAATCGAAGCTTTTTTGGCTCCGATCGAAACAGACTGCTCCAATCGGAGCATCAACTGCTCGGATTGGAGCAGTCACTCTGGGCGGAGCTAGGCTCCGCCATTAATGGCGGGGGAGAGCTTAGCTCCACCCACATGGTGGAGCTGAGCTTCACTAGAACAGCTCTGCCGGAATTTATTGTTTTTATCTTTTTTTTATTTTCGTGATATAAAAAATATTAAATAAAGTTTAAGGCTAAGGACTTATTTGTTTCTTCATTTTGCCAACAATGGCAATTTTGTAAATAACAAGTAGTCAACCAAAAAACACTCAAAGTGGCCTAATCTGTAATTTTTGATCTAAGGGGGCCTTTTCTGTTATTGCATGCTCTAAGGGATCCCTAGAGTGATATAATCTTAATAAAGTATGCATTTGATTAGAAAGTTCAAGAAAATAATTGAAGATAGAGAAAGTTGAAAAATATTTTATGAAGTGTAAAGGGTGATATAAATAAAAGGATATGATTTATATTTAAGTATATCTTACATTTATAAATACACATTAAACGCCGAGTCAAAATATTCACATAAACTATTCTCCATAATTTAGACGTTGAAAATCTACCTTCAAAATAATTTCTTACGACAACACGAGTGACCTATAAGACAAAATACAAGCTCGTCATTTTGTGAGATTCAAAAGGGGACATCAGTGTGGTATTGATTGAATGAACTGTGAATCTCAAGCCAGAATATAGGGAAGTTTTCTTACAAGAAAACAAAAACAGAGTATGTTGAAAATGAGTATATTTATATAGAGAAGAGTATTTTTATTTTTTTATATTTTTTGTTTTGTTTGTTTTTAGAGTAATATATATAAGGTTTACGTTGTCAGTTTCTCTCTCTAGATTTGTTTTCTTGAGAATGTTTGCTTATCCATTAGAAACATACCTACATACTAGTGTGTTAAGCTTCGAGAGACCACTACAAGAAAAACTGATTTTAGCGACGGACTCCATCTGTCGCTATAGGTTAGCGATCCGTCGCTAAACACCAATAGCGACGGAAAGTCCGTCGCGACAAGTGTCGTCGCTAAAAAATAAAGAGACAGTTAATAGCGACGGTTCAGTTTATCCGTCGCTATATTGTCGTTGACCAACATAGAGACGAATGACTTTATCCGTATCTATAAATAGCGACGGATTATGTTATCCGTCGCTAAAAATAAGGGACACGTGTCATTCCCTTGCGAGGGGAATTTGGCGACGGATAAACTAATCCGTCGCTAACTTCTCTGATTTTTTTTTTAAATTGATTTTTTGTTTACTGAATTTATGTGAAAAATTGTTATTTTAACTCAAAATTGAGTACGACTAACAAAATATATACGATTGATTCATTTTACGATAATCAAAATTTCAATAAAAAAACTAAAAAAGTGTACGTACAAAGAAACTAAAAGGTACGAAGATAATCATTAAAATAAACGAGAATCCTAAAATGTACGGATAAAGAATAACAATCGTAAAAAGCACTAATCCTACGAGCTCTCCACTAACCAACCGACCCCTTCAGCCGTCAACGCCCCATCCCTATGTGCCTGCTCACGGGTCACATGGTTCTGCCACGATTCCAGCCACAGATCCCGATGCTCCGGATTGAGGTACTGAACCCATTCTTTATGCAGAAAGTACCTTTCCTTGGCATAATAAATCGAATGTCTGTGAATCTTTTCCGCCCGGATGTTGAATACCCTCAATATCTCCTCCGCATTGGCATGAGGGACATAGTAGTATTTCTGCAACACAACAATCCCACAAAAAATCCCACATCAGTGCCCCACAAGAACAAATAATGTGCGTACACGTATGTACAGTAAAGGCAATGCCCCAAGAATATATACTATAGGCAATGCCCCAAGAATAGATACTATAGGCAATGCCCCAAGAATAGATAATATAGGCAATGCCCCAAGAACAGATAAACAAGTAATGTACGTACACGTATATAATTAAGGCAATGCCCCAAGAATCCAATATAGAAATATTCAAGTAAAGATAGTAAAGTACCTGGAATTCTTCCCACAAGTGCTCCTTCACGGGTCGAGGAACCGTAGCCCACCTTTCTCCGCCACTTAAAGAACTCTCTTCATGAGCATTGTAATCCTTCTAGAAGCTATAGTAGGTTGAAACCTGTCACACATTTTGAAAGATTAAAAGTTGGAGTACCGACAACTATATATACAAGAACAATTAAATACCAATTTATTAAGAACTTACTTAGATCCGTTGGTGGACAATACTGGAAACCCATTGATCCGTCGAGGGCCGCCCGGTTGATGTGCTTGATCCATGTAAACTAATATACATATAGCATCATCACAATCAAATACAAAACACTAAAATACAAACTCTTAATGTGTTTAGACAAATACAAGATGTGTTTTAGACAAATACAAGATGTTTTTAGACAAATCCGTCGTTATATGTGAACACGAAAGGATGTCTGGATCTTTAGGATCTTGAAATCTCCATCTTTAGTTACTGACTAAAGATGGAGACTTCAAACTCCTAAACATCCAGACACATTTCTTGCTCACATACTACATTATGTATATACAACTTATTAAGAATAGAGGGTTTACATGATTACGATATTGAACTAAACTTTGAGAATGGCTGAAATATGCTGGTACAGTAACAACGGCATTAGAAATGTTGTTGTTACGGTACCAGCGTACTACAATCATTCACAAGCCCAGGCCTCCCATACCATTCATCAATCTATATATATGGAAGTGATGGTGTGTCCGAAGGACAGTGTGTTTGTATTTTTTATGCATATACGTATATCATCATCACACTTTATAAAATGATTAGATATTACAAAAAATCCTTTAATTTAGAAAATCATAAAAGTCATTACATAAATGTATGCCTCATAAATTTTTGCTATACATGAATGTGTACATTAATACATTAACAATAAAGTGTATTTGTCCTTTAGAATTCCCAACACCAACTATAATAAGTCACCTAATTTTAACATATTCTCACACAAACAAATATGGAAAACCCTAACAAATTCAGATTTGAAGAAACACCCCCACATTCCCCCCCCCCCCCCCCACCTTCTCCCCCACCACAAATTGATCCCGAAATGTTGGCTGAAATGGAGTAAGCTCTCCAAGAGGCATTTCCTCCATCTCCCCCCAAATCTCCTACTCCTCCCCCTTGTGAGCACAAGGAGGTTGAGCACTTAGAAGACCAAGGAGTCTTCTGCAAGATATGTCAACAACAACTTTTGGAACCAAAAGATGTCATCGACTCGTCGCTCCTATATGAGGAGTCAAGCTCCGAGGACGAGGACGAGGGGATGAAGAGTGACTAGAACTACCTATTGATGGATGAAACTTTTATATGTAATCCATATTATTAATAAAAATTCAGTTTTTTATATTTTCTATCTTTCTCAGTTAGTTTATCATTTTTATTTCTTTTTGCTTATTGAGTTAACTATTAAGCATTTTCAGAATTTTCAGAATTGAACCAAATTAATAATTGAGTTAAAATAAGGAGTAAGCAGTAAGCATTACATTTCCAGTAACCTAATTAGGGATTCGAACTACCCTAAATCCTAAATTAAAAATTAACAGTGAAGAAACCTAAACCCTAAATAAAAATTAAAAGTGAAACCCTAAATAAAAATTAACATAGAGTAAATCAAATTTAATAAACTGAAATTAAAAGTATAGGGAAACTCACCAGTAATGGAGAGGCGCCGGCGGTGGCGGTGGAGGGGGAGGTGATGGAGAGGCCGGAGAAGAGGCGGCAACAGCTGGTAAAAAGAATGCAACACAAACAGACCAAACAAAAGAGGGGAGAAATGAGTATTAGTTGGTGATAAATAAATTATGATTAATTCATTCAAAATTGGGCAAAAATTGGAGAAACCCCCAAAATCTAGGGTTCTAGTTTCTTACCTCTGAAATCGGTGCAGATCGCGAAAATTTGAAATATATTCGAACTCCTTGTTCGATAAGCTTCAATTTGAGCTAAAATTTGAAAAGAATGGTGGAGTTTTGAGTAGTTGAGAAGAAATCCGAAGAGAAGAAGGAGAAGAGACAACAATGGAGAAATGGAGAAATGGGGAAGAAGAAAGCCTTCCCCGTCTGTCTATAACGACGTAGCGACGGATGAGTTAATCCGTCGCTACGTACTTTCCTTTTTTTTCCCTTTCTGAATAAACGAGTTCGGTCAACCAATATAGCGACGGATAAGTTCATCCGTCCCTCAATTAGAGACGGATAGACCTTATCCGTCGCTAATCTGCAGCCGGATTGGGTCCCGAGAGGCACGAACTGAGCTTAGAGCGCAGTTCGTCCTTATCCGTCGCTACGAGTAGCGATCCGTCGCTATTTAGCGACGGATGCCATCCGTATCTAATGATCCGTCGCTAAAAGCTGTATTTCTTGTAGTGGACACAAGAGAAGAGTAACTGGGCGTAACCTACGTACCTACCAGTGTTTTAAGCTACTCGGGTCGAGAGACACAAGAGAATAGTAAGTGAGCGAGTTGTGAAAAGGGAACTGGGAAGAAGAATACAAATAACAATAACAAACTCATGTTTTCTCCTCAGTTTTAGTAACTGCAGCTCCAACTGCTCGAATTCCACAGCCCCGAAATCGCGAGCATCGGTGGTGGAAGTAATAAATCTGTTCGTGTTCCAAAACTTCAGATTGACACTTTTTACAGCTGCTTCTAAAAGAGACCACCAAGAATTCAAATTGTCATAAGTTGTATCAAGATTCGATTCATCAAGAGCCATAGTAACTGGCTTTCTGATCCTGTCATCGGCTAATGCTTTCTATTTGAACCATCTAAGCTGCAGAGTTTCTAAAACTTAGGATAGTGCTCAATCATTCACGTCCACAACAAATTTATTATAACTGGAACAAAAGTACATCATGGAAATTTATTATAACTGGAACAAAAGTACATCATGGAAACAAACTTTCATAACTCCATACCGACACGATGTTCATAATATTAGGTTGTTGGCTATTTATTTGAAAGAGGTACTAATGTTATATGATCAACCCAATATATTTTATAGACTAATAATTATAATTATGTGCTTAGGTTTCAAATTTATATTGAATTTACATTGTGATTTTATGTCGGTATAAATTATAAAGAACCCAAAAGTCTTGTGAGAAGTGGCACATAAAATCTAGTAAAAAAATATATAAGAAGAATATCCATTAACTAGGAAAATTCAGAGAAACATACTCAGGACTGAATATTCGTCTTTGGCATCGATGCCACTCCCCTAACAACTGATCTACTTGGTCTTGATTCATTACAGCAGCAAGCCACTCCGACTATATTATAATACTCCATCCGTTCTCTCAGAAGCTTCTAGTTTGACTTTTTTTCGATCAACAGCTTTTAAGTTTGACTATCGATTACTTTTAAACTATAATGATAAAGTATTTAACGAAATTATATTATGAAATATAGAACTTAAATTTTCATAATATAATTTTGTTACATACTTCATCATTATAGTCTAAAAGTAATCGAGAGTCAAACTTGAAAGTTGTTGACAAAAATAAATCAAACTAGGAAGCTTCTGATAGAACGGAGGGAGTAGTTAAGGGGCGGAACCAGGAATTATTGTTAGGGGGGGCGAACATCATTTTTTGAAAGTTCGGGGGGCGAAAATTTGAAAAATCGTAAAAAATCCCTTTAAAAATTTAAAAAATCATATATTCCTTTAAAAAAAAATTTTTTTTTTTTTGGGTGGGGCCGGCCCCCCGGTTCCGCCCCTGAGTAGTTATAATATTAATTGGGTGAGTTTCAAACACTTAATAGGTTTAATCTATGTTATCTTCGTTTGAAAATTGATTATTCAGATCAGTAGTTTTGTTCAGACGAAAATAACAAAAATAACAGTTTGATTTTTCTTACTCTCTCTTCCCTCTAAAGTTTAATAAGAAGCTTCTAATAAAAGAATGGAGGTAGTATAATATTAATTCAAAAGAAATTAGCGTTCAATTATGGACAAATACACGAGTAGTCGAGTATCAATTAACTTCCAGAAATTTCCTACACAAAACTGAGAAGAAACTGTCAACATTTTGGGATACCACTAATTGTACGAACAGAGATTTCCCTTCATGGTTAAACACTGAACTCATCATCACTATAACCTGAAGCATTGCCATCCGAGTCTGACCCGCCACTGCCGCCATTAAAGTGAGTTCCCTTGGCTCCCGATGTGCCTTTCAAAGAGTTCGTACCTGCTGCTAGATATTCTCTCAAATCAACATGAACAAAAGGCTCGGTTAGTTCCCAGAACTTCATTGCATCACATCCAAGAAAACCAATCCAAAATGCTTTCCCCCTCTGTTTCATCCTACAATCTAAGGACTTGGCCTTCAACGTTTTGGTAATTCTCATGACATCCTCTTTAGCAAAGTTCAGCTTCAGCAAAATGTCACCTGATGATGTCCTGTAACCACTATACATATACCAATATGCAAGAACACGGGGTGTCAACCATCGGTGGATTAGCTTAGGGGTTACAGGTTGACCTTGAGGCCAGAATTGGTCTGCATAGAACATGAAATAAGAATGAGATATGGTGGTAAACTGCCAAGGAACATCTTCCTCTTCCTCATTTACAAGTTTACACGCTAGCCACTCACGGAACTTGTGATATATATTCATTTTAAGAAAATAATGAATTTTGGAATCTTCCCTGAATAAGAAACGGATAGCATGATTCTTCTTCTCTGTATCTAGTACAACCCGTACACCGCCCAGTAGTAAACCAATCAGGATCTCTCTTTGTTCTCCACTTAGATTAGGAGCGCGTGGTTTTTTCAGTTCTTCCTGCTTTAAACTCAAGATATGTTCAACCTTCTCCATCAAGGAAGCATCTACTTCGTATTTCTTCTCACTCATGAAAAAATAAAGTTGTTTTGCTTTAACATCATGCCCAGAATTTAGATAACCCCTCAAAAGCGTGTTGCAAGACTTTGTACCAACACCAATTGTCTCATCCCCATGCATTTTGTCGAAGATCTCTTCCGCTTTGTCGATATTGCCGATTTGCACAAGTGAATCTAAGTATATACCACAGACAGTACGATTTGGCCGACATTTCTCTAGGTATTTAAAGAAAGTCGCCTCTAATTTGCTGTGCATGCTTAAGTTTGAGTACATATCCATTATATCAATGTATGATTTCACCAAGGGCTTCATACCGCTGCTTACGAATTCTTCCATAAGAGACTCTGCCAGTGCATCCTCCTGAGCTTTACATACTATTTTAATGATTTTGTAATACGCCACGACACTGGAGCTAATCATTCCTTGCATTTCCCTAAATGTATCAAGAGATCTCATCGGTTTTCCAATCTTAGAATAAACCTCCATCATATACACAAATGCTTGAGTCGGAGGTTTATTGGTGTACGAGAGAATCTTTGTCCACGTTCTTTCAGTTTCAGCAAGATCCCCTTCCTTCCCACACGCTCTCAACACCGACACAAGCACTTCCAATCTCTCTCCAATCCCAAGTAATCTCATCTCTGCTCTTAGAGACGCAATCCTCTCTTTATCTACCACATCCTGGTAACTATGCAGCCAAATAAGACCACCATATATATCATCATGTATCTTCAGCCCACACATCGTTATATTTCCAAAAATAAACTCTGCCTGTTCAAGATATTGCTTACAAGCACCGGGCGGTCTGCTCACGAGAGCTCTAAAAAGAGAATTATGCAAGCTAAGCCGAGGCTTGTAACCTCCTAAGTGAATCATACGATTGTAAACGCTACAAGCTTCCTCTATATAATCTGATGAACTCAGATAGGCCACAATCAAAATGTGAAACGTAGACTCATTCGGAATTAAACCTCGGTTCATTATATCATCAAATACCTCACGACATCTCAAACATTTCCTCTCCTTCCCTAAGTAATCTGCTAACTTGGACGCTAGGGCAAAGTCAAACTGAAACCAATTTTGCTCCCCCATCCATTTGTACACCTAACCATGTCAAATTCACAAATCACATCATCCGTTCCACTGTTTTAATTTTTGCCGGTCAACATTTTACCACAAATTAATCTTAAACTATAATATTTAACAATATTACGTGTATTAGACCGCAAAAATTCAAAACGGTGCAATTGTTCTTACGAGGGAAGCTAAATAGTGGTATTACCTTAAATGCGGCGTCGTTTTGGCGAATACGCAAGCAATGAATGGCAACATAAGTGCAATCCGATTGGGTAATCCACTTCCGCTGGGCATTAAGCACGCGAGTGAAGGATCTGGACCTGTAAGAGGGAAGCTCCTTGCAGAGCCAAGCTAATCTGGACCTACGCCACTCCTCGGGCAGGTCTTCGAGCTGGTTTATTTCAACTACGGGCGATTTGTACCGCTTTAAATCGGCAAGGTCAAAGGAGCCGTCAAAATTGAAAATATCGGTATCTGTTTCGGTTGAGAAATTGAATCCAGGTTCGTCCAATTGTTCGTGGTTTTCATGTACTGCTGGAGATGCTGAAATGGAGGAAGAGGAGTTGGTGATTGGAGGAGAGTGGATTTTGCGGAAGGGTTTTGGGAGAGTGATGAGGGTGTTGGTGGAGGAAGTGTGGTATTGGGTAGGGGTTATTCCGTAAATGTTGGTAGTGTAGTTGAAGCTCAGAAGCATAGCTTCGGTGGAAGGACTGGTGGTTCCGGCGGTGGTTTCCGGTTAGGGATGATGATGAGTTTGGGTTGGAAAGGATAGAATGATAGGGTCAGGGTTCTGTCCGGAATAGCCCGAATTAGCTTCCTTTTTTTGAAACCCACAGGTTCAAGTGAACCGTTGAAAACACAAACGCCAGCCTTTTCGCAAAAAATAGTTCATGAACGTGTATTTTACACTTTCATTTGATTCTTTTTCCACCTATTTTAGCTATCATCTATCTTAATTTAGCTATATTTTAGTGCATTTTATTAGAATAGTGTCACGCTTCCTTTTAGTTTGTATTTTTACAGGTTTTGAGTGAAAAACGAGGTTTTTCGGGCAATTATATTGAAGTAGACAAGGAATTGGTGTTCTGAAGGCCTAATTGGAGTATCCAGAAGATTCCGGATAGGATTTGAAGTCTAGAGGTCGAGTCTGAAGGCTAAAAGGTCACTAGAAGGCAAAAACCGAGTCCGAAAAGGAGAAGAAATCCAAAAATGCGTCGAAAACGCGTAAAATATATGCTATGATTTATGTTGATTGCATGACATCTATGAGTAGCTAAACTTCTCGTTGGTGATAGTATGTGATTTCTTAGCGAAGGGTTAATAATTATGCTAATGGCTATATCGCGCATTATATTTTGAGTTATTGCTTTATTTCTTTGATCTATCTAAAACCTCTATCTTGGTAGTGTTGAATAATTACGGAACACAATTGGACAATTCATTGATCAAAGATCTCTATGCAAAACCGGGTACTTCATGCATGATTATTAACCTGCTATGCTTTGAATGACCATACTATCACCAATCTCCATTATCTGTTAAGAAAAACCTTTGTTAAGTCGTCTGTTGATTTATATTCTTAAGTTAGATTAGATAAAGCTAGTTATAGTCCTTAGAGATCGACACTCGAGGTTATTTTACTGCTACACTACGGTTTTCATTGTAGTTTGTGAATTGCCTTTGGCTCAATACAAATTTATTTGATTAACTAGAATCTGACAAGTTCTAAACCAGTTCATCAAATTGACGCCGTTGCCGGGGAACTATACTTCTTTTTTCTGTTTAGCTTATTTATATTTTCAGCATTCAATTCCTAGAACAGCTCTTGGATTGTCTCTAAGAAATTTCACTTTCTTACCCTATTTATTTCCTCCTATCTTCTTCAGTAAATTCATCTAATCTGATCTTGGTTACCTTGCGTGTTTGTGTTCTCGAAATTTTTGGTTATATTGTGTTTGATTACGCTAATAGAACTAATTTTTAGTTTTGAGTTACTCTTACTACAGAAATACAGGTATGATGTCCATGCGAGCTCGCATGACACCCCAATTCTCGCAGGTGAGGAGAGGATCATCAGTATACCAGGAAGATGAGTTAAGGAGGTATGAGGTGACGGAGTCCATGGTGAGGTACTTACCAACGTACGAAGATGGAGTACGGATGGACCCATGGAGTTTCATTCCATCCTATGAGAAGGAAATAGAAAGAATTCCAGCAGAAGGGTTTACTAAGGACCAATTGTGCAGGAAATTATTTTCTTTTACTCTTGGGTATGAGCCGAGGCGTTGGATTGCAAGGTTAGAACCAGGATCGCTGAAAACTTGGGGCCAAGTAGTAGAGGAGTTCTTGGCGCGGTTCATGTCTTATCATGAGACGATTGCGTTGCGTGATAGGATCCAATATTTCAAGCAAGGAGAGTATGAGAAGTTTTGTGACGCCTACGAACGTTTTGAGATGTATAAACGTGAGTGCCCCCATCACCGTTTCGAAGATGGGGAGTTGATTTGGTGCTTCGTTGGTGGACTTCGTGAAGAGGAACGACTTAGAGTGGATAGGTTGAGCGGCGGTCTGGGAGAATGTACGGTCGACGAGGCAGAAGAAGTCCTCCGTAAGTACGCCAGAGGTTCAACACAATCTGATGAGGTCATACCAATTCACATCACCGGAAAGGAAGTAGATCGAGGTGAAGCAGGAAGCTCGTCCGAGGAGTATTTTGAAGTCGAAGAAATCGGTGAGGAAGATGGAATTGCACATGCCGAGCAAGTTGAAGATGACATTCGTATAGCAAAAGTTGTTGAAGAAGTTGAAGTAACTGAGCATCTTACGGAAAAACTCAGCTTGTTAAAATGTGCGGAAGTAGAAGAGGTTCGAAAACTTGAAGCGGAGAAAGGATTGGAAGGCGACGCCCCCCTGGAGGTGGGGGGCGATTCGCCCAGCATGGGGGGCGAACCGCCTCCCATGACCAGTGAGCTGGGGGGCGGTTCTGGGGAGCTGGACGACCCCATCTCCCCTGTTTCTTTACTCACAGACATTCGCATTAATCCGAAGCCACTTCCTTCCGTTACTACTGAGGTTCTTAAGTACAAAGAGGTGAATCTACTCCTCCGAAGTGGAAAGCTTGACAAGCAGGATACACAGGAGTCACCACTAAACAAGCACCTCGATGAAGTCAAAGTGAATGTCCTCCTATTGATGAAGTCTTTATTGGATATGCCTGCAAAACAAACCAGTCCATTCACCATGGTGAGATCTTTGAAGCTTCCTAGGTCTCTTTGCTACATCGGACCAAAAGAATGGCAGCCACCGTGGGGAGGTACTCCTGAGTCCATTCTTGAATACTCAGCCGACCGAGGCCAAACCGTTCGGTAACATCTAGTATCAATTTTTATTTACTCATTCTCTTTTGCTAGGGACTAGCTTAAGTTTCATGAGGGGGATGGGATGTGAACCATGATGTTAAGTATTGTTTGGCTTTGTGATGTTGAGTATGGTATCTTGTTTTTTGTTTGCATTTGCATTTGCACGTTTACCGCTTTCTTAGTATTTAGTTGCATACACTACATTCATCCTAGGATAGTCTTGCATGTTTTATGTGGAGTTTATTGCCAAATTTTATTTGAATCTTTTTATTGGGTAGATTAACTAATTATGACATTAAGCATATGCTTCATCTCTATGAATTTGTTTGAGATTTTTCTCGCTTGGCTTGTCACATTTATGTATTGCACTTAGTTAAGCTAGGTAGTTTCGACATCACTTAGTGGTGTTTTCTCTACTGCGGTTCACGAAGGCCTTTATAATAGGATGATGCATGTTAGGATCTTATGGTTGTTTTCCCGAGTAATTATGTACCTAAGAGGCAACAAGTCTTCACCTTACTTTGGGATTGCTAAATGCCTAGGAAGGAGGTAGTGTGAGATTGTGTGATCCTTTGTTTGCAACCTATTCTTCCGAATAGGTTTGGGGAGAGAGTTACGCTTTCATTAGACTTGTTCTTCGTTTTTCAATTTTGTGTTGTGAGTTTATTTTTCCTTTTTCGTAAATTTTGTACTCCAGCCTATTCTTTCGAATAGGTTTGGGGAGGTCGTTTGTGTGTCATGTTTATTTCTTTTTCGTTGTGCTACTGCTGGCTAAAAAAAAAATCGAAAAAAAAGAAAAATAAAAATTCCAGAAAAAAGAAAAAAACTGGAAAAGAAAAAAAAAAAACCCCAAAAAAGCAAAGAAGGGTCCAAAAAAGCCAAAAAGTAGTTTAGCAAAGTGTTGTGTCTCATTTTTCAATTCATGTAATGTTCGTAATCGTGTTGTAATTTTTTGTCTTTTATTTTTGAGTGTCATCTGTTCTAGACCACCCTCGTCCTGCCATTCAGGAAGTGGTGAATAGCTTAAGGCTATGCTTGAGAGATGGGTAGAATAGGAGAGTGTTATCTTTTTTAGGGAATCCTCATTCGTTTGATGAGAGCCAGTATTGGTTCGACCTCTTTGAGGAAAAGTCTTAACTTGGTGAACAGTAGTAAGTCCTCAGTTTCATAGGCACGGGACAACCATTCGTATTCTAACATGTTTCATTACGTCGTCACTGACTAGGTCCAGGTAGAGAATGTTACGAGAGACTATCTTGTCTTGACATAAGTGCTTATGTGAATGTGTATGAGTCAATCGAGGCATTCTTCAACCCATATTCATGTTATGATTTGTATGGTTTTTGTTCATATGTTTTTTGATAGATTCAATAGATTAGTTCATTTCATTTGGCATGAGACTCCATTTTTTTTGTTGCATTGTTTTGTGCATTAGAGTCTAGCTTAGTTGCTTGAGGACAAGCAAAGGTTCGGTTTGGGGAGTTTGATGAACGTGTATTTTACACTTTCATTTGAGTCTTTTTCACCTATTTTAGCTATCCTCTATGTTAATTTAGCTATATTTTAGTGCATTTTATTAGAATAGTGTCACGTTTCCTTTTAGTTTGTATTTTACAGGTTTTGAGTGAAAAATGAGGTTTTTCGGGCAATTATATTGAAGTAGACAAGGAATTGGTGTTCCGAATGCCTAATTGGAGTATCCAGAAGATTCCGGATAGGATTTGAAGTCTAGAGGTCGAGTCTGAAGGCTAAAAGGTCACTAGAAGGCAAAAATCGAGTCCGAAAAGGAGAAGAAATCCAAAAACGCGTCGAAAACGCGTAAAAGGCCGAAAAAACCTCCCGGGCGAGTCGTCCGGGACGTGGGGCGAACCGCCCCACACCAGGCGAATCGCCCGGTGTGTGGGGCCCTTCTCCCCACACCTGCCGAATGCCTATATATAGTTGCTCAGTTTTCTTCATTTTTCATACTTTCTCAGACCTTTTCTCTCACCTTTCTCATTAGTTTTAGGTAGGAATTCTCCAGAGCCTGTTCCGGAGATTCTTAGCTTAGTAGATACTTTTTCTTAGCGTTTTGGAGCTTGTAAGATCGCGATTCTTCGGAGATTGACAACCTTCGGTAACATTGTATCTTACAATTTTTCTATTTATATTTATATATCTTTCAACATGTTTTCATTCATTCGTGTTGTGATTTCTGTTGATTGCATGACATCTATGAGTAGCTAAACTTTTCGTATGTGATTTCTTAGCGAAGGGTTAATAATTATGTTAATGTCTATATCGCGCATTATACTTTGAGTTATTGCTTTATTTCTTTGATCTATCTAAAACTTCTATCTTCGTAGTGTTGAATAATTACGGAACACAATTGGACAATTCATTGATCAAAGATCTCCATGCAAAACCGGGTACTTCATGCACGATTATTAACCTGCTATGCTTTGAATGACCATACTATCACCAATCTCCATTATCTGTTAAGAAAAACCTTTGCTAAGTCGTCTGTTGATTTATATTCTTAAGTTAGATTAGATAAAGCTAGTTATAGTCCTTAGAGATCTATACTCGAGGTTATTTTACTGCTACACTACGGTTTTCGTTGTAGTTGTGAATTGTCTTTGGCTCAATACAAATTTTTTGATTAACTAGAATCTGACAAGTTCTAAACCGTTCATCAATCATCTATCCCAAACTCTCCCTAGTCGAGGTTCATCTCGGATGTAGGGGTCTGAATGAACCAGGTGAGACTAGTATGCGTGGAGGTTATACTTGTTAGAGCAAGTGTGAGCCAATCCCACGGCCACGGAACGGATTATTAGACAATCTAGAAACGTTCCCATAACTCCGCATAGTTGTTCGAAGGGTGATTACCGAACAATGGAAGTACCCACCGAAAACTCCCATCGATGTATACTCTACACCGAAGTGTCTATGGGAACCAGAAAGTTGTCGAAGTGATGCCAGTCGTTCTTTGGACTTACAGGACTTTATCATCACATTTGTTGCCCCATATCCTTGGTGGACCCGTCGATGTCAGCTCTGAATAAGCAGTTGACCCAAGACACGATCCAGGATTATGGCTACATACAAATGGGGGGTGATAAGTGATTTTGTGAAGGATTCATCTCTCACGTATAGCACAGGAGAGCACTGTTCATAGTCGTTCATAGTTGTGATTGGTTAAACCACTGGCCAGCGTATCAATATTATTATGATAGTCATAATAGATATTGGATTCACCAAGCAACTCACTAAAGACGCCCGTGGATGTATTATTGGGATAGACACATCATTGATCCTAGATGCATTCGAGTCAGTCAGATGAAGAGACGTTACCATCGCCGCGTTGAGCGCAACAGACTTCACAACGAAAGGGTTTGCTTTGAGAAACCTCTCAAACGTCCTCATGTATTAATATTGCAAATGGAACCGTCTAGGAATTCCATGTTGCCTAGTGTAGCACTTGCTTAATACAATGAGGCCCTATGGGTCACACTATGTGGTGATTCAGCTTATCCGAATATCCTTGAAGATGGAATAGCAATTAATTTAGAATTAATTGTGATTGATGAATTATAATTGATTTGGAATTAATTATAATTATTTGTGGCTCAATTAATAGTTTGGAATTATTAATTGAATTGATTGATTAATTGTATTTTATGTAAATACAATTAAAGATTATATTTTAGAAATATAATGGAGGTTTGATTTGAAAGGATATATTAATTTAGAATTAATATATGCACATGGACAAAATCTACTTAGAGTTTGAATTGCCTTCGAATTATAAGTGGGTCCCAAAATTGGGACCCACATACCCCCCTTGGCCGGCCGCGTGTAGTAGTAGTATGGGAGGGAGTTTCGACTCCTTCCCATATTAGAAGTCAAGGGTTAAGTCAGATTTTCCTAATTGAGTTCTAACTTAATTGGGAATGAATCTAGACTTAAATTGGTTTCCTTGTGCAATAAGAATTAGAGTTCTTATTCCTTTATGAAGTCTAAAATAATCTTCTTTAGGCTTCTATTGACTACTATATAAGTAGGCCATTAGAGAGCTTTTTCAATGCCGAATTCTTAGAGAATTATTCTACCTTTCTTAGAGAAAATAAAAAGCTCTCCCCTACCTCTATACACTAGCCGCGCGCGCCACTCTCCACCGGAGGAAAATCGCCGCCCCATCTTCTTGGCCACATAAAGAATATCCTAGCATTCTTTCCGATAAGCTGTTCATCCGTGGATACCAAGGTTGAGGTTCAAAGAGCTGGAAACTAACTTTTATTGTCTTGCAGATAATCAAAGTATTGCAGATATCTTCGACTTCGACGAAGGAGAAGATTCACCGGACTATTACAAAGACTTCATCGATTGGCATATCGATTCAATACCTATTCTTGCTTTTGGAGTATTGTAAGTCTTCTGATTAATGTGTTTATTATATACGTTATATGCATGATCAATTAACCTGCACGTTAAGAAAATTTTTGAAATTCCGCTGCGTACCCTAGGGGTAACTCTGACCATATTTTCTTACAGTCCTGCCCCGGTTATTTCTGCAAATGGTTTTGTCTACTATGTTGTGTTTGTGGATAATTATTCGCGTTTCTCGTGGGTGTTTCCTTTAAAATCAAAAGATCAATTCTTTGATAATTTTATCCGTTTTCAACGTCTTGTGGAAAATCAATTCTCCACCAAAATCAAAAGATTTCAAAGTGATGGCGGTGGTGAATTTGTTAGTCACCGATTTCGTGATCATCTACATGCTTGTGGGATTCACCATCAATTATCATGTCCACATACGCCAGCACAAAATGGTAGAGCCAAACGCAAACACCGACATATCACTGAAACGGGTTTGGCTATGCTTTTTCATTCCCTAGTACCTCTAAAGTATTGGTTTGACGCCTTTGCAACAGCGGTATATATTATTAATCGGTTACCGACTCCCTTGCTAGGAAACGTCTCTCCGTTTGAACGCTTATTTGGTACTGCACCATCTTACTTGAACTTTCACCCATTTGGTTGTCGAGTGTTTCCTTGTCTCAGAGACTATACTGCAAACAAGTTTGCACCTAGAAGCCATCCATGTATTTTTCTCGGCTATAGTACACAGTACAAAAGTTTTCGGTGCTTGGATATTCATTCTGGACGGATATATGTCACAAGGCATGCTCAATTTGATGAGCTATATTTTCCTTATGTGAGCACTTATCAAGGTCAGCCTAGCACATCTTTAGAATATAGCTCATTTTTTGATCCGCATGATGAATCACATGATAGTCCAAGTCCACCTCACTTACTGGCCCATTCTCAATCAGGCCCATGTAGCACTTGCTCCATTCCTTCATCACCTTCAATTTCTGAATCTTTACCAGTAGCACAAGAACCAGAGCAACACTCTCCTGCTCCACCGCCAAATTCCCCACCACTTGATACCCCATCACCGCCTAATTCACCACCACATGACATTCCGTCACCGCCTTCAACCAATGATTCTCCGCCGCCAGTGGTTCGACGACCACGTGGTCCGCGGCCACCCCCTCCCCCGCCAAGTCACACTATGACTACCCGCGCTCAAGTCGGCACTTTTCGCATCAAACATCCCGGATTATTGCACGAAATTAAAAACCCAGGCCTCATTTATGCTCTTCTCACTCATGTGGAACCTCGTGGATTCAAATCTGCAAGTAAATTCCCCAATTGGGTTAAAGCTATGGATGAAGAAATTGATGCTCTGCACCAAAATCGCACTTGGGACCTTGTTCCTCGTCCCTCAAATACGAACATTGTTGGGTCAAAGTGGGTTTATCGTACTAAATATCTGGCTGACGGGTCTGTTGAACGGCTCAAGGCTCGGTTGGTGGCTCAAGGTTTCACTCAGGTACCAGGTTTAGATTACAGTTCTACTTTCAGTCCTGTCGTTAAATCTGCTACTGTCCGCATTGTTTTGTCTCTTGCAATCATGTATTGCTGGTCTTTGCATCAATTAGATGTTAAGAATGCTTTTTTGAATGGTTTGCTTACTGAAACTGTCTATATGGAGCAACCTCCCGGTTACATTGATGCTCGATTTCCCGATCATGTTTGCCGGTTGAACAAAGCCTTATATGGGTTGAAACAGGCGCCTCGTGCCTAGTTTCAACGGTTCAGTCATTTTCTCATCACTCTTGGCTTCGAGTGTAGTAGAGCAGACACTTCCTTGTTCATTTTCAGTCGTGGTCATGTGCTTCTCTATCTTCTCGTCTATGTTGACGACATCATATTAACCGGAAATGATGGAAATCTTATCCAGTAGTTCATCTCGAAACTTCATTCCACATTCGCTATTAAGGATCTTGGCAAGTTAAGTTACTTTCTTGGTTTGGAAGTGACTTACACTGACACTGGAATTTTTCTAAGTCAAGCTAAATATGCCAATGACATCTTATCTCGCGTGGATCTTCTAGATTGTAAGCCTGTCGCCACACCAATGGCGGCAAATCGTCATCTCAGTTCAGCTGGTACTCCATTTCAAGACCCAACACTTTATCGTTCTCTTGTCGGTGCTTTACAGTATCTTACCATCACACGGCCTGATCTCTCATTTGCTGTCAACACAGTTAGCCAATTTATGCAATCACCATCCGTGGATCACTTCATTGCTGTCAAGCGCATTCTGCGCTATGTTAAAGGGACATCGCACTTCGGTTTACGCTTCATGAGCTCCTCGGCTCCTACTTTACTTACTTACTCTGATGCCGATTGGGCTGCATGCCCCGATACTCGTCGTTCAACTTCAGGCCATTCACTGTTTCTGGGATCGAATTTGGTACTTTGGAGCTCAAAGAAACAACCTACCGTCTCTCGTTCCAGTTGTGAATCCGAGTACCGTGCCCTTGCAAATGCTGCTGCTGATATTATTTGGGTTATCCATCTTCTTGAAGATCTTCGTGTTTCTCTCAAGACCACTCCCATCCTTTTATGTGATAATAAGAGTGCTGTTTTTATCACTGAAAATCCTGTTTCTCACAAGCGCGCTAAGCACATTGAGCTTGACTATCATTTTACGCGAGAACTTGTTACTGCTGGCCGTCTTGTTACTCAATTTGTGCCATCTCGGCTCAATCTTGCTGATATATTCACGAAGAGCTTATCACGTCCCCTGTTTACATTTTTCCGTTCCAAGCTTTGCGTTGGTTGGTCCACGCTTCACTTGCGGGGGGTCTTGAAGACATTCAAGAAGATATTGTATCTTCTAAACCAGTAGCTAGATAGTCCTATTATTGTAGCAATATATTATAGAGTGATTCATGGGATTTAATGAGATCTTAGTATCTCTGTAATTAATTGTAACATGTATCTTAATTATTCTTGTATAAATAGAGAGATACATACTCCACTCTAATTGAGTTGGATATTTTCAAATCCTTCAGCTTGGAATCAGACGTACAGTTACGCGCGCCCAGATCAACCAGGGGTGACGATCACCAAGAGAAAAAAGATAACAAATCATAACTGCACTTGTTGATCTCACAGAGTACTTCTATCTCACACTTTGAAAAGTCTTTTATCTTTTCAAACTATAAAAAATGGTGGAGAGAGATATAGAAGGCGGCAAAAATAAAACAAAGGTCAGGTCTTATACCCAGTTGGTCATATCCGCGATGATGATGAGAGTGTTAAGAGAAGCCATTGGGATGATTTTATATTGTGGTAACTTTCTTTCGATCAATAGTTAGTTTGGTCACATATACGATGTTGATGAGCCACTAGTAGCCAGTTAGGTCACATCCACGATGTTGACGAGCCACTGGTAGCCACTTTGGTCACATCTATGATGTTGACGAGCCACTAGGAAGACCTCCAAGGCAACAAAACCGCGGAATTGAAGACCCAATAGTTAGTCTACTTCTGTTAGGTCACCTCCGGTGCTGATGATAGTGGCGTGTAGGCTGCACCTACGGAAGGGATTTTCCACCACTACTTGGGAGGTTGTATCTCCGATGCTGATAATAGTGTCGTCGGCCCGTAGCAGGATACACCTACGAAGCTGGTTTTATTCATTACTAATGAAACCTTAATACATCACCATAAGTTGATCTGACACCGAAGTAGATCCGTCATCTACAACATTTCAAGTCAAGGTTACGCGTTGTACTCTTTTCCTTCACTAATGTTTTTTCCCACTAGGTTTTTCCTTATCAAGGTTTTTAACGAGACGACATTTCAACACGTACACCAGAAGAAGCTACTACTCCTATAGTTTCATAACTATCTTCTACTAAGATACTTTGAAACGAGGGGGACATGATATGATGATGATTAAATATGTCCAGAACGTTTAGATAAATTGTATATGGTCTAGAAGACTGCAAGAAGTGCCAAAGTCTCAGGACTACGAAGAAAGCATACGACATGCCAAGGTTCGCAGTTCACCTCAAAGGAGACTTTGATTCGAACATAGCTACGTCAGCTAGTAGTTTAGAAGGAGACCCCGAAGACACTTATAAATACGCTGAACGGCGATCTCGAAGTGTCATAGCCAAGCAAGTACAAGGCTAGATTCCACAAAAGAGGTCACTATCTTTTTACTTTGTATACAGTTGTAAAAGTACACTTGTCATTGAATAATTGACATAGTACGAGCTAAGATTATGTTTAAAGGCAACTTAGGCTCCAAGAAACACAAACAATTTTGGTCATTAGTACATTGTTACTCTATGACAACGAAGTTAGCTCAGTTGGTAAGCTGCTTCACCTCCAGGTTCGAGTCAACGCGGGGGTAAATGGGGAACCATTATTGATCCTCGCTTTGCCGCTTCGAAAAAAAAAAGTACAGTTACTCTATAAAAATCATCACAAAATAATACAAGTAGTAACCCACGGTTGGTTTTCTGGCCACCGTACCGATTCTGATCATATTCTTCTTATAGCTACTATAAATTTAACTATATTTGCATATTAAACCCCACAGTCATATAGTTAGTTCTTTGATATAATCCTATAAACCAAATTTTACCCAAATCAGTTTACAAATGCATTTGTAGGCTAAGTACCAAGCGCAAACATTTTATTTCGGCTCACGAATCACATGTGCTTCTATTGGGTCAAATCGCATGTCCATCTCGCCAAACACATGTCGAGCAGACCCAATTGTAAAAATACAACTTTGATTGTAATTGAATCTGCATTTGTTCTAAAATACATTAGATGTACTAACATAGCATATCGAAACCATTTCAAATTTTCAACTTGAATCAGACTCGAGTTGAACATTAGCTCATTTTTATAACAAGTCAAGCTGAAACTTAGCTTGAGTGTTAATCGAATGGAAATGTTAGATACTTATACGGTTAAACTAGACTGATGTACGCAAAAACAAGCAGGAGACAAGTGCCAAGTCAGGAAAGCTTCCTGATTTCTGGTGCAAGTGGAGAACGAACCCTCATCTTCCACCACAAACAAAAAGATCCCCAACTCAAAAGCAAAGGCAATTGCCTAATTTCACAGTTACATATTTAAATGCCCCACAAGCATCATCATCTTCTGGTTATGGGAAGCCCAAGCAAGAAAAACTATACAAAAAGCCACCTTTCTTGATCACGAGCACAAAGCTTCCACCACCTATACATACAAACCCACATACATATATTATACATATAATCAAAAGAGTGACGAAACCCCACATACATCTTGTTCAATAATTGGCCTCTCTCTCTCTCTCTGGATTAGTGATGATGAGGTGTTGCAATGGTAAGTAAGGTTTTCACGAGGGCTTGCTCCAAACCAATCCCTATCCATCCCAAACAGAAACAACACTTGTGATTCATTCATTCATTCACTTGGTTCCACGTGACCAACTAATTTCTTGATTTTTTTTTTCCTTAACAGAATTGGCCTTATTTGTACTACTGCTACTAGTACTTTCCAAGAACTGGAGTTCCTGCCTGTGAATGGATTCGGTGGGAGCAGGTATGGACTTGCCCATAATGCACGACAGTGATCGGTATGAGCTCGTTAGGGATATCGGGTCCGGTAATTTCGGTGTGGCTAGGCTTATGAGGGATCGCCAGACTAATCAGCTTGTTGCTGTTAAGTATATTGAAAGGGGTGAAAAGGTATACTACTACTACTACTACTACTACTTATATTGCATGTTGTGTATATGTTCTGTTTTGGACATTTTATATATTGTAATTTTGTAAATTTAAAAAATAAAAGTATCATCAATCTTTTCTCACAGATTGATGAAAATGTGCAAAGGGAGATCATTAACCATAGGTCTCTAAGGCATCCCAACATTGTCAGGTTTAAAGAGGTACCATTTCTTTCACAATCCCTTGATACACTCGTTGTTTCTGTTTGTTTGACCGTTTGACCACAATAAGATCTTACTGAGTTGGCTTGACAATTTGTTGATTTGAAAGTAATTGACTAAGTAATTTGTTGGTTCCATTTTGGTGATTATTAATGTATGTTCTATATAGGTTATTTTGACTCCAACACATTTGGCTATTGTGATGGAATATGCTTCAGGAGGAGAGCTATTTGAGAGGATATGTAATGCAGGGCGGTTCAGTGAGGATGAGGTACGGCGACTGTGCCTTGTAGGATTTCGTTGTGTTTGGAGTTTTGTAATGCTTATTTGGAGTTTATGAATTGTAAATGTTTTGTATAGGCAAGGTTTTTCTTCCAGCAACTTATATCGGGTGTTAGCTATTGTCATTCTATGGTATGCATTGAAATCTTTTCTTTCAGGTTTCTTGTTTTACCTAGTACATGTATCTGTTTTTCTGATAGAGACATGATCTTTTTTGAAGCAAATATGCCATCGTGATTTGAAATTGGAGAACACGTTACTTGATGGAAGCCCAGCTCCCCGGCTAAAAATTTGTGATTTCGGATATTCAAAGGTACATCATGCCTCTTTACTTTGTTCCAGTATTCAATATATCATGCTCTCTGATCTATCTACGCTGGTGGATATAATGTACTGCAACATTCGATTCCTTTGGTTCATTCTGGAGTTTCATTTATAAGTACTCCTGTTTGTTTCTCTTATTCCAGTCTTCAGTGCTTCATTCGCAACCAAAGTCAACCGTAGGTACTCCTGCATATATTGCCCCTGAAGTGCTGCTTAAAAAAGAGTATGATGGAAAGGTGATTATGTTAAATACTTTTTTTGGTGTTGTATCTGGTTGTTAAGTTTTTTTATTTGGTGCATATCTTATCCGTTTTATTGTGTTAGATTCAACTATGTTTTCTCACTATCCTTGTTATCTTCTATATTGTATCAGATTCAGTTTATATATCACTGTATGGTTGGTTGGTGAAAGTTAAAAATCTTTATAATAGTATTATTATCAAGAAACTGAAGCCGTTAAGCTTTCGCCAATCTATAGTAGGGTAATGGAGTTGACAATGTGAAATAAACAAAGTAGTTGGTAATGGGTAGCTCAAATAAGCTCAGGAGCTTGGAGTAGCTAGATACTATAAAAGAGTGCATTATGAGTTTGTTGTAGGCCTAAGCTTGACTTGTTATTTCTGATAATGGGTGGAAAGTTGTCAATCGTCATTAGTAGAACTTTGCAGAAACGATTGGTATGATATGATAACATCGGTTAATTTGTTATGTGGTAAAGAGTATAAAGGGGTAATCCCTCATCTTTCCCTTTCACATGAGGTTGAAAAATATAGAAGTAACTGAGCCAAGAAGACTCAACACCTTTGGCTCACATGAATGCCAGATTTAAAGGCTTATCTAGTTCAATATTCAGTTATACTCGTACTAATTGCCTCCTATGATGCTGTATTGCTCGCAACATCTGTTATCTCTTGGACTATAGTAAATAGTAATGCAACTGTATTGGCTGATACGCATTTATATGCATCACGTATCTAACTCTCAACATTTATGTGCAATTAATCGTGCAGATAGCAGATGTCTGGTCTTGTGGTGTAACTTTATACGTCATGTTGGTGGGAGCCTACCCATTTGAGGATCCAGAAGAGCCTAAGAACTTCAGGAAAACAATACAGGTACTTTTTCATGGCTTATAAACGAGCCTTAAGCTATCTTCTTTGTTCTACGTGTACTTAGCTGTGTGTTCATGTGTTGGCAGCGAATCTTGAATGTGCAGTACTCAATTCCAGATTATGTACATATATCCCCAGAATGCCATCATTTGATCTCAAGGATATTTGTTGCAGATCCTTCAAAGGTTTGTTAAGAGATGATACTATTGCAATGCTTTTGGATTAGTACTAGTATTCATTTATGTTGCTGTGCTAATAGACCTCGTATATTCATTGATGGCATGCGTATGAATGTTTGTTTGACAGAGGATTAGCATTCCTGAGATAAAGAACCACGAGTGGTTCCTCAAGAACCTTCCGACAGACCTGATGGATGAGAGCATGATTAAAAATCAGTTCGAAGAGCCTGACCAACCGATGCAGAGTGATGATGAGATCATGCAGATAATAACTGAAGCCACCATTCCACCTGCAGGAACAAACATAAATCAGTACCTAACTGGCAGCCTGGACATCGACGACGATATGGATGAAGATCTGGAAAGTGATCCGGATCTTGACATTGATAGCAGTGGAGAGATCATCTATGCAATGTGATTGTAGTTAATGATATCACAAGACAAGACTGGAAAACTGTCTTTGTTTCATGATGACATTGATTGATAGTAGTAGTTAATGTATATTGTAATTTGCAACTTTTGTTTAGTTTGATTGTTATAATTGATCATGATGTCACAATTGTTGAAAACAATCATTTATTAAATCAATCAAATAATCAAAACTCCTTGCGGAGTAAAAACCTTCACCTCGGGTATGCAATTCCTAGTAACTATCTAACCAATTTATGACTCCTAGCAAATTTTTTAGTCCAATCAAGATATTGTTATCTTCTCATTTCTTTTACTTGTTAATTTTTCCAGGTCTTATATGTAGTTGATAAGGACCAATTATTTATCAATACCATTAAATTTTTATCTAAAAGTGCAGACTGCCGATCTAACAACAAGCTGCCTGCGGTTACGCCGGGTAATTGGTCCAAATCGGACCGGTCCATCATTGATCCGGGTCCATACGGATCGGGTCCATGTTGGACAAATGTCGAATTATTTGGATCGAACCTGAATTCGACCCGACCGTTCTAGGTCGGATCAACATTAAAAATCACCATAAATAAAGCTTTTGGTGTCGGATCCAGACTGAATGGGTTCCAAATTGCCAACCTACTTGTTTATGACGGTAATAATAATTTGAATGGTCCCAAATTGCCAACCTACTTGTTGTTCGAATCAGATTTGTGCGATGGCTCTGTCCAGAATGAAAAGTTTTGATTGGAGTCAACTAAACGGCAAACAACGCCTGCTGTACAATTTGGACGCGGCCCAGATTTAGTTTGACGGCGGCAGTGATTTATATTGATTTAAAAAGAATTATAGGAATTAACCTTCATTTCAGTTGGATGATCAATTATTGGTGTGTTGTTCAAATTCAAATGAATGAAAGAAATACATATTTAGAAAACAAAATTAGATTTTTGAGTTATTTACGCAGAAGTTTTGTGTCGATGTTCAATGTTTTCGGTTAATTTTTAAACATATAAAGAAAATAATTTTCAGAAATGTTTTATTTATTTTTTTATACAGAAAATCTAACTATAATTATGCCTACACCACTTTATGGCTCCATCGAGGTTCAAACCGACCTCTTTCTAGTCCCAAACTTTTACTGATTTGGGCACGCTTATAATTTCATTTACAAGATTTAGTAAATGAATGATCCAACGTTTAATAATTTCATCATCAAGCAATCATATCCATTATTAATCCACCGCTATGACCTTAATAATAATTTTTAATTAATAAAACACTATACACTTGTGATATACTTACCACTTTAAGTTACCTAGTTATTGTGTTTCATGCACATTTTTAATTATAATTTTCACATTTTTTACATCAGTGCATCTCACTGGACAAAAAATAATTAAATCGTTTTATAGGCGATGCTTGATAACTTCTACAGTAGCGATCTAAAACTCATCTAACCGTAGAAAATCAATAAAATGCACATCAAAAGTTTTTCTTTTTTTTTTTTTTTGAAATATCGCAAAATATCATTAAGCAAATAGAGGAGTTACAGCAGTGAGGTCATCCCGACACATAACCGTACGAGGACACCACTTATTCAAATCCTGATGCAAATACACGGAAAGCCATTCGGGACATAGATCCCAGATACTAACAAAGTTCCTACATGGACTAGCTACTATCTGATTGGAAATTATCCCAGTAGGTACCAAACTAAGCAAACCACTGCCTAACTTGGCCAAAACATCCGCTGTAGAAAGTTACTTTGGGCTAAGATGTAGAAGTCAAGTCAAGTCAAGTAAACGAGATCTATTCGTATTGAGAAGAAAATATATAACAAAAATGTCATTTGTAGTCCACAATTTATTTTATTATTCGTAGTTCACTTAGTTCAGAGATATTGCAAAACACCGATTAGTATGATGCAAAATTCAAAACTGGATGCACTTTTGGGCTTGAGGGTATGTATTTATAAATTGTACATGGGGAAGAGACCTAGGAAAATAAAAGAAACGACAGTAAACTGAACTTTCTTCCTATAAATAATTGTATCGTTTCATTGTGTGCATCTTCGATGACTATGTTACAGGCTTGCAAAATAATCTACAAACAACATAAGCTTAAGTTTCTTGCTCCCTCAGCCAGAACTTCCGGATAGATCCCCAGAAAATCCGCTCCCATAAGATGCGGAACCACCAGTTCTTGCGCTCCCGTATGATGCAGAACCAGCACCAGTGCGTGAGCTGCTGCTAGCACGGGCCATTTGTAATTGCCTTATCTTGAAAGCGTCTCTAGGAGCAGGTTGACTTTGAACTGTAGAAGTATCATCGTCTTCTTGCCCTGTGAATTGTAGAAAGATAAATTAGTACTTCACACGAAACAGTAAGAGCACCATTCAACAATACAACTATTTGATTTGGATGATATGTGTGTTTTGAAGATTAGGTTGAGAGAAAATTCAACGATGTGTTAGTCATAGTGCTAGGGTTGATAACATACTATCGTAGCCTTTTCTTTTCCCAGGTTGCCTCCCTCTAATTTGCTTGAATTTGCTGGAACCAGACATGTCACTTGTACTTGGAACAGCCTGTTGAGATGGTCCAGGTTTCAAAGTGGATGGAATGATATTGCTTTGCAAGCATATTGACAACACAAAATCCACATCTGGAGATGGACCTAGACATAATTACAAAATGAGCAATTAGTTAGTGACATAAGATATGTGTCTATGAGTAGTAAAGATTGAACGAAAGCCCCAACATTTGCCATTTGTACGATTTAAACCCCAGTGTTTTGAAAACGACAGAACCCTCTAATAATGTTCCATTAGCTATGCAAAAGTGCACCCTAGTTAAAAACATATGTCCATTAGATGCATAAACATCACTGCAGGACTTGTACAGTTTTAGCTATTGGAACAGAATGAACCATAAATTTTATCATGGGGAAATTGTGTTAATACTGAAACATTAAGCAGTTAGACAGGAAACCTGAAACGTTGGGAGGAAAGTCAAACCGACTGACAATTTATCATGGAAAACTGGTGGCGTTAATTACTCCAAAAAAGAAAGTTTAGAAGGTTACCTTCCACAGGTGGCAAAGATGCTGCAAAATTAGCTAATGCTGGCGGTAAACCTTTTAAGATATCGGCTGTGTTTGTTGTTCCTCCACTATTTGATGTTACACCATTGGGTAAAGAACTTGAAACAACATTCGGCCCGGGGACTGGAGGACCTAGACAGAGTTCGGCATTGACAATTAGGAAAAATTACGTGACCAACGCAACTAAATTTTCATAATATAAGTTTTCTTTTAAAAAAGACATCATAATGTAATTGTCTAGACTATTATGTCATACATAATAAAGTTTTCCAAATGATATCAAACCAACATCCAATAACTTACCAGGTTTGAGCATTGGACTATAAATCACCATTCTAGATGTATCTGGATAAACAATTTTCCCGGAGATATTTGAATTGTTAGGGACTCCTGAAATGTTCCTATCTGCATCATTAACATCAAAGTTTAGCACGAGTTTCAGCATTACCATGGACCAAGACAACAATTTTAAAACAAATCTTTACCAGCAGAACTAGATCCATTAGGAAGAACAGCTTCAATCTTCTTATTGGCATTTCTGGAGAGCCACTAAAAGAAATGAAAATGTGGACTTTGATCACATTACTATCATGAATAAATGAATAACAATTACAGAGCAATGAAGTGTAAAAACATTTGCATGAACATATTTAGATCTGTCCACTCCTTTAAACTAGTAGGTTGGCCATGACGGATTCATTGGGCTACAGTAGTATCTTACCTCTTGCCGAGCTAGTTGATCCAGGTCTTTAGATGAGCAAGGCCATAGATCCATGAAACTATAACGTGATGCAACATCTTGGAGAGAGTTATCCAAAGCAGAATCTCCTTCCTCTCCTAAATGAGATAAAGCTTCTTTTCTCCTTTGTTCAACCTACAACAACGTCACTTGTGAGACCACAGAATCAAGATCAGTTCGTACTTGGTTTACAGTTACACTACGTGACTTGCACATAATCAACCATCTGTCCCAGGATATTCTATTACACAAGAGAGCTATTCGTCTTTCAAGAAACTATAGAAAATAAATTTTAAAATAAAAAACTGACAATTTGGCTAAAGATTTGTAGCAATATTTGTTATACATTCTACTCTATTTGGATTATTGTACTGTTTCAAGCAAAATTTCCAACATGTGATGGAGAATGTAGCTTCCATACAAATTACAATGACACAAGAAATTGATCCCACCTTTAACATGCTGGAAAGATCTCCATACATCTGCTCAAATTGGGTGAATCTTTTCCAAACCTACAGCAAGAATAAAGAATTTATGAACTAGCTTAGAGAATATGTATAAACTAGTAGCATGCAGCACATATTGATTGCTATAAAATAATATTATAATCATTTCACCACTCCTCTAATACCACATTAAGATTTCAATTGTGAACACTGAAAATATTAACCAAGCATAACTCATGACATCTGGCTCTAGCATCTACAGTTTTGTTTTCAAAGAAAGTAACCAGGCCTAGTAAAACAGGACATGCAGGTGCACACCCAAATTTTCAGTTTTCAATATCATTTAAGCTACATATTCTTGATATTCTGATATTCTTCACCACACTAAAGTTCCAATGTCCATACATATGAAAACATTTGAAAATTCTTCCAACTTATATAATACTCCATCTATTTCAATGAATTGGGTAAGTTTGGTTTCGAGATAAAGTTTGCAAATAAGTGAACTTATAAGAATTGATCAGGACCGACGAAAATAGAATATGTATAGTATTGATTGAAATGGAAAGACTAGTATACAAATCACCTCCCTGTTTCATGAACTCTCAACACATAGCATTCAACTACATTTTTAAGCCTAGGCATTTTATAATTTTAGAACCATTCCTGACCACAGGTTCGGGCAAGCTAATTAAGTGATGATTTCAGAAAAAGGTACTTCAAGATAAATTTCAGGGGCAACATTGGACAGAAAGAAGACAAGTCCTCAATTATTTATATGAACAAGTTTATCCAGAAAAGAACTGGTAGAAGAGAAACTAAAGTAACAAGCAAATAATAGAATTCTTTAGCACCTCAATGGAATCTTCAGGTGGAAGGGAACTCAGTGCTCGTTCAAACAAAGCCCGAATATTTCTATCATCATTCAAGCGGCACAAGAAATCTGCATATCTGCAATATCAAGAAAGTTCATTGTGAAAGGATGCACGTAGTGGTGCATATATGACCTAATCAAAGCGTTATGGTGGCCCTGTGGCAGTGTCCCTGATTTTCTAAATAGTGACTGTGTTAGCACATTCCATTACAAATGCGAAATGATAAATTTATGTGTATCTCTCAACAAGCATGAGTGGCAAGAACTTTGAGAAAGTGACCCACAAGGCTCTGAGGAAGTGTCCCAACAAGCATGTGTATTAATTTATTGCTTTTTAAGATTCATCTGTGACTTTTTATGTTTTCGAATTGTCTTCATCTACTTTACACCAAATTTATGAATATGGACGGACAGGAGATGGTGCTAGAAAAGGAAGCTTCACTACTATCTGAAGAAAGTTTTCAAAGTTTCGTATCAATTTACATCTCAGTAATCAAAGATCAAGTATTTCTGCAACTACAGTTCAAAAAAATTTAGCTACACTACATTAACAGGAAAGGATAAAGGAAACTTACTCAAGAATGTATCTGGGTTCATGCATAAAGCGTTTCAAACCTGCTTCAAATATGTTGTGTGCAAGCTGTAGGAAAACAATTGACAGAACAAAATTAAAATTATCAAATGCCAACTAGTAAAGTGAATCACATAGTGAGACCTCCAATATCAGGAATAAGTTAAACAGAGAAGAACGCTCAGCTTTTTACACTAAGTTAGTGTAAAAGCAGTTTTTCTCAAGAATTTTTGTTAAGTCTTATAAAAAACCTGTTTTACAATCATATGAGTGTAAAACTGGTTAGGCGGGTGCTTAAGTGACCTAATTGGTCGCTTATATAACCCAGGCGAAACCAGTTTTACCCTAAGTTAGTGTAAAAACAGTTTTTCTCAAGACTTTATGTTATTTTTTATATTAGGGATGGCATCATAACACATTCATCATTCTTGCTTTATTAACTTATTTCTTCTATTTGTTAAAGAAAGGAACAAGAATTGCAACTTTTGTTTTCACGGCAGGGCATTTACGAGTCTATGACGGACATGAACCAGACTAGCATAGCCTTCATGTTTAGTATCAATGAATAATAATCTAAATAAAAATAAAAACTCACACCTTGGAATCCTTATCGAGACAAAAGGCCATCATTGCATACGCAACATAAATATGGTAAGTGCAACTTGGAGATTTATGTGAATCCAGAAAGTACTTCCGGGCAGCCTCAACTCCTTCAGTTCTTCTTAAAAAACGTATAAACTGCAAAGTAGACATGAAGAACAATTCAGAAGCAAAATGATGTAAAATACCCCTATTAAAAAATAATAACAACAAAAATAATTTAAAATAACAATAATAATCAATATTTACCAATAATTTGAATTTACAGAAACCAAATGTCTCCAAACAAACTAATAGAGTAGAAGTTACTGATATGTTAATGGTCTAAGCATGCAAGGCTTCCCAGTTCCCATCAAATTGAAGTTCATCATGCATGATATAAACAAGCACTAAATTTAGTTTTTGCACAAACACCACACTCCAAAGGAGTGGCTCCATGAGTTTTTAAACCCCTTTTACCACATGGAGTAGAACTTAGATGTTAGAACTTTAGGTGATGGAACATTTTGCTTTCTAAGTCTATAATATAATACTGAAGATTTAACATGATTTTGTTGGCTTAATTGTTACTTGAAATCTCTAGGTTCACTGTTTTCATATTTAACCAATGGATGCAATCCACGGGCCATCTAAAGACAATTTTCTCCTCTAACAAGTTTTGTGCGGTAAAATTTAAATACCTGGATGTGTGAGAGAGCTGTTGCATTTACTTCATCAGCCATAAGACTCTCGTATACTTTCTTTGCTGACTGCAGAAAAAGATCACAAATCAAAATAAGATATCATAAGCTGAATTTGGTGATGACTTGATTTCTTTGACCAGATAACCGTAAACAACAATCATATACTGAGAGTAAAACCTGAATTGCTCCATGAGATTCTTCTAGCTCAGCAAATGCGTACTTGAGCATATCAGAATCTAACCATGAAACAAGAAACTGATTAGAACATTAAGGAAAAACACAGAATCATGGTATGTTGCATTCACAAAGATAGCAATAGGTATAACAACTATGAAGTGTTAACGCAAGTGATTCTCGGTCTGACGAGATTAAGCTTGATGATAGAACAATTGTATGGAAAATAGGAACAATCTGGATGAGAATAGTACCAGGAAGAGCCTTCAGTGCTCGCTGGAAAACTTTGATTGCAGAGTCCAGTGAACCACTTTTTTCATGCCACATGGCATAATCATACCATATATCGGGGTAATGATATAAATACATGAGACACTGGCAAGAATAATAAATGTGAGTAATGTTATCTTTCAACTTCCATATTCCTTGATAATAATCTTTTCACTGGCACAGATAATAGAAAGGTGTTGACAAAATCAGTCCCCGAAGAATCTCCAGAACACTCATCAAATTCACAATGGGCATAAGATATTGACAACATGTACAACCAGGTCTACATATGGCAGTGAATGATAATTAAAAAATGTATCATGCTTGAATAAGTATTTATGCACACCAAATTCTTTAATAGTGCAACTATGGCAAGTTAGATGACATTGAAAAATGATGTTAAAATGAGAGGAACCCAAGACACAGATCACACAATTTAAATAGCAGCAATTCATTGTCCAGATAGCTAATAGATTCAACCAGGAGGAAAATATAAAAAGTATATCAAGTAAAGCAGGAACTCCACAATACGTTTTCATTGGGGGGAAATAAAATATATAAATAAAAGAGGAATTCTTTTTTATACAAACGAAGGTAAAAATTGTTCTACCATGAACAACCCTCAGTCTAAGAAAACATAGCATACACCTTGTTTTTCCCTTATACAAAACCATAAAGTTACTACGAACTGAACAACACCCAACACTTTTAAAATATGTAGTTCACCAACAATATGAACTATATGACCATGCTTACGGTCAAATTCCAAATAAAGTAACTTGAGCGGCAGTCAATTATTAACTGGCAATGCAATCCATATCATAGTTCATCCATCAAATTGTTACTTATTAGAGAAGAAATCTCATGGCATAAATGATAACGACTTCTAGTTTAACTGGAAACAGTATGTCTAAATGTATCACATGCTTACATCTTTCAGCAATATAAAACATGATACATACAAAATGGAGAAACAAGAAAATTAGATAGGAGGGCTGCAAATTGAATTGCTTCTAACAGTCATGGCTCCATTACCTGTTCATAAGCAAATGCAATCCTTTTGTTTGCAGATGCATTGTCAATTCTCTGGGGGTTAGCTCTGTAAAGAAGTTATTATAATCAGATACTTTTGAAATAAATGGAGCACACTGTCAAAGGTGTTAGAAAATGATAGGATACAAACTCACTTCTCAAATCTCAATAATTTCTTCCATGCCACCCATTGCACTTCCTCCTGTGAATGCACAGTATGGCTAACATAAGTAATAGATCACTAAGTTGAGAAACATTACTTATATAATCAAGCATTCAGAAAGTACTATGAAGGTGTTTCTAGGAGCTTCTTGAAAGTGCTTTTGGCTTTTTTTAGTGGCTTATGAGCCGTTTTGCAGTGTTTACAAGCATGGCTTTCAGTTTCTACCTGACAGGTTGGTTATAAGGTTGTGTTTGCAAATACTCTTTAAATTGAATCTACTTTTCTAGTTCTAAAAGCATTCTAGGGGTTTGGTTTCCCTGCTTGAGTTTGCTTTTCTAAACTTGAGCAGTTAAAGCTGCTGTAAGTTTAAACTTTAAAGCATCAACTGAAACCCTTTTGGTGCTGAAAGTATGAAAACCGTAGTGTGGAAACCAAAAACTCGTATGGTTTAAAAAAAAAAAAAAAAAAAAAAAAAAAAAGCTTATTCAGCTGTAAGCCAAACATTCAGTAAGCATTGGTAGAAGTCCAAGCAGAAGTTAGAAGCATCCTGTTAGGTACATTTCAGCTCCTTGAATTGCTTTGAAAAGTCTGGCAATTTCTTAAAGACTAAATTATAACATCCAGAATCAACAAATTCACCTACAGTAATTGGGTGCAAGAAAATGGATACCTTAGAAGACCCAGAAGGAGGAACAGCCAGTATATTCCAATCAATTTCACCAACAAACTTTTTACGCTCCCTGTAAACAGCCCTCGCACTATTAAATTTTGGTTGAAACTCAGCCACCAAACCCTTTGCCTACAAGAGATATTACTCTCACATCAGTATATACAGCATACATAGATTTTGTTTTCTCACAGGCAACAAATGAAATTTCTAGGTTCCTAAATATTCATCCACGATGATATATCTATTTTATTGATACAGTGTAGCTGCAACAATAAGCACCGCATTAACTTCCAGAATGAAACACCCAGCTAGAATGTGCAAACTCAAAATTCATAATTCTGCCTCCCAACAAAGTAATTCAACAAATTGCAATGGGATAAGCATTAACCCTTATCAGCAGTTACCACTTACAATCGAAAGCATTCGAAATAATACACTGAACAGTAGTATATTTTTATATTACCGCAGACAACGGTTATATAAGCAAATCATAGTAAGAGTTACAGTTTTCAATTATTCGAATCTCAACATATGACACCAATTTTCTCAGCAAATTTACCCGATTAATGAGTAGGGTGAGTCTTGATGTCTGCATAATTCAACTGTAGTACCTTTGATTTTATCCGTTTTTATATGACAGTGGTTTCTAGCAACTTATTACAGATGCTTTCTCTTACAAGCATGACTTTTGTAGATACATTAAATATCTCATTGATGAATTATGCCATGAATTAAAGAGTGTTCGACTTATCAGTTTGGAAATTTGATTTTCTGATGGTTTCCTGTTATTTAGACATGTATGAATATTTGTGAGCCTTCCATTTTGAGAATAGGTTGTAATCCTGTAATGTTGTAATTTATATTGGATATTATATGTCAATCGTTACATTCTGGATAATGCCCAATTATCATTCCAACAGGACTTGTGAGCATTAACCATACTTACAATAAGGTGACCATTTGTTTCATTACTAACGTCAGTAGTTACTATGTTTTTTAGCACAACAAAAGGAAAGAGAGAAATTTGACGACTTGGAAGCACTACATTATGCAGTAAGGTGTTTCTCGAACCATTATCGTATCCCTAAATATCAAAACTAAAGAGCTAGGCGTTACATGCCCATTTTCAGCTGTGAAAATATACCAGGGCACGGCTAACTGAATTCTCAAAATTCTCATAGTCCCTCCAGAGCTGTTCAACGTGATGAATAGGCATGACAACAGCCCTCTGATATATCTTTCGTATGCCAGTCATCCGTTGAGATTCTTCCTGCATTGTTTGAGCCTGTCCATTGCCTTGTCAGTGCCATACAGAAAAGAGAAAACTAACTTGTACAACAGCAATAAAGAAATGAAACGGATAACATTTACTAACCGGCAAGGATCTCATATATGCAATGTACTCCATCCACACAGGACCAGAAGCAATATCAGCTCCTACATACAATAAAATAAAGTCAGAAGCCATGAAGAGACACAAACCACAAAAAATGGAAACTCCCCTTGATCCAATGATAAGATAAATTAATTCATGATGAGGACTATTGCATCATATGACCCCATGCCAAGTCAAAGAATACTTGATTCACAGTTCGTGGTAATTCTTTTACATGTTCAGCTCAGACCAAGTGGGCATCTAACATCATACGTCATCAGGCAGTAGATAATTTTCATGTTCTTTCCGAGGCAAACCAATAGTAGTAATATATTTTAAAAAATCTTTTTTTTTTTTTGGAGTCTGGTGCCAACGTTTATTAGTTATTGCAGTGGGAAGTTACAGGGAATTTAGTCATTGGAGGAGAATTAAGCGAGATTGGGGATGAAACAGATTCTATGTCTGACATGACCATCCTAAGGATTATTATCAGGACCATAACTTACCCACATGATTAAGCATGAAATCATAAGCTCTTTTAGTCTCTTCCTGACCCTCTATTCCCTTCTTGTCATTAACTTTCCTTATGAACCGGATGTAGCAGCTCCTTCAGTATAACATTGTGAAAACTATCAGTTTTCAAATTGTAGTTAAAGGAAACGTGTCATAGAAAAGTGGAACAGCACTATAAAAGGCGTAATGACAAACAAAATACTTCTCATAAGACTTGGGAAAAGCACAATATTCACTCAATTGCCAACAACAATTCCATGCTACTGCCAAACTAACACAAAAGCACGATGTAAAGTGAATAAATGTATACCAAAGAGGAACCTGCAAACAATTCATAAGGCAACGGCTAAATACTTGTCTTGTTGCTTCATCATTATTCACAGCCATGTATGCTTCAACATACTGCTTCCAATATTTTGCCTATCAAAACGAAAAACAAAATACAGATTATTATAACACTAGCTCAGCAGTTGTCACTTCAAGTATACACCTTTTGATGTATGACATGAGAGAAACCTAATCAATTCAATAGTATCACGATATAGCGAATCAACTAAACCATCAATCATGTCATCGATACACGAAACGATACAAAGTCCAAAAGAGTCTCACCGAAGTAGGGAAAGTGGCCAGAAGTTGCTCATATATCGGCACTGCATCATTTATGGGCAGACGCTGAAGAATAACAATTATCCATGAATATCAAATCTCCATTATAATTTAAAAAAAATAAAAATAGACGTAGCATACAAATTAAACTTAATTACCAATGCCTCGTTTGCAAGAGCTTCTGCAGCTTCTGCATTGTACTTGTGTGTGTTTCCGTCTAGCAACCAATATAAAAAGACATCAGTTAGGCCAATTGCTTGATCAAGGACGGATAAGATCACTAGAAATTGTATAACAGTTACCAGGAAGTGATGCTGAATTTGATGATTGAGGAATCTCGTTAGCCATGAGTGACCTAAATCAGTGCTTCGGTAGCAAATAGAACAAGTAGCTGATTCAACAACCACCAAAAGAGGAGCAATTTCTCTCTCTAGAGGGTATTGTCCTAAAAAATTCCTTTGCTGTAATTGGCTATGGCGAAGAGGCGAGCTTCATTCATGAATCAAATCACGGAAGGATTGGAGGAGATTGAAGCGGAACGTGAGCTAATTGAGTCAGAATTGGAGGTCCGTCATCTATGGCGGATGAGCTGGAAACTGAGAAACGGAGTGGAGGTTCAGCTGAGCGGAGAGTGCCTCGTCCGAATTACGATGTAGGGGAACCGTCAGCCGGTGAAACACGGCGGTACACTTCACTGTTTGCTGGCAATAGAAGGGCGGAGAACGGCGTTGCTCTCAAATTTACTCCGCCTGTGAATCGTGAGGTTATTGAATTTACTGCGGCTGAGGTAAGTCCTACTGTAGATTACTGGAAAAATGCTTTGATTGGTGCTGTGATTGGATTACAATTACCTTATGAAGCGATGGAAAGGTATGTTGCTAATCGATGGAGCATTCAACCTAAAATTCATGTTGTTGATCGTAATTTGTTTGTGTTTCGATTTGAGTCAGAGTCTGATATGCTTAAAATCTATAGTGAGGGTCTTTGGATGGTAAAAGCTGCTTTTCCTCTAGTGTTGAAGCGTTGGGAGCCTGGACTTAAATTGGATATCAAAAATTTGCAGAATTACCCTGTGTGGATTCAATTGCCTAATCTGGATTTACAGTTTTGGTCCCCTGAGATGATAGGTGAGATAGCAAGCTCTATAGGGAAGCCTATTTACATAGACAAACTTACTGCAAGTAGGGAAAGGTTAGCCTATGCTAGAGTCTATGTTGAGTTGCAGAATTGTGCTAAATTGGTTGAAACTGTTCAGCTGAAAGGGCCTGATGATACTACTTATGAACAACCTATAGTATATGAGCAAAGACCTTTTCAGTGCTTTGAATGTTATAAGTTTGGGCATATTGCTAGGAATTGTAGACAGACTTCTAATTCTTTTTTGGTTTTGCAGGATCGGGAGGTATCATGTGCTACGCAGGATCATGTTCAAAGACCTACTTCTAGTAAGAATGTTGGGAGTAAGAATGGGAGTGTTCTTTCATCTACTACTGATCAAGGGAGGCAGGAGATGGTGCAAGTAACAGTGGTAGGAACTTTACCTGTGAGAAGTAGCCCTGGTTTAAGCAAGTTGGATATAAGTACTTCACAAGTTAGGGAACAAGGGGGTACAGAGAATGATGTAGAAGTCAGACATTCTACTAGGTTGCAGAATAAGAAGCTTCAAAAGGAGAAGGAATTAGTAGTTGACTCGGAATGGCAGTATCAAGAGAAGAGAAAGAAGAAAGTTGCACATGAAGCAGAGAATCGGTTAGGGGGGCAAGCTCCAGGGGTGGGCAGAGGAAAATTAGTTAGTTTGCCCAATGGATAGTACACTAAACATAGGAGTGTGGAACTTGAGAGGGATGAATGATCCTCTCAAGCAAGAGACTATGGTGGAGTTTTTAAGGAAGAGTAATTGTAGTATAGGAGTTTGTTTGGAAACTAGGCTTAGAGAGGAGAACTTGGAGAAGGTAATTCATAGGTTGGCTCTGGACTGGAAGGTGGTACAAAATATGCAGCTAAGTAAGAATTGCAGGATACTTGTGATGTGGAAGGATGATAAGGTGGATTTTGGTGTTGAAAAAGTGACTGATCAGTTTGTACATTGTAGAGTTCAGACTAAAGACCACAAGTGGGAGAGTTTTATGACTTTTGTATATGCTCACAATGATACTGATCAGAGGAAGAGTTTGTGGGAAGATTTGATAGGAATTGCACAGGGAATGACTCAGTCTTAGCTGGTTGCTGGGGATGTAAATGTGGTTTTAGACTCTACTGAGAAATGGCATGATCTGGATACACCAATTGTTATAGGGTCTGAACTTCAGGATGTGTTAAGGGCTACAGGGTTGGAGGATCATCTCAGTATGTTGGTCCTATTTATACTTGGAATAATTCTCACACTTTCTGTAAACTTGACAGGGTTTTGGTGAATAATGTTTGGTATTTGGGGAGTACTGATTCTACTGTTCAGTTTTTACCACCAGGCATCTCAGATCACTCAGCAAGTTTGATTAGAATTTTTGAGGAAGATGTTAAAAGGAAAATTCCTTTTAGGTTCAAGAATATCTGGGCTACTTCTGAGGATTTCATGGACATTGTGAAGGAAAAATGGCAAGTTCCTGACAGGGGTTGTCTGATGTATCAGTTAGTAACTAAACTGAAACTTCTTAAAGCTGAGTTTAAGCTTCTCAATGTACGGAGATTTCAGCATATGAGGGCTCAAGTGCAAAACCAGCATGAAAAGTTGTTAGAAATGCAAGAAGAGCTCCTTAAGGATCCTAGTCTAGATGGTGGAATGCAAAGGGTTAAAGCTCAGAAAGAGTTGTATATGCAGCTACAACATACTTATCAAGAAGAAATGAGACAGAAAGCTAAGGTGGCTTGGATTGAAGAAGGGGACGATTGTAGTAGGTTGTTTTTCCAGGCTGTGAAGTCCAGGAGAAAAAGTAATAATATTCATCTCTTGATTGATAAAGATGGGAAAGCACTAACTCATAGAGGAGAGATTGTTAATCATATCTTGGATTTTTATAGAGAGCTGTTTGGCATCCATAAGGAAGTAGTGCAAGTGGAGACAGATGTGTTTAGTTTTGGGCCAAGAGTTTCTGAGGATTGGAATGATAAGTTGAATTCTGCTTTTACTGATGATGAAATTAAGGAAGCTCTATTTTCTATGAGTGATCAGAAGAGTCCGGGGCCTGATGGCTACAATGCTTGCTTCTATAAGAAGAGTTGGATGATTACAGGAAGGCTTGTTTGTGATGCTGTGAAGGAGTTTCAGAACTCAGGGAAGCTGCTTAAACAGGTAAACACTACTGCTGTGAGTTTGATACCTAAGGTAACACATGCCTCCTCTATCTCTGATTTTAGACCTATTGCCTGCTGTAATATAATCTATAAAATCATAACTAAGGTGTTGGCCAATAGAATGAAAGCTTTATTGCCTGTTCTTGTAAATGATTGTCAAAATGTTTTTGTTCTCGGTAGGGACTTGTTTCAGAATGTGTTTCTTGCACAAGAAATTATTAGAGGGTATAATAGGTCTCATATTTCTCCTCGTTGTATGCTTAATGTTGACCTAAGGAAAGCCTATGACACAATTAGTTGGGATTTTTTGGAGTCAGTTTTATTAGGATTAGGTTTTCCTTCACATTTTGTTCACCTGATCATGACTTGTGTTTCTACTGCCAGTTTCTCTTTTTCTGTGAATGGTGTTTTAGAAGGACATATGAAAGGTATGCAAGGGCTCTGACAAGTTGATCCTATGTCGCCTTATTTGTTTGTATTGTGTGTTGCATATTTCTCCAGATTAATGAAGAAGGACTTGACTGTTGCTAAGGGTTTTAAGTTTCATCTGAAATGTGCTAGGATAGACTTGACTCACTTGTGCTTTACCTTCTCTTATTTTGCAGGGGGGATAAACAAAGTCTCCAAATGCTTTGTGATTCTATGCAGCGTTTCTCTAATGTTTCAGGATTGCAGGTGAATAAAGAAAAGAGTACTTTGTTTGTAGCTGGGGTTTCTTCTAGGGAGCATGAAGAGTTGACTCAAATTTGTGGGTTCATAGATGGTGTGTTTCCTGTTAGGTACTTGGGCATACCCCTTAGCCCTAGACACTTGAAAATCAGAGAGTATGATCCTCTCATCAAGAAGATGACCTCTAAGATCCAAAGCTGGATGACACATCAACTAAGCTATGGAGGCAGGTTACAACTTCTAAATTCAGTTTTGAGTAGTATAAAGCGCTTTTGGTGTCATGTTTTTCCTCTTCCTACAGGTGTGGTTAGACAGTTGGAGAAGCTGTGTAGGAACTTCTTATGGAGTGGTAAAGAGAATGGGAGGAAGAATTTAGTGGCCTGGACAAGTGTTTTCCAGGATTTCTCTCATGGGGGATTACAAATTAAAGAAGTGCTTGGCTGGAATAAAGCTTTGATGGGAACGTTGGTGGTGCAATTAGATCAGGTTCAGGCTGGGGCTACTATTTGGACTAGATGGGTGCATAAGTACAAACTTCAGGAGGAAGGGATCTGGTCTGTACAGTCTAGGTCTATGGATTCACCTTGGTGGAAAAGTTTGTTGGGAATTAGGGATCAAATTATTCAGTTTTTCCCTGATAAGGAAAGGTTACTGCAGCAGCCTAAACAGGTAGTGCACTTGCTGTATGAGAAGTTTCATGTTGCTAGACCGCAGGTAGGTTGGTGTAATCAAGTATGGAATTCCCTTTCTCAACCTAAAGATGCTTTCTTACACTGGCTCATTGTTCAGAAGAGAATTGCAACCAAAGAAAGGTTGTATAAGTTTAGTTTGGTTCATGATAATCTCTGTAGTATGTGCGGTAATTCAGTAGAAACTGTTGATCATTTGTTCTGTGCCTGTCCGGTTACTAATGAGGTCTTTTCTAAAATAATGCAGGGTGTTGGACTAAGATATAGTACTTTTTCCTTTGATGATTGGATGCATCTGTTTACCTCTTCTAATTCGCAGAGTTCTATTGCTTATAAAATACGAGCAGCAACTTTTGGGGCAGCACTGGTGGGGATTTGAAAGTGGAGGAATCACAAGGTATTTGAAGGTAAAATGGTTCAAACTCAGGTAACGTGTGCAGAGATAGCTTTCAACTTGTTGAGTAGATTTAAGTATAAGCTTGGAAAAAGGAATTGTCGATTTGCTAATAAAGTTTTTGCAAACTTATCTAGATTGTGTTGAGACTGTCTACAATTTATACACTTGATTAGCCTGTAAAAAGGCTGGGCAGTTTGTTGATTCTTGCAGGTTGCAGTAGGAGGGAAAAAAAAAACTTTGTGCATATTCATACTAATTCTTTGTATAGATACATGGCACATGGAGGATGGGAGGTACTTAACTCTTTCTTTTACACTATCCTGAACCCCCCAACAGAGTATGAAATCGATGGAAAGCACTACTACTGCCTGTAGATGGCGAGCACCAAGGAGTGGATAGGAGTAATGCTGGGAGAGTACAACCACAGGCCTTGTCCTGGAGTTGGAATGGAAGGTAGCATGCTCTGAACTGGTACAAGTTGTTTACCAAGATTGCCATCCTTGGAGGGCTTTGTATTGAAGTTGTAGTCCTAGGCTATCGCTTATACATTTCCTTTGTTGTAGTAGGCATCAGTTTATTTGTTTGATTGGTTGTAGAGGCAACTCTAGAATGATCGAGCTTTCACTTGGGGTATACCCCTCGTATTCTGTACAAAACTCTTGTTTGGGCTTCAATATATTTTTAACTTCATGAAAAAAAAAAAAAAGTTCTAGAAGCGGGTATACCCCTCGTATTCTGTACAAAACTCTTGTTTGGGCTTCAATATATTTTTAACTTCATGCAAAAAAAAAAAAGAAAAATAAAAAAGGTTCTAGCGGCATGCCAGTCCAACGTATCAGATCGAAAAGGTTCTAGAAGCTCTATCTGCTGCTATGTGTACGTGCGCGATATAAGTGGAGAAATCTCAGTAAAATCTCAAAAGGAGAGTCGAATTTATCGATTGCTTGAAGGATCTTACCAGAAAACCAATGCTAGTGAATTGTAAAATTAGGTTTTGATTCTGTTCGGGGGAAAGAAGAAAAGGGGAAATAATAAAATGTGGAATTGGCGCCCAAAAGATTGGGTGGCTGGCTTTATCGGAAACGGTGGTGGCTCTGGTCAGCCACCGGTGTTGAAGAGAAAAAATTCGTAGCGAACTAATTTCGAGTTTTAAGTAAGCCGGGTAGGCACCGGCCTGTAATTATTGTTAAACCATCAGCCCAACCCATTAATCGGCCCAAAATAAGTAGGTGTTGGGTTCAGTGTTAAATATAAGCGTTAGCCTCTAAGTCATACAAGAGCGAAACCGAAAATTATAAAAACTAAAAATTATTGAGAGCGAGAATGTCATTAGAGAGAGGTTAATGTATATTTTTCAAATATATTATATACACAAAACAACAGAGATAGAGTATATTTTAATATTTGTTTTAAAAGATTAGGCCCATTAAACGTCTTTTTGTAATAGCTCAACAAAAAGAAATAGATGGGAATAAATTTTTATCTAAAGCGGGGAAGGAAGTCCTTATTAAGTCTGTTATTCAAGTCATCCCTACTTACGTGATGAGTTGTTTTAAGCTTCCAGATTACCTTCTTCAAGAAATAGATTCGATTATAGCTAAATTTTGGTGGGGTAATTGAAAAGATAAAAAAAATCATTGGCTTAATTGGGATTCTCTTTGTGAGTCCAAAAGCGATGGGGGAATGGGATTTCGAGAGTTGCGTTCTTTTAATCAAGCTATGTTGGCCAAGCAAATTTGAAGAATTATTTATTATCCTACTTCTCTCTTAAGTCGTATCTTTAAAGCCAAATACTTCCCCTCCACTGATGTTTTTGATTGTACTCTTAAAAGTAACTCTTCTTTCACTTGGAGAAGTATTTATGGCAGTATGGAGTTGGTGAAACATGGTATTCGGTGGCGAATTGGAAATGGTGAAAGTGTTAGAGTGTGGGAGGATAATTGGCTGCCTAGGGACATGTTACTTAAGCCCATTACTCCTAATTTGATGGGGGTGCAGGAGTTGCGGGTTTCTGATTTGATTGGCAATGGAGTGTGGGATTTTGGATTTGGTTGAAGCTATTTTTTGGGAGGATGATGTTGCTGTAATTAAACAGATACCTATGACGCATTCTAGTTTCCTTGACAGACGCGTTTGGCACCTTGAGAAACACGACCATTTTTCTGTCAAGACTGCCTATTTCCTCTCACGTCACCTTAAGAAGCAGACTAGAGCGAATAGGGTGGGTTCAAGTAGTGGAGGGTCTGTTGTTAATTGGGATTGGCTTTGGAAGCTTAAGCTACCCCCAAAGATTAAAATTTTTTGTTGGCGTATCATGAGAAACCTGTTGCCTGTTTGTGCTAATTTAATTAAAAAACATATTCATGTTGCTGATATTTGTCCCGTTTGTAACTTGGGGCAGGAAACTGTATTACATGTGGTTCGTGATTGTTCATTTACAAGGCTCTACTGGGCGGTTTCTCCTTCGCTGCAGACCTATTTGATGGGGCCAGCAGATAATACAGTTTCATCTGACGACTTACTGTTTTTCCTCACTTCTTGATGGTCACTTTGGATGAACCGGTATCATATAGTGCATGAACAAGGCGGATTTGATGCAGCCCAAGCAGTTGTCTTTGTGCAGCAGTACTTAAGGAAATATCGAGAAGTACAGACACTGTTTGCAGCTCCACGACCCCCTGAGGTCCAACAGTCTTGGCAACACCCTCCAGCAAATGTGGTGAAGATAAACTTGGATGTGGCAGTGTTCCGGGATCCGAGTGGAGTGGGACTGGGCGCTGTGGCACGGTCAGACAGAGGGGAGGTGGTGACTTGGCGACGACAGTTCATTCCGTTGATCCAGCAGCCTGAGGTTGTTGAGGCATTGGCTGCCAAACTTGCGGTACAAGTTGGAATTGAATTGGGGGCACAACATATAATGATTGAAGGTGATTGTCAAAGGTTCATACAACAGCTTTCTTCACAAGCGTGCTCTCTTTCGGATTCAAGAAATTTAATAGAGGAAGTCAAGTTTTTATCTTCTTTTTTTCCAGACTATTAGTTTTCATTTTATTAAGCGTGATTGTAATAAGTTAGCTCACTTTTCTAGCTCGTAGTTCGTTTTCAGACAGTTTTGGCTCCTCAGTTCTTCTTGATGACATTCTGGATGATGTACGTTGATTTTGATGGTTTATGAAAGCTTTCTTCTACTCAAAAAAAAAAAAAAAAAGCTCAACCCAAGTATGCACAAGTACAAGTGACGACCCTAATTTCTACTAATTCTCTTTCCCATATTATTCTTTCTTATGTCGTAGAAAACAGCTATATGCCTATATCATCTGAGATCTGTCGTCATTGCCATTGACACAAGCTGCCTCTTTTAAATTAGATTTCTACTATTATCCCTACATATATTAATATATTAAAAGAGCGTTTCATTCTTTTCAATTAGCCTACTCCCAGTTCTCTCTTTTCAACTTGGACTCATTTTTTTCAACTTGCTCACCAAACAACCACTCATGTGTTGACATGTGACAGTTCAAATATCTTTAATTCAATTTTTAAAAACAATTATGTTGTATATGGGGTTCAAGCACAATTGTCACTCTTCCTACAATTGATTTGTTGACATTTTGATGACATAAGGTAGTGGTAGTGTAAAAATTATATAGATCAAATCATTTTCAAATTTACAATTTCTTTGCATCTAAAATTAACATTTACTTAAAATAAAATTAATTACTCCTAAAATAATTATTCATTTAATTTTTAATTAACGACAAGTTAAAATATTAAAATAATTTATTAATTATTATTAATTTGTTTAGTCATTTAATTTAATTCATTTATTATTCATACATAATTACCATAGATCTGAACCCGATCCGATCCGATCCGAAATCCGAAGTCATCTGAATCCGAAATCTGACCCGATCCGAATCAATTAGCAATTACAAAAAAATCACACAAGAAATTAATCCGATCGGGTCGGGTTTATGGTCAAACATCCGAAGTCATCCGAAATCCGACTAGAAATTCGAAGTGTCACCCGAAAATTTGTGGTCAAACATTCGAACTGTGACCCGAAACCCGATCCAAATTCATCTGAAAGCACCCAAAAGTTTGTTATCCGAATTAAACAATCTGAAATCTCCCGAATAAATTCAATCTGAAATTCACCTGATCCGAATTAAATGTGATCCGAACTCTTTCAATCCGAAATGACCCGAATTAAATTTATAGGTGTTGAAGGGTAATTCATACTTCTTCTTAAGTTCGCAGTGTGGGTCGTCACAATACACTATTCAGGTTATCTTCATGTAGTCTTCCTCTTAAGATAGTAGGAATCCTTCATGTAGCTTCCTCGTACCGGAAAGAGACTGGAGGGGGGGGGGGGGGTTAGTACCTCGTGCCCTGTTTGTCGAGGATCAAACCGGAGGGACGACTTTACGTGTAGGGAGTTGTAGGGCTTCCCTAGTAAGAGTAGTAAATGTGGTAGGTGAGTGGTGAGTGAGAGCTATGAATGCTTACCTAGCAGATAATGAATGAGTCCTTTATATACTCGTAGTATTTTAATGTCACTTCATGTAGGATCGTGACAAGTGTCCGGTCGAGATTGAAGCCTCCTTTGGCCCAAGCCCATTAAGGAGGTCCATGGGCTTTGGCCCAAACATCTTACTAGGGTTGTGATGGCAATATTGACTTTTTGGGTCCCATGGAGTAATCTGGAAGACGGGTCCTACAAGGAGCGACCATGGGTGGTCGCCCTTGGTCCTCGTGTCTTCCTCCTACGTCCGTGGTCCGAGTAGTGCTCTGCCTAGTCTCTTTTGGAGGGTGTCACCTTGACGTAAGGTCCTCCTCGAGCCCTAGAGATGCTCCTCGAGCCCAACAGCTGCATTGTCCTTGTAGTGAGCTTATCTTGAGGGTTGGCCTCTTAATGATGGTCGGACCTTATTGATGAACGTGTATTTTACACCTTCATTCGAGTCTTTTTTCACCTATTTTAGCTATCCTCTATGTTAATTTAGCTATATTATAATGCATTTTATTAGACTAGTGTCACGTTTCCCTTTAGTTTGCATTTTACAGGTTTTAGGTGAAAAACGTGTTTTCCGGGCAATTATATTGAAGAAGGCGAAGAATCGGTGTTCCGAGGACATTCGTGGAGTATCTAGAAGGTTCCGGATGAGATTTGAGGTCTAGGGGTCGAGTTTCAAGGCTTAAAGGTCACTAGAAGTCAAAAACTGAGTCCGAAAAGGAAAAGAAGACCTAAAACGCGTCGAAAATGCGTTTCTCGCCGACTGGAGCTCCCGGGTGATTCGCCCGGGATGCGGGGCGGTTCGCCCAACACCAGGCGATTCGCCCGGTGTGTGGGGCGACTCGCCCCACGCGTGCCGAATGCCTATATATAGTTGCTCAGTTTCTCTCCGTTTTCATACTTTCTCAAACCTTTATTCATACCTTTTCACATAGTTTTAGATAGGAATTCTCCAGAGCCTGTTCTGGGAATTCTTAGCATAGGAGACTATTTTTCTTATCAATTGGAGGCTTGTGAGTTCGCAATTCTTCGGAGATTGACAACCTTCGTCGGTAACATTGTATCTCACGATTTTTCTATTTATATTTATATCTTTCAACATGTTTTCATTCAATCTTGCTTTGATTTCTGTTGATTGCATGACATCTATGAGTAGCTAAATCTATCGTTGGTGATAGTGTGTGATTTCTTAGCTAGGGTTCTTAATTATGCATGATGGCGGTAATGCGAATCAGACTTTGAGTTATTGCTTTATTTTTTTGATCTATCTAAGCCCTCTATCTTCGTAGTGTTGAATTGAACGGAACACATTGGACAATTCATGATCTTAGATTTCTATGCAACACGATCGGGTACTTCATGCATGATTATTAACCTGCTATGCTTTGAATGATCATACTATCACTAACTTCCATTATCTTTGATAAGAAAAATTTGTGCTAAGTCGTTTGTTGAGTTTATAGTTTAAGTTAAATTAGATAAATCTAGTTATAGTCCTTAGAGATCGACACTCGAGGTTATTTTACTGCTACACTACGGTTTTCGTTGTAGTTGTGAATTGCCTTTGGCTAAAAACAAATTTATTTGATTAATTGAATCTGACAAATTCCAGTTCATCAAATTGGCGCCGCTGCCGGGGACTATACTCCTTTTTTCTGTTTAGTATTTATATATTTTCAGCATTCAATTCCTAGTTTTAGTAGTTTTATTTTACTTGACCTCTCTGATACTCCTTCTTAGCTTGTGACAGATAGTGTATGCAAAGTACACGATCTAGAGGAACACCGCTTGCTGAACCAATCGCTGAAATCGACAGAGTCTACCACCAAAGAAGGCGACTACTTCGACGACGTGAACTAGAGGAAATAGAGGATACCGATTTCTCTGAATCTCTACACAATCTTTTTAAGGAAATCGTCGGAATGGAAGAAGCTAGACCACTGAAAGCATGGGTTCAACCCACCAAGGATCGTATGAGGGGACCGGCGATTGTTCTTTCGCCTGCAACTCGAGATCTGGAAATAAAAAACCACGCGTTCCAACAACTTCCGAGGTTCTATGGCTTAGCAAGGGAAGATGTGATGGGGTACTTGCACGATATCGATGACTTCGTCAACCAACTCCCACGAATCGGAGCTGAAATAACAACGGATGAGTTGAGAATGAAGGTTTTTGCTATGGGGCTTGGCGACAGGGCAAAGTCATGGTTGAGTTCTCTACCGGCGGGATCGCTTGACACTTGGGAAAAGGTTTTTTCAGCATTTATGGAGAAATACTTTCCTCACACCTTGACTACCGCGCTGAAGGCGTAAATCGCTGGGTTCAAACAAGACTATGATGAGACCATCTACACCGCGTTTGAGAGGTTCCAAGACCTCATGAACAAGTGCCCTCACCATGGTTTTGAGCTTTCGGATCTTGTCCACACTTCTACAATGGACTGACCTTTGAAAACCAGCAAGTGGTGGATTTCCAATGCCGTGGCAATATTTGGGAGGAAACCGCAGAAGCCGTCTGGGCGGTTTTCGAGAGGCTTGCTAAGGGTCGCAATTCAAGGATCCAAGAGCAATGGTTAGGAGACGTGGACCTGAAGCTTCACCGACTCAGGAGGCCCCTATGTATGGGGGGAATGAGGATCGATTCGAGTGATTTACCAATGAGTTGAAGCAAGTCCTCAAGAGCTCCACTGGAACATCTGTGTCGAATGAAGTTTGCCGAATATGCAAGAACTATAGGCATGGAGCTCGTATGTGTAGATCGGATCTTGCATATGATGATGGCAATTGGGTTCAAGGAGGCGAAGAGGAAGCCTTTGCTACGGAATTTGGTACTCAAGAAGCTAGCTACAGACAAAATGGTAGGAATCCTCGAGGTGGATTTTGGAGAAGAGGGTTCCGAAACAATCAAGGATATGCACCGGCTAGCCAAACTTATGGCCCTAACCAAGACCGTAGTAGGCTTAGCTATGGTAATGATCACTGCGAAAATCCCGCTCCCAAAGAGCAACCGAAGTCGAAGACAACTCTATTGATGGAAAACTTGCAGAAAATGGTTGATCACACCCAAAGTTTTCTTAAGCGTTATGAAGAAGATTCTGAGAAGACTAGGGTGAGGCTGGATCGTTTGGAAGAGAGCACTAGGCTTTCCCATCAAAAGATGCAAGAGTTGATTGACTGTGGAGCAAGTAGGGAGCAAGGGAAGTTGCCTAGCAACACTGAGAAGTCGATGTCCATTACCTTGGTGGGTGATCTTCCTGTTTAAATCACCATCAAGAAGGTTGCTAAATGTGAGCGTTGCAAGGATGAAGAACCCCCACTAGCCAGGGAAGAAGAGAAGGACCTTGGTTCTGATGAGAGTGATGAGGAGCAAGAGGATCCCGAGCCAATCCCTCAGAGTTTCAATGTTAAGGTCGGGATTGGTGAACTTGAAGATGTTCGTGCTACACTAGATACGGGATCTTACTCTAATGTGCTCCCAATGAATGTGTTTGAGAAGAGTAGCCTTGGAAAACCATCTGAGCATAAGGCTATCGTGCAATTGGCGGATGGATCCTTTGTGAGACCCGAAGGCGTTGTGAAGAACGTATTGGTTAAGATTGGTGAAGCTTCTGTGTACACCAACTTTGTAGTTATGCCGGCGTCTACACCTGGGATGGGGGATGTTTTACTCTTGGGGCGAACATTCTTGACTAAGCTACGCTCCGTGATAGACACCTACCGAAGAACTTGCACCATTGAGGTGGATGGAAAGCAACATGTGTTGCGAGCCATATCTGACCCGAATGTTCGCTTCAATGCTTCTCACACCATTAACTACTTTGGTCTTGCTGTCTATGTTTATTCTCATTCACAGGTTCGTGGCATGAGGAAAAGATCCATGAAGGGGAAGTCTAGTACCCTCAAGAAGAAGAACTAGAGCAAGAAGAAGTCGAGTCAAAGACTATAAACAATGACGCTATCCGGGAGGCAACCCGTAGTTTTATCGCTTTTTTATCGCTTTATTGCATTGCATGCATTCATACATTGAACAATTTGCCTTTCTTTTTGTGAATTTGTTCGTTCATGTGTTGCTTTGTGCTTACGTTTATGTTTGAGTGAACTTTTTCGAGTGTTTTCTATGAGGAGAATGGTTTTCAGGGATTAAAACTGAGTTTTTCAAAAAAAAATTCGTCTCCCCACCTCTGGAGGTGGGGGGCGAATCGCCCTCCATGGGGGCGATTCGCCCCACAGAGCCAGAGAGTTTTATACTCTCTGGCAGTGGGGGGCGAATCGCCCCACACATGGGGCGAATCGCCCCCCGTCTTCAGGCAAGGTAAAAAGCGTGATTCTCCCCCCAAACCCTCATTCTCTCATCTTCTTCACCTTTCTTTCTCCAAAACACCCAAAAACTCGAAAAATCTTCTTTCTACCATAATTTCTTCAATTCTCCATCAAATTTTGTGTTCTCTAGCTTCAATCGAAGCCCACTACGTGCTCTTTAATTCTATCCGAACAACTTTCATCCCATTGCAATTGTTTTTCAGATCTGAGGTATTTTCACATGAACCCTAATTTTTCAAATTTAAGGCTTTTCTGATTTATGCTTCAATTGAGCTTATATAATGTATGGGGTGATTGTTTATGTGATTAGAATCGGTTTTCATTACCAATTGCTTGCTCAATTTTGCTTGGTTTGGTAAATTAGGAATTTTTGCTTACTTGATATCTATGTCTCGTTTTGCATTGCTCCTTTTTACTCCATTCCATGTTTTATGATGGGATTATTGGTATGATTAAGGTAGACATCATGGTAGAACACTTGATTGATGGGGTTTGAGACTTTTTGGTGAAGTTTTTTGAGTACTATGGTTTGAATGAATCTTGTGATTTAAGGTTACTAGTTATCTAGCATAAAAGCTGATAGTGTATATGTCCTAGAGACAGTCCTTACTAAGGGCATAGTGCCCTTATAGAGGGCATATATGTACTATTACACATGTCAACGTAATATAATATGTGTTTGTTGCTTTTACTATTGAGTATCGCTTTCATGTTTATATTACACCAGGCATGCAGCATGTCATATCTCTATTACTGTCTGTATTGATATTAAACATGTCCCCTCGGATAGATGACAGATCACACAGATAGTGGGAGCTATGTGAGTTATCATCTATCCCAAACTCTCCCTAGTCGAGGTTCATCTCGGATGTAGGGGTCTGAATGAACCAGACGAGACTAGTATGCGTGGAGGTTATACTTGTTGGAGCAAGTGTGAGCCGATCCCACGGCCACGGAACGGATTGTTGGACAATCGAGAAACGTTTCCATAACTGCGCATAGTTGTTTAAAGAAGGATTATCGAACAATGGAAGTACCCACCGGACACTCCCATCGATGTATACTCTACACCGAAGTGTCTATGGGAACCGGTAAGTTGTCGAAGTGATGCCAATCGTCCTTTGTACTTACAGGACTTTATCATCACATTTGTTGCCCCATATCCTTGGTGGACCCGTCGATGTCAGCTCTGAATAAGCAGTTGACCTAAGACACGATCCAGGATTATGGCTACATACAAATGGGGATGATAAGTGATTCTGTGAAGGATTCATCACTCAAGTGTAGCATAGGAGAGTACTGCTCATAGTCTGCATAGTTGTGTTGGTAAAGTCACTGGCCAGTGCAAATGATATATTATGATGGTCATAAGTATATCTTAACCAAGCAACTCCCTGAGACGTCCGTGAATGTATTATTGGGATAGACACTTCATCGATCCTAGATACATTCGAGCAAGTCAGATGAAGGGACGTTACCATCGCCGCGTTGAGCGCAAGAGACTTCACAACGAAAGGGTTAGCTTTGAGAAACCTCTCAAACGTCCTCATGTATTAATATTGCAAATGGAACCGTCTAGGAATTCCATGTTGCCTAGTCTAGGACTTGCTTAATACGATGAGGCCCTATGGGTCACACTATGTGGTGATTCAGCTTATCAGAATATCCTTGAAGATGGAATCGCAATTAATTTGGAATTAATTGTGATTGATGGATTATAATTGATTTGGAATTAATTATAATATTTGGTGGCTCAATTAATGATTTGGAATTATTAATTGAATTGACTAATTAATTGTATTTTATGTAAATACAATTAAAGATTATATTTTGGAAATATAATAGAGGTTTGATTTGAAAGGATATGTTAATTTAGAATTAACATATGCACATGGCAAAATCTACTTGGAGTTTGAATTGCCTTAGAACTATAAGTGGGTCCCAAAATTGGGACCCACCTATTTCCCATAGGACTGGGCGCGAGCGCGCGTTAGCTGGATAGGGGAAGGAGTTCGACTCCTTCCTCTATTAGAAGTCCAAGGGATAAGTTAGATTTTCCTGATTGAGTTTTAATTTGATTGGGAATGAATCTAGACTTGATATTGGTTTCCTTGTGCGATAAGAATTAGATTCTTATTCCTTTACGAAGTCTAATTGCTTATGCTTTAGGCTTCTATTGACTACTATATATAGTAGACTATTAGAGAGTTTTTTACACACAGTTGAATAGACTTTCACAGTCATTCTACCCAGTTTTCTTAGAGAAAATAAAAACTCTCCCCTCCTCTATAAGCCCCACGCGCGCGCCACCTCACCGGAGGAATTGCCGCCCCGTCTTCTTGGTCACACAAAGAATATCCTAGCATTCTTCCGATAGGCTGTTCATCCGTGGATACCAAGGTTGAGGTTCTAGGAGCTGGAAACTAACTCTTATTGTCTTGCAGATAATCAGAGTATCACAGATATCTTCGACTTCGACGAAGGAGAAGATACACCGGATTATTACGAAGACTTGGAAGCTGCTTTGGAAGTAAGGTTAGTCTTCTAATTGACGTGTTTATATATATACGACATATGCATAATCAATTAACCTGTATGTTGAGAAAGTTTTGAAATTCCGCTGCGTACCCTAGGGGTAACTCTGACCATATTTTCTTACAAAAGCATGTTGTGATATGTTATATTGATATGTTGATACATTGCTTTGTGGTAGCTAGATTAGACTTGGTGTTTTGAAGATCAGGAGTGATAATGAAGTTACTCGTCTGTTTCACCCTTGCATTTTCATTTGCATGAAGTTTTTGTTCTACGAGGTACTAATGGATGTTTGTAGGAACCATGACACAAAGGGACAGGAGCACTTCCGTTTGGCTACAATGAGGTATTGGAGACGGTTCAATTCAAACCATGTCAAGGGGTTTAACAAAGACGTTCTCCATGAGTTCTATGTTGGGTCTACTAATCTTCAAGAGAAGGAGAGTGATCTCGTTAGAGGTGCGTTCAAGCCATGGACTTTTGCAACAGCTTCGCGGTTTATCCATGAGGTGGAACGAGAATTCACCAGGAGTGAGCACTCTTATCTCTATTCCCGTACCACTGAAGGGATTGAGACTAATATCACGACAAGAATATGCCACAAGGACTGCAAGGTCCGGGAAGGTCCGAGAGACTAGGAAGCAACCGGGCGACATCATCACGACAGATTTAGTATTGAGTCGACAGTGGTGATTAAGTTCCGTATCGCTAACTTGATTCCAAAACATAATGACATGGACACCCAGTCCTTCATTGGGGTGCCCCTCGACTGCTTATTGAGGGAGCACCATATAGACATCGGGAGCATCAACCGTAGAGAATGTGGGCAACATTGGGCAAAGAAGAAAAAAACCTCTGAGTTTCCGAGTTTCATCGCAGCTTATTGTAAGTTCCGTGGGGTAAAGGACGTTGTTGAGGGAGACTCTAAGAGCACAGCTCTTTCCCCTTCAACAGTTCACAGTCTTTTAGAGAGATACCGGGTGGAAAACCCCATAACTGCAGCGGCTAATCTTGAGGATTCTCTTCGACAACGCAATTCTCTTCATGATGATGATGGTGACAATGAAGACAATAGGGACAATGAGGATGCCATGAATACTGATGGAGGAGTTGGTCCTATTCGATCTATTAGTGAAACCACCACCACCACCACGAGCTCCGACGATCACCAACAAGGGCCCTCGAGCAATCTCAATACCTTACATCTAGTGTACTCAGCCGACCGAGGCCAAACCACGCGGTAACATCTAGTATCGCTTCTTATTTCCTCATTCTCTTATTGCTAGGGACTAGCTTTAGTTTCATGAGGGGGGATGGGATTTAAGTGAACTATTGTTGTTGGTTTGGAGCTTGGCATTGGTAGGATGAGTATAGTACCTTGCATTTTGTTGAAATTCGTTTGCATTAGCATTTGCACGTTTATCGCTTTCCTAGTAATTTAGTTGCATACACTACATACACTACATTCATTCTAGTCTAGTATTGCATGTTTTTGTGAGGAGTTTATTGCCAAATGTTTTGAACTTTTTTATTGGGTAGATCAACTAATTATGACATTAATCATATGCTTCATCTCTATGAATTTGTTTGAGGTTTTTCTCGCTTGGCTTGTCACATTTATGTTTGCACTTAGTTAAGCTTGATAGTCTCGACATCACTTAGTGGTGTTTTTCTCTACTGCGGTTCACGAAGGCCTTTATAATAGGATGATGCATGTTAGGATCTTATGGTTGTTTTCCCGAGTAATTATGTACCTAAGAGGCACAAGTCTTCACCTTGCTTTGAGATTGCTAAATGCCTAGGAAGGAGGTAGTGTGAGATTGTGTGATCCTTTGTTTGCAACCTATTCTTCCGAATAGGTTTGGGGAGGGGGTTACGCTATCATTAGACTTGTTTTTCGATTTGAGTGTGTGTTGTGAGTTTGTTTTCCATTTTCATAAAGTTTATGCTCCAACCTATTCTTTCGAATAGGTTTGGGGAGGTCGTTTGTGTGTCATTGTAATTTCTTTTTCGTTGTGCTACTGCTGGCTAAAAAAATCGAAAAAATTCCAGGAAAAAGAAAAAATCTAGAAAAGAAAAAAAAAAGAAAAAAAGAAAAGAGAAAAGACCCCAAAAAGCAAAGAAGGGTCCAAAAAGTCAAAAAGCAGTTTAGCAAAGTGTTTGTCTCAATTCTTATAATGTTCGTAATCGAGTTGTAATTTTTTGTCTTTTATTTATTTGAGTGTCATCTGTTCTAGACCATCCTCGTCCTGCCATTCAGGAAGTGGTGAATAGTTTAAGGCTTGCTTGAGAGATGGGTAGAATAGGGGAGTGTTATCTTTTCTTAGGGAACCCTCCTTCGTTTGATGAGAGCCAGTATTGGTTCGACCTCTTTGAGGAAAAGTCTTAACTTGGTGAACAACAGTAAGTCCTCAGTTTCATAGGCACGGGACAACCATTCGTATTTTAACATGTTTCATTACGTCGTCACTGACTAGGTCCAGGTAGAGAATGTTACGAGAGACTATCTTGTTTAACATAGTGCATACGTGAATGTGTATGAGTCAATCGAGGCATTCTTCAACCAATATTCATGTTATGATTTGTATGGTTTTTGCTCATAAGTTTTTGATAGATTCAATAGATTAGTTCCAACTTTTAACAAGAATGAACTAAACTTGCAAAAAAGCTCTCTTTTTTGATTCGACTCTGCTTCGAGAAAGGAGTGACCATGACATATTTGAGAAAGGAGTTTAGTTGCTTGAGTACAAGCATAGGTTCGGTTGGGGAGTTTGATGAACGTGTATTTTACACCTTCATTCGAGTCTTTTTTCACCTATTTTAGCTATCCTCTATGTTAATTTAGCTATATTATAATGCATTTTATTAGAATAGTGTCACGTTTCCCTTTAGTTTGCAGTTTACAGGTTTTAGGTGAAAAACGTGTTTTCCGAGCAATTATATTGAAGAAGGCGAAGAATCGATGTTCCGAGGACATTAGTGGAGTATCTAGAAGGTTCCGGATGAGATTTGAGGTCTAGGGGTCGAGTTTCAAGGCTTAAAGGTCACTAGAAGTCAAAAATCGAGTCCGAAAAGGAAAATAAGACCTAAAACGCGCCGAAAATGCGTTTCTCGCCGACTGGAGCTCCCGGGTGATTCGCCCGGGATGCGGGGCGGTTCGTCCCACACCAGGCGATTCGCTCGGTGTGTGGGGCGACTCGCCCCACGCGTGCCGAATGCCTATATATAGTTGCTCAGTTTCTTTCCGTTTTTCATACTTTCTCAGACCTTTTTTCATACCTTTTCACATAGTTTTAGATAGGAATTCTCCAGAGCCTGTTCTGGGAATTCTTAGCATAGGAGACTATTTTTCTTATCAATTGGAGGCTTGTGAGTTCGCAATTCTTCGGAGATTGCCAACCTTCGTCGGTAACATTGTATCTCACGATTTTTCTATTTATATTTATATCTTTCAACATGTTTTCATTCAATCTTGCTTTGATTTCTGTTGATTGCATGACATCTATGAGTAGCTAAATCTATCGTTGGTGATAGTATGTGATTTCTTAGCTAGGGTTCTTAATTATGCATGATGGCGGTAATGCGAATCAGACTTTGAGTTATTGTTTTATTTCTTTGATCTATCTAAGCCCTCTATCTTCGTAGTGTTGAATTGAATGGGACACATTGGACAATTCATGATCTTAGATTTCTATGCAAAACGATCGGGTACTTCATGCATGATTATTACCCTGCTATTCTTTGAATGATCATACTATCACTAACTTCCATTATCTTTGATAAGAAAAATCTGTGCTAAGTCGTTTATTGAGTTTATAGTTTAAGTTAAATTAGATAAAGCTATTTATAGTCCTTAGAGATCGACACTCGAGTTTATTTTACTGCTACACTATGGTTTTCGTTGTAATTGTGAATTGCCTTTGGCTAAAAACAAATTTATTTGATTAATTCAATCTGACAAATTCCAGTTCATCACTTATGTTGGTCGAGCCACACCTAAGTGAGATACTTGGGTGTGGTCGCGCCCTTTGAGGGATGGCCCTTGATGCCTTGTCGCGCTCTTAGACCGCTCCAATTCGTACATGCGGACTGGACATATTTTAACACCAACATATGTCCCCCTAGTTTCCAAGTATCTTTGTAGAAGATAGTTGAGGAACTATGTTGAAGTAGAGGTCGAGCAGAGCCTCGACTAGTAGTGGGCGAAAAAAGATTTCCGTATTCGCGCCATGGTGTCTTTCCCTCCTCCTATCTCTCCCTCCCCCCCTTTTTATAGGGTGCGAGCAGACGTTGCTCGGACCTTATAAAAGGCGTATATTTACTGGCCAGAGATCGGATTCGGGTAAGTGTTCCTTGGTGGAAATAGGTTATTCGATTTTTCTCCTTTTTGCTATCCTCTTTGTAGATTATCTCGAGGAGACAATTGTGAGTAAATGGAATGGAATGATTTCCTTCCATCTTTTTCTTTTGGCCATTTCTCGAGAAGCTTCATGAGAAAGTGGCTCCTCGGTACTGTAAAAAGTAATCCTTCAATTTTTCTTCTCGGGTGTATGGTCGCTCGTCGCTCTTCATTTTATCCACGTGACATGGTCCTTGCTCCGCGGATTATCTGTGGTGATTAGGTAATCCGCGTTTACCTGGGAAAAAGTACCGGAGCGGGAGCGTGGAGGGTAGATCGGTAAATCCGTCAGGCAGCTGTGATCTGGACCGTTAATAGTGGACACGTGTTCGGCCCAGATGGAGCGAGGGTATGCGACGGTTCGTATTCCCGAGATACCCTTCTATAAATAGGCCACGACCGAATCATTCCACACTTTTCGCAACATATTTACTCAGAGCAAATAGTGAGAGCGAGGACCTTCTCAAAGTAACCGACAAGCAATCTCTTCGATTCAAAGGCAGAGCGAGGACATCTTTCCAAGCGTATTTCAGTGCAATTTCCGGCGAAGTTCGAGTTTCCAGTGCAATTTCCGTCTTCAACCCTTCATTCCACCTTTATCAAGTAAGCTCTTGTCCTCCATACTTCAATTACATGCTTTAATCGCTTACTTCCTTTGCACCTCTTGCTTTCCGTAACGCCTGAGCATGCCGTTGATAGCCTGAATCTAGCCGGCATTTAGTGGACTTAAAAAACGGACTGTAAATTCACATGCTCCCCTTCTTTACTTTTTTCGCAATTCCCCTTTGCCTCCATAGTGTATGATCGTAACTGTAGAAGTAATCGTAACTGGGAGCGTTTATACTGATAGTGTATATGTCCTAGAGACAGTCTTTATTAAGGGCATGCAACCCTTATAAAGGGCATATATGTACTATTACACAGGTCAACGTAATATAATATATGTTTGTTGTTTGACTATTGAGTATGGCTTTCATATTTATATTACACCAGGCATGCAGCATGTCATATCTCTATTCATGTCTGTATTCACATTAAACATGTCCCCTCGGATAGATGGCCGATCACATAGATAGTGGGAGCTATGTGAGTTATCATCTATCCCAAACTCTCCCTAGTCGAGGTTCATCTCGGATGTAGGGGTCTGAATGAACCAGCCGAGACTAGTATGCGTGGAGGTTATACTTGTTGGAGCAAGTGTGAGCCGATCCCACGGCCACGGAACGGATTGTTGAACAATCAAGAAACGTTCCCGTAACTGCGCATAGTTGTTCGAAGGATGATTACCGAACAATGGAAGTACCCACCGGACACTCCCATCGATGTATACTCTACACCGAAGTGTCTATGGGAACCGGTAAGTTGTCGAAGTGATGCCAGTCGTCCTTTGGACTTACAGGACTTTATCATCACATTTGTTGCCCCATATCCTTGGTGGACCCGTCGATGTCAGCTCTGAATAAGCAGTTGACCCAAGACACGATCCAGGATTATGGCTACATACAAATGGGGATGATAAGTGTTTCTGTGAAGGATTCATCTCTCATGTGTAGCACAGGAGAGCACTGCTCATAGTCGTTCATAGTTGTGATTGGTAAAACCGCTGGCCAGCGTATCAATATTATTATGATAGTCATAATAGATATTGAATTCACCATGCAACTCACTGAAGACGCCCGTGGATGTATTATTGGGATAGACAGTTCATCGATCCTAGATGCATTCGAGTCAGTCAGATGAAGGGACGTTACCATCGCCGCGTTGAGCGCCACAGACTTCGCAACAAAAGGGTTTGCTTTGAGAAACCTCTCAAACGTCCTCATGTATTAATATTGCAAATGGAATCGTCTAGGAATTCCATTTTGCCTAGTCTAGGACTTGCTTAATACAATGAGGCCCTATGGGTCACACTATGTGGTGATTCATCTTATCCGAATATCCTTGAAGATGGAATCGCAATTAATTTGGAATTAATTGTGATTGATGGATTATAATTGATTTGGAATTAATTATAATATTTTGTGGCTCAATTAATGATTTAGAATTATTAATTGAATTGGCTGACTAATTGTATTTTATGTAAATACAATTAGAGATTATATTTTAGAAATATAATAGAGGTTTGATTTGAAAGGATATGTTAGTTTAGAATTAATATATGCACATTGAAAGGGGAAATTTGTTAGGAAACTTGTAATTTTGATGAGCAATTAACCATGCTAAATTAAGGAAAGTCCAGTAACTAGTACTCTTAAGGTCCATAGGAATTTAGAATTTTAAGGACATTGTAAAAGAGGAACGTTTGCTGAAGACTTAGATTAGGTGCTAGATAAGTTATTTCTTTTGCGTATGATGTATTTTATTTTCTGAAAAGAAAATAACTTATTGATGCTGAAGCTTATGATGTATCTTATTTTCTGAAAAGAAAATAACCTATTGAAGCATTTGCTGACGATATACTTTGTTTTTACAAACAAACTATTGAAGCAAATAGAAACCGCTCAGAATCTTGAAGATTATTGAAGATCTGAAGACTTGAAGATTTAGAAGATCTGAAGACTTGAAGATTGCTGAAGACTGGCATCTACAAAGGCACGTGTTGCTCAGAAAGTGGAAATTTCAGCAACAGCATTGCCTAAGTGAAAATCTGAAAGACAGAGTAGGTTGTGCTTGCTGAAACTGAGACTAACCACTTGCTGATGGAACATATGTGACCCCTTGCTGAAAGTACTTGAATTTGCGCTCCAATGTTACTGTTTGAATTCTATTCAAATGTGCATTAAATGCAAAGCTTACACACGAAGGACATGAAGACTAGAAGACAAACAAAGACGCTGCTGAAAGTACAAAAGCAAGATAGTGACATGTTAAGGAACAAAAGCCTTAGGATTTGAAATTCAAACGGCTCCTTACTTGCACTATAAATAGAGGTCATCCGGCAAAGAGTTGAAGTGTGTCAACAACGTGATCAAACTCTCACTTGTGCTTAAAACTCACATACCTTCAAATACTCTTACTGCCATTGATCCGTTCCAAGACTTAAAGCTTGAAAAAGCTACTTGTAAAGAAGTAGAACAAACTCGGCTAAGAAATTAGTTAAGTGTTCTTTATTTCGAACAAGAACAAGTTTTGACACCAGAAACAATCAAACTTGTTTACTGCAAAGTATTCAAAGTTGTGTTTCTTAGATTACTTGTTGTAACTGAATAAGTTATAATTAAGTCATCTCACCCAAAACTCTCTAACTGAAAATACACCCTTTCAGGCGTGATATTCAGGGGGAACTTAATCGAGCATAGTTTTGCTGATTAAAAGTACCAAGTTTGGTGGAGAACAAGGTTGAGTTCTCTAGTTTAGGTTGGAGACAAAGCAAGTGTGCTTTGGTTTCTGTTGAATCGCTCTAGATAGGAGATTGTAAGGAACCTCAATCATATCTTAGTGGATTCAGTCCTAGAAAGGACAAAGTGGATTAGTTGAGAGATTACGCCACTCTCAGATACCACTATAAAAGTGTTTGTGTGATTTACTTACTGTATTTAGTTTTCAGCAAATCATATCTGTCTGTACACAGTCACTCACTTCACTTGCTGAAACCTTTACTTACTGAAAGAGCACTTATTGTATCAAAGACTTCCGCTCTCTGATTTTAAGTATCAGCAAACCAAGCTACTGCAAAGTAACTTACGCTTGCTGAGAAAGATAAGTATCAGCAAACTCATTACTGAAAAGTAATAAGCACTTGCTGAGAAAGTTTTAAACGACGAAAGTTTGAAAAGACTATTCACCCCCCCTAGTCTTTTCTTGTTGTTTAAAGGGACCAACACAAAGTATTGTAGATATCTTCGACTTCGACGAAGGAGAAGATACATCGGATTATTACGAAGACTTGGAAGCTGTGCTTAAGTATTGTAGATATCTTCGACTTCGACGAAGGAGAAGATACATCGGATTATTACGAAGACTTGGAAGCTGTGCTTGCTTTTGGAGTATTGTAAGTCTTCTAATTGACGTGTTTAATATATACAGTATATACATGATCAATTAACCTACATGTTAAGAAATTTTTTGAAATTCCGCTGCGTACCCTAGGGGTAACTCTGGCCGTATTTTCTTACAGTGGTATCAGAGCCAGGTTAATTGATTACGTATATACGTATATATGTTGTATGATTTTGTAGTTTATGTGGATGCAATTGATTCTATGATTAATTCGATTTTCAAAAGTTTGTTTTTATATAAATTTAGAATTTATAATTAAAAAAAAAAATTATATATATATTCCCGGGTTGGACCCAAAATCGAATTTTGAAAATTTTGAGGATTGAATTTTATATTTGGAATATAAATATGATTTAATTGTAATTATTTGTAACTAGAGGAGTTAAATTTAATTAGTATAAAGTTAAGGGGCTTATTTGTGATTTATCAATTTGTTGTTTATTACAAATAAGTCCTTCTATTTTTGAATTTTAGATTTAACACCTCCAAGGTTTCAAAAATTACAATTGAGTCCTTCGGGTTTCGAAAATTACTACCTGGTCAATAGAATTTTCAATTTTTCAATCTAGTCCAAATTTTCAATTTTTCATAGAGATTATAAGTATGGGATTATAATTTTCATAATGAAGTTATGAAGTCATTTGGCATCCACATATGCTACTACTTGTTTGTTTGCTCGATATGCTATTGTTTGACAATGCATGTTTAAATACCATGTATTTTACTTTCCGTTCGACCGCTATGCATGCGAGGGTAGGCGGCGCCCTCTTATTTGTCGGACCGCATATTTTATGTATGGGTAGGCGGCGCCCATTATGTGCTTGACCGCGTTTAGAACTAGAATGGATAGGCGGAATCCATTACGTGTAGACCGCTCATGCATGATGGGTAGGCGTCGCCCTTATTTGTTTGTAGATGACTGATAACAACCCTCAAGCTACAAGCCCCAACCAATATAAGTGCAGAAATATACATATATATATATGTATATATATATATATGTATACATATATATATATGTATACATATATATATATATATATATATATATATATATATATATATATGTATACATATATATATATATATATATATATATATATATATATATGTATATATATATATATATATATATATATATATATATATATATATATATATATATATTTCTGAGATGCTTTCCATGGGGTGCTTTAATTCTGAACTTTCATTGCGTTTCCCTGTATTGGCGACCTCGTCTTGCAGACTCGCAGTGATCGTCAGATTAGAGTAAGCCTATGGTTATAACTTACTACATATTGTATCTAGCGACCTCGATAGGTACAATATGTAGAGCATCGGGTTAAATTAGATTTAACACCAAGAGTTGCGTGACGCAATTGGATAGTCCTACCGGTCACATTATGCTATGCGACCAGCCCCCGTTGGAGTATAGTATAGTATGGATTTGGATCTTGGCCACTACGGTAACTTGTTGGACATTACCCGTATGTTTGTTTTGGGGGCAATCATATGTGAAAATAGTGGGAGCTAAACAGCTAAAGGACCTTGTTGTTTAGTTATGTTGACTGTGTATTTAGAAATAGTATTTCAATAGTTTATTTATTATTTTTGTTCTATACTATTTCTCCTAAGAAAAACCGAAATGGCGAGTATCTCGCTCCGTGCTGTCTTAGAGAAGCAAATTTTGACCGGACCAAACTTCCTAGATGGATCAGGAATATACATTTGGTGCTGAGGTACGAAAGGATTGAGTACGTCTTAGACGAGGCTAATCCCGTGTGTCTCGAGAATCAGACTGCCGATCAAGTTGCTGCTTGGAATCAAGCCAACAAGGCAAAGGCTGATAAGCATCAAGAGGATGCTAGATCCGTGCAGTGTATTATGCTGGCGGCAATGAGCAATGAGCTGCAGAGGCAACATGAAAGCATGTTGCCGTATCAGATGCTGAAGCATCTTGAGTCGTTCTTTAAGACGACAGCCAGAATTGTTGAATTTGATTTGATCAAAGAGATACACAGATACAAGCTCAATGAAGGAGGGAACATGTCTGAACATGTTCTCAAGATAAGATCATGGTGATCTTTGTCCTTCAATCATTGCCAAGTTCGTATTCGCAGTTCATCATGAACTACACGATGAATGCAAAGGACGTTACATTACCCGAACTCCATAATCTGCTGAAGACATATGATCAAACTCTTCCTAAGAAGGAAAAGTCGATCATGTATGTTGGGCAACCGTCTAACCCAAACCCGAGAAACAAAGGTGCTAAGGGTAAGGCAAAGTCGGGAAGCCAAGGCCAACACTTTGAGTGATAGGCCTAAGCGTCTGAACCAGAAAAGGAAGTTCAAGAGGAGCGGAACGGTACACACAGATGAATGTCTTTTCTGTAAGCAGAAAGGGCATTGGAAGAAAGATTGCCCTAAGCTAATGGCAGATCAAGCTAAGAAGCCGTCGGCTTCTAGCTCAGGTATGTTTGTTATTGAAATGAACATGACTACTTTTGACTCCAATGGTTGGGTATTAGATACAGCATGTGGCTCGCACATTTGTAATAATGTGCAGGGGCTAATTGAACACAGGCTAGTCAAGCAAGGTGAAATCGACTTGCATGTTGGGAACGGCAATCCAGTTGAAGCCAAACGCGTTGGACGCTGGAAGATAGATTTACCTTCAGGACAATATTTAGAACTTGATAATGTTTATTTTGTTCCATCCATTGTCAGAAATATTATTTCCATTCCATTGTTGGACAATTTGGATTTTTCCTTTCGATTTGCTAATAATACTTGTTATTTTTCATTAAATGACCAGTATTATGGAAAAGCTCGTTTAGTGAGTGGTTTATATATTTTGCAAAGTAGTCTACCTTTATTTCAAATACATAACAAACAACCGTCTTCAAGTAGGAAGAATAATCCATCTTATCTATGGCATTGTCGGCTAGGCTATATCAATGAAACACGGATTCAAAGGATAAGGAAGTTGGACTACTTAGAACCATTTGATTTTGAATCATATGGTACATGCGAATCATGTGTTAAGGGTAAGATGACGAACAAACCTTTTGTTGGACAAGGTGTTCGTTCCACTCGCTGCTTAGAGCTCATACATACCGATGTATGTGGACCCTTTAAAGTCCATGCGCGTGGGGGTTATGCTTACTTCGTTACCTTTACTGACGATTTCTCAAGGTATGGATATATTTATCTTATGAAGAATAAATCCGAGACCTTTGGGAAATTCAAGGAGTTTAGGAATGAGGTCGAGAATGAATTGAACCTAAGGATAGTCATTCTTCGATCAGATCGAGGAGGTGAATACCTTAGTGAAGAATTTATCGACTACTTGAAGGAGAATGGAATTCAATCGCAATGGACCCCTCCTGGAACACCACAATTGAATGGTGTGTCTGAGAGAAGGCATCGAACCCTGTTAGACATGGTGAGATCAATGATTAGATTCTCGACTCTTCCAAAATATCTATGGGGATATGCGCTACAAACTGCAATCTACATTCTGAACCGTGTACCATCTAAATCAGTGGAGAAAACTCCTAATGAGTTATGGAAAGGAAAGAAGCCCTCACTGGGCTATCTTAGACCTTGGGGCTGTCCTGCGATAGTCAAACTGATGCTCACTGATAAGTTAGATGCCAAGGGTGTCAAAGTATATTTCATAGGCTATCCTCGTCAAACGAGAGGCTATGAATTCTATCATGTTGAAGATCACAAGGTGATCGTATCTAGAAACGTCAAGTTTTTAGAAGCAGAATACCTCGAAGAAGAGAGGTTAGATGACATGATAGAACTTGAAGAAATTCAAGACTTCAACACGCGCGAACATGAGTTCTCTAAATCTTCTGATTTGGACTCAAGATCAGTGGGAGCTTTCGAAGCAGACAAGGGTAATGATATGACACTTGCTAGGCATGTCATAGTCAGTGGGAGTCCTGTGATTAGATCAACGGTTGAAACCACACCAATAGAACCCGTTGTCAATCAACCTGTGCAACAAGTTGCACAAGAGCAGCCTCCCGCTAGGGAACAGGGTCGCAGGGCGCGACTAGCTGCATCAGTGCCCACTGATAATGTTCGTGTTACACGAAGCCAGAAAAGAAAAGCACCAGAACCAGTCGAGCTCCGTAGGTTGAAGAGGATCCTAAAAGGACCTCAGAAGCAAAGCCTTATGATAGAAGACATCAGTGAACTTGATGTCGGCTTATCAGAGCGGGAAGATCCCGAGACCTACAAAGAGGCAATAATTGATATTGACTCAGACAAATGGCAAGAGGCCATGGAATTGGAAATGGACTCCATGTACCTGAACCAAGTTTGGAACTTGGTAGACTTGCCCCAAGGGGTTAGACCTATTGGGTGCAAATGGGTCATTAAACGAAAGACAGATGTCGATGGCAAGGTACAAACGCACAAGGCTAGACCTGTGGCGATAGGCTACACGCAAAGGTATGGCATCGATTATGATGAAACCTTTTCACCGGTAGCAAAATTGAAGTCCATTCGAATTCTACTTGCGATAGCTGCCTACTATGATTATGAGATCTGGCAGATGGATGTAAAGACTGCCTTCCTCAATGGCAACCTTGAGGAAGAGGTCTATATGGTACACCCGGAAGGTTTTATTAGTAAAACCAGACCAACTGCTGTATGCAAATTACAAAGATCCATCTATGGGCTAAAGCAAGCGTCTAGGAGCTGGAATATCCGCTTTGATGAAGCTGTCAAATCGTTTGACTTCGTCAGAAGCAGGGAAGATCCCTATGTCTACACTAGGCATAGCGACAAGGGAGTCGTTTTCATGATCATCTATGTTGATGACATTTTGATCATGGGAAACAATGTCTCTATGCTAGAAGAGACTAAAGTTTGGTTATCAAGTACCTTCTCAATGAAGGACTTGGGTGAAGCGAACTACATCCTAGGGATAAAGATCTATAGAGATCGATCCAAGAGGATGTTAGGATTGACACAGTCCACCTACATCGATAAAATACTGAAGCGTTATAAGATGGACGACTCAAAGAGAGGCTTTCTCCCAGCTAGGCATGGGATTGTCTTATCAGTTAAGGATAGTCCTAAAACTGATGAAGAAAGAAATGCAATGAGTCGTGTGCCCTATGCTTCGGCAGTAGGGTCTATAATGTATGCAATGAATTGCACAAGGCCCGATGTGGCATATGCGCTTAGTGTCACTTGTCGACACCAACAGAATCCAGGAGTACCTCACTGGACTGCTGTAAATAACATTCTTAAGTACCTTCGACGGACTAAGGAGATGTTCTTGGTGTTTGGTGGAGAACCAGAATTAAAGATGTCTGGTTATGTCGACGCTGGATTTGAATCAGATCCTGATGACTTTAAGTCACAGACAGGATACGTATTCAAGTTGAACGGAGGAGCTATCTGTTGGAAGAGTTCTTAGCAAGCCACGATTGCTGACTCATCCACAGAAGCGAGTACATTGCTGGATCAGAAGCATCGAAAGAAGCTAGTCTGGATTTCAGAGTTCTTGAAGGAATTGAGGGTTGTTCCTGCTCCTAGTCCAATAACGATTTATTGTGACAATACGGGCGCCGTCGCTCAAGCCAAGGAGCCTAGATCTACAAACAAGAACAAACATGTACTTAGAAAGTATCACGTTATACGTGAGATTATTGATAGAGGAGAAGTTAGTATAGAACGTGTCTCTACCACGGACAACGTGGAAGATCCTTTCACCAAGGTCTTATCAGTGGATGTCCTCTTAAGACATTATGCTAATCTGGATATTAAGCATAAAGGTGACTGGCTCTAGTCCAAGTGGGAGATTGATAGTGTATATGTCCTAGAGACAGTCTTTATTAAGGGCATGCAGCCCTTATAAAGGGCATATATGTACTATTACATAGGTCAACGTCATATAATATATGTTTGTTGTTTGACTATTGAGTATGGCTTTCATATTTATATTACACCAGGCATGCAGCATGTCATATCTCTATTCCTGTCTGTATTGATATTAAACATGTCCCCTCGGATAGATGACCGATCACATAGATAGTGGGAGCTATGTGAGTTATCTTCTATCCCAAACTCTCCCTAGTCGAGGTTTATCTCAGATGTAGGGGTCTGAATGAACCAGCCGAGACTAGTATGCGTGGAGGTTATACTTGTTGGAGCAAGTGTGAGCCGATCCCACGGCCACGGAACGGATTGTTGAACAATCAAGAAACGTTCCCGTAACTGCGCATAGTTGTTCGAAGGATGATTACCGAACAATGGAAGTACCCACCGGACACTCCCATCGATGTATACTCTACACCGAAGTGTCTATGGGAACCGGTAAGTTGTCGAAGTGATGCCAGTCGTCCTTTGGACTTACAGGACTTTATCATCACATTCGTTGCCCCATATCCTTGGTGGACCCGTCGATGTCAGCTCTGAATAAGCAGTTGACCCAAGACACGATCCAGGATTATGGCTATATACAAATGGGGATGATAAGTGTTTCTGTGAAGGATTCATCTCTCATGTGTAGCAAAGGAGAGTTCTTCTCATAGTCGTTCATAGTTGTGATTGGTAAAACCGCTGGCCAGCGTATCAATATTATTATAATAGTCATAATAGATATTGAATTCATCATGCAACTCACTGAAGACGCCCGTGGATGTATTATTGGGATAAACACTTCACCGATCCTAGATGCATTCGAGTCAGTCAGATAAAGGGACGTTACAATCGCCGCGTTGAGCGCTACAGACTTCGCAACGAAAGGGTTTGCTTTGAGAAACCTCTCAAACGTCCTCATGTATTAATATTGCAAATGAAATCGTCTAGGAATTCCATTTTGCCTAGTCTAGGACTTGCTTAATACAATGAGACCCTATGGGTCACATTATGTGGTGATTCAGCTTATCCGAATATCCTTGAAGATGGAATCGCAATTAATTTGGAATTAATTGTGATTGATAGATTATAATTGATTTGGAATTAATTATAATATTTTGTGGCTCAATTAATGATTTGGAATTATTAATTGAATTGGTTGACTAATTGCATTTTATGTAAATACAATTAGAGATTATATTTTAGAAATATAATAGAGGTTTGATTTGAAAGGATATGTTAATTTAGAATTAATATATGCACATGGGCAAAATTTACTTGGAGTTTGAAATTGCCTTAGAACTATAAGTGGGTCCCAAAATCAGAACCCAGCTATCACCCTTGGGATACGCGCGCGCGCGCAGCTGAGATAGGGGAAGGAGTTCGACTCCTTCCTCTATTAGAAGTCAAGGGATAAGTTAGATTTTCCTGATTGAGTTCTAATTTGATTGGGAATGAATCTAGACTTGAATTGGTTTCCTAGTGCGATAAGAATTAGATTCTTATTCCTTTATGAAGTCTAATTGATTATTCATTAGGCTTCTATTGACTACTATATATAGTAGACTATTAGAGAGCTTTTATTATGGTTGATTCAACAGACAGATTTTATATCATTCTTCCTACCAGTTTTCTTAGAGAAAATAAAATCTCTCCCCTACCTCCATACATAGCCACGCGCGCGCCACCCCTCACCGGAGGAAAACTGCCGCCCCATCTTCTTGGTCACACAAAGAATATCCTAGCATTCTTTCCGATAGGCTGTTCATCCGTGGATACCAAGGTTGAGGTTCTAGGAGCTGGAAACTAACTTTTATTGTCTTGCAGATAATCAAAGTATTGCAGATATCTTCGACTTCGACGAAGGAGAAGATACACCGGATTATTACGATGACTTGGAAGTTGTGCTTGCTTTTGGAGTATTGTAGGTCTTCTAATTGACGTGTTTAATATATACAGTATATACATGATCAATTAACATGCATGTTAAGAAAATTTTTGAAATTCTGCTGCGTACCCTAGGGGTAACTCTGATCGTATTTTCTTACATATAGCTTGTTGCTTTTTTGAGCGGTTGGTCGCTCTTGTGCTCCTCGATATTTTGTATGCTCTTGATATGCTCGTATCTTTGCTTTTCGTTCCCCTTGCATGCTTGCCGTTTTTTGTAGAGTAACTTCTTATCCATCCATCCTTTTTTGAGATTTTTCTCCGTTCAGGAGGTCGAACATAACAAAATACATAAACGTACCTCTCGGACTATCACCAACCATCCTAACACTTCTTGGCCTACCCTTTTAGGATGTCCGGGAGAAATGACGACAACCAAAACCGCCGCGAAGTCGAGGAGTATGGGAGCGACCATACTACGTCAGCCGATATGTCAGAGATATCGGCGACGTTTCTAGATACGACTATGGATCATGCTGCCGTGGGCGAGGAGCTGGCTCATGAATCCAGGGAGGAAGAAGGATCTGAGGGATCCGGGGAAGAGGAGGAGCAACTCGAGGAGGGTGAAGAAGGCGAAGACGCCCAGGGTGAGGATGACGATGATGAAACCGAGGAGGAGGAGGAGGCGGAGTATCGGTTAGTTACTCGCAAGAGGCGTCGTAGCGAGGAGGATGACTTCATAGATGACAGGACCGAAGAGGAAGGGGGTCCTTCCAACCCAGGGGTGTCCGCTGAACTGATAACCTTAGCCGCCCAAGTCCATGGTCGAAACTATGGCGCTTTCAATGCGGTTCCTCCGATGGACATCCGGATCGAGGACATGGATGATACGGAGCGACCAGACCTGGCTCTGTCATTGTACAAGGAGGGCGACCATTCCGTTCAGCGCGGCAAGGCATTACTATAATTGACAGTGATGATGATGACGCTACCTCTCCCCGGACAACTCCTCCGCAGAAGAGAGTTAGATTTCCTCCTCAAACCACTCGTCGGACTGTGGTCACTGATGATGAGGAGGAAACTCCTTTTGTCATAGTGGACGTGCACGGGAATGAAGCTGGTCCGAGCACCGCAGTGCCATCGTCTTCGTCTTTCTCTGAGATGAATAGGCAAGCTCAGAGAGACTTGCTCATCGGGCAGAAGTATGCCCCTGAGGAGGAGACTAGTTATCATTCAGTGGATCCTCGATCCATTGATTTCTCGTATCCAAGTAACACTCGGCCACCAAATCCTTTGGAGGAGATCGAGTTCCGACAACATGTCGAGGAGTAAGCAGCTCGAAGAGCAAAAACTGATGCCGAGGAGGCTCAGACACATGCTCCTGGGAAGGAGCCAAAGAGAGCGAAGAAGCGTTCTCGCTCTAAGAAAAGTGGCAAAGGCAAAGCTGTCGAAGAGCCTAAGTCTAGCAAAGCCACTCAAAATAAGTTTACACAAAGTGCTCTCAAGGTGGACCTCCCCGATCCTGAGGGTGAGAAAAACGAGGATGGCATTATCCCGACGACTTCTTCCACTTTGAAGGAAGATGAGATCGCCACTCTTCGGTGGAAGTACACCCTTCCCGAGAGTAAGTTTGACATCCTCGTTCCCAAGCAGGATCAAACTTTCTATAACGCGCCTCCAGGTTACATGGCGGTTCATTGCTTAAGCTTGGATCGAGGATGGATACTGCCTTTCTGTGACGCTTTTCATGATATTTTCAACACTTTGGGGATTGCTCATTGGCAGCTTGTGCCAAGTGCCTTTGGTACCCTAGTGATGATGTCGTTTTTTCACCAATTAAATTTGTTTAAATGCCTAAGAACACTTATCACTACATAAACTAGAGTGCAATGGCAAGTTGTCCCCGAGTGTCGTTCTCTCGGGACCTAACGTGGCTTTGATTGAGGTTTTTGCTAGTAATTTCAGTCAACGAGTTCAAGATGTTTGAAGAATCGCTTTCTTAGAACAAAGCAACGAGAAATCAGATTGATGTAATGAAGTTTGGAAAATGGTTGGTGGTAGAAATCAAATACACATGCATGGGTTACGATTATGCTCACAAGTTCAGTGCGTAAAACCTTCGATCAAGTCTGCTTAGCAATTCGTCTAGGTAACTTTCAAGACACACATCATAAAAGACCACTATCAATACTTTAGAGGTGCTTGTCACTAACACCATTTATCTAGCATGCTGCAAATCTCTAACATACAATCCTATAGCTTTCATTGACCAAGAGTTTGTCACTATACTCAATTCGAATATATTTTATAGGCAACTAAGAATCATATGAAGGAATTTGCAGCAAGATTGAATCACAATCTCATGTAAGCATAAACATAACCCATATCATGCATATTCTACATTCTACCACCAAACACAAAAGATTTAGCTACTCATATTCATCAACATAGACATCAATTCATATGAATAATAATCAGAATACATCATATCAAACTACAAGACAAGACAGTGATACAAGTTACCACCAAAGCTGTCACTAATCGGTGGAAAGCAAGGAAAACCTCTCCGTAGATGATTACAAAGGATGAATTCCAATCAAAATCTTGAATCCCAAGCTAAAATACAATGTAATTTGAGTTTTCTCTGAGTTTTGGGGCTTAGGAGCTCTCCAAAATGAAGCTACAGTTCCAAAGATATTCAAAAAATGACTGAAGATCAGATCTAAGAAGGAAAATCCGAAAACGTAACCGCTGCCAAGCGGACTGCTCTCATCAAACGAAGGAGGGTTCCCTTAGAAGATAACACTCCCCTATTCTACCCAGACTCTCAAGAATGAGCCTCTTTCAACCACCTCTTGAATAGCAAGACGAGGGTGGTCAAGAACAGGCCTTGGACAAGGCGACACGAAACGAAAGATAGAATTTACAACTCGATAACTTCAATAACAAATATTTACATGACACTTGACACTTTACTAGACTGCTTTTGGCTTGCAGCGACCCTTCTTTTGCTTTTGGGTCTTATTCTTTTTTTTCTTTTTTTTTTCTTCTTTTTTTTTTCTCTTTTTCTTTTCTCTTTTTTTTCTTCTTTTCTTTTTCTCTTTCTCTTTTTTTTTTTATAGGGGCAAGCAGCAGTACTAAGTGTCAAAACACCTCCCCAAACCTATTCGAAAGAATAGGTTTGAGCACAAAGACGAAAAAGAAAAAAGGAAAGACTCTTTACAAAGACACCTCCCCAAACCTATTCGAAAGAATAGGTTGGGACACAAAAAGAAAAAGAAAAAGAAAATTTTACAACGACTCAAAGACGAAAGACAAGTATAACGAAGCAACCCCCTCCCCAAACCTATTCGATAGAATAGGTTTAATACAAGGAATCACACCTCACACTACCTCCTTCCTAGGCATTTGACAATCTCTAATCGAGGTGAAGAACTTGTCGCCTCTTACGTACATACTTACACGGGTTACAACCATAGACTCTAACATGCATCATTTTATAAGACCATCGTGAACCGCAGCAGAAGAAACACCACTCAAGGTGATGTCGAGACTACTAAGCATAACTAGTGCACATTCGAATGTGACAAACCAAGCGAGACAAGCCTCAAACTACTTGCAAAGTGATGCAACATATGATCAATGGTCATAAACACTTAGTCTACTCAATAAAAAAGTTCAAAAGACTTGGCAATAAACTCCACACACAACAACGTGCAACAACTAATCTATGGATGATATGCATGCAAAAATTTGAAAAAACACGATAAATCACAAGAACTTGAGCTGACAACAGGCATGTCCGAACCACACAAGCATATAGTACTGAAAATCCAATACCCCCTCCCCAAACCTAAACTTTTGCTCGTCCTCGAGCAAAGAAAAGTTGAATGAAAAGGAAAAATTGGATTGAAAGTACACTTCCCTGAGATAAAGTGTTGGTCTCTTTAAACAACAAGAAAAGACTAGAGGGGGGGGGGGGGTGAATAGTCTTTTCAAACTTTCGTCGTTTAAAACTTTCTCAGCAAGTACTTATTACTTTTCAGTAATGAGTTTGCTGATACTTAACTTTCTCAGCAAGCGTAAGTTACTTTACAGTAGCTTGGTTTGCTGATACTTAAAATCAGAGAGCGGAAGTCTTTGATACAATAAGTGCTCTTTCAGTAAGTAAAGGTTTCAACAAGTGAAGTGAGTGACTGTGTACAGACAGATATGATTTGCTGAAAGCTAAATACAGTAAGTAAATCCCACAAACACTTTTATAGTGGTATCTGAGAGTGGCGTAATCTCTCAACTAATCCACTTTGTCCTTTCTAGGACTGAATCCACTAAGATATGATTGAGGTTCCTTACAATCTCCTATCTAAAGCGATTCAACAGAAACCAAAGCACACTTGCTTCGTCTCCAACCTAAACTAGAGAACTCAACCTTGTTCTCCACCAAACTTGGTACTTTTAATCAGCAAAACTATGCTCGATTAAGTTCCCCCTGAATATCACGCCTGAAAGGGTGTATTTTCAGTTAGAGAGTTTTGGGGTGAGATGACTTAATTATAACTTATTCAGTTACAACAAGTAATCTAAGAAACACAACTTGGAATACTTTGCAGTAAACAAGTTTGATTGTTTCAGGTGTCAAGACTTGTTCTTGTTTGAAAGAAAGAACACTTAACTAATTTCTTAGCCGAGTTTGTTCTACTTCTTCACAAGTAGCTTTTTCAAGCTTTAAGTCTTGGAACGGATCAATGGCAGTAAGAGTGTTTGAAGGTTTGTGAGTTTTAAGCACAAGTGAGAGTTTGATCACGTTGTTGACACACTTCAACTCTTTGCCGGATGACCTCTATTTATAGTGCAAGTAAGGAGCCGTTTGAATTTCAAATCCTAAGGCTTTTGTTCCTTAACATGTCACTATCTTGCTTTTGTACTTTCAACAGCGTCTTTGTTTGTCTTCTAGTCTTCATGTCCTTCGTGTGTAAGCTTTGCATTAAATGCACATTTGAATAGAATTCAAACAGTAACAATGGAGCGCAAATTCACGTACATTCAGCAAGAGGTCACATATGTTCCATCAGCAAGTGGTTAGTCTCAGTTTCAGCAAGCACAACCTACTCTGTCTTTCAGATTTTCACTTATGCAATGCTGTTGCTGAATTTTCCACTTTCTGAGCAACACGTGCCTTTGTAGATACCAGTCTTCAGTAATCTTCTAGTCTTCAGATCTTCAATTTTCTTCAAGTCTTCAGATCTTCAAAAGTCTTCAAGATTCTGAGCGGTTTCTATTTGCTTCAATAAATTGTTTGTAATAAACAAAGTATATCTTCAGCAAATGCTTCAATAGGTTATTTTCTTTTCAGAAAATAAGATACATCATAAGCTAAGCATCAATAAGTTATTTTCTTCTCAGAAAATAAAATACATCATACGCAAAAGAAATAACTTATCTAGCACCTAACTAAGTCATCAGCAAACGTTCCTCTTTTACAATGTCCTTAAAATTCTAAATTCCTATGGACCTTAAGAGTACTAGTTACTGGACTTTCCTTAATTTAGCATGGTTAATTGCTCATCAAAATTACAAGTTTCCTAACAAATTTCCCCTTTTTGATGTTAGCAATCCATGGCTAAATTAATTGTTACCCTTTTAGAGGTTTCTGATGTTGAATAAATCAGTTGATTAATGCAAGCATACTTGAATAATTAAACAGTAAGCATAAGTAAATTGCATAATCAAAAACCAATAAGAGGCAAAAAGTTTCATTGCTGATAGTTATCATTCAGAAGTTTACATGAAAAAGCATAGATAACATAAACAGAATCAGCAAGCAAAAACTTTAACAAAAACTATTGCAGGGACTTAAGCTCTTTCAGAGGATTTCTCAAAATCTCTCTTACACTCTTCTCAGCAAGTGCAGTGAATTCAACACAATCCTTTTCGTAGTTTTCCAGAAGCCTACGGACTTGTAGTTGAAGAATTCTTGCGCTTTTGCAGGCAGTATGATGATGCTTTTCAGCATTCATTTCCATGTAATTAATTACCCACAAATGCATGCCCCAATTGCTGGCATGGAGAAGCTGTGTATCTGAAATGCTTTTCGGATGAATCTTTCTTAGCCAGAGAAGATCTTCTTCTTGATCCTTAGCAGTGAGATAGAAGTACTCATAAGGAATCAATCCAAGTTTCTTCTTAGGTTTCTTTGTTACCGGGTCAGAGTAGTAAGCAATGCCAGGTGGTTTGTTCAGATTTGGTTCTTGTTTGTTTGTCTTACCAATGGCAACTCTTCTTACATAGACCTCAAGATTCAACCATTTCCCAGCAATATTTCTTGGGAGGGATTCTTCCCTTTGCTTTCTTTGGACCTTGAGTTCAATCCATTTGAACATTTGATTCAAAATGGCTGTAGGAAAGAACTCATTTACCAGCAGGTCTTCCAGCTTTAAGATCCAGCAACCATGAATGTTTCTGATTACATTCTGGTGGTTTCCTCATTGCTGGTCTTTGTATATTCAATGCCGGAGCCAATAGCAATGCTGGCCAGCCTTTTTTCTTCCTGTCTTTGCCTTCTTATTCTTGTTTTAGCATTGTCTTGATCTCTTGCTGAAGAGTCAGACGAGAAATGCTTTGAATGGCCAGACGTAGTCACGGCTGTTAAGGGTCTAGCTCTTATGGCTTGAGCTATTGTTTGATTGTCATCATCTTCATCATCTTCTTCATTCAGATTGTGATGACTTTCAGTATGGCAAAGATCTTGAGTTTCAGCAGAAGTTTTTCTCTTTTTGGTACTTGCTGAATTCAACTCAGATTCTGCTTGCCTTTTAGAACTTTGCTCTTTTTCAGCAAGCGGATCTATGGGCAGAGGCACATCAACAACAGGAGGAGGAGGGGATTGATTTCTTTGTCTGGATTTCTTCTTTTCTTCCCCCTTAGACATGGATTGCAACATCGGGGTGATGTGCAAAGAATAAAACTCATTGCAATTTTCAGCAAGAGTGCTTAAGCTGTTATACTTCATGATGATTTGTTGTTGGTCAGAAGTCATTTTTGACAACTTTTTTTGAATGCTCATCATGTTCTCTTCATGTCTTTTCTCTGTTGCGGCCTTCTCATCCATAATAGTCTGTGCCTTTACAAGAGCTGTCTTTGCTATCTTTAGAGCTTGACTTACATCTTCTTCATTGCTTTTGTGATAAAGACTGATGTCTTTCTGAGCTATGGTCAAAGTAGTAGTGCGTCTCAGCACCGTAGCCAATATTTTTCCAAAGTCAAGTGGGCTCTCAGCAAGCAATGCATCATCTTCAGCTTTGCAGGCATTATGGACTTGCTTTAGTGCTAGAATTCTGGGAGTAAACTCCTCAACTCTTGGGAACGACACTAAATGAGGTGTTAAGGAATGAACCTTAATTTCGGAAGCAAACTGATCATCTCGCATCAGCAATTCGACTCTTAGACCATCGTCTAAATCATTGATGTAATCAGGAGGAGGAATCTGAACAACTTTTGGGTCTCTCTTTGATTGTTCATCGTCATGATCTGACAAGTCGTCATCATCCTCAGATTCATCAAGTTGAGCAACTTTTGAGCCTTTGTCAGTAGCTTCATTTCCTTTTTGTTGAGTGGTTGCTGATGGCAACGCTTCAGACTCAACAACTGGAGTTTCACCAGTAGTTAGTTGTTTTAATTGAGTTTGGGGCTCAATTACTGGAGTTTCGCCAGTAGTTAGTTTTAATTGAGTTTGTGGCTCAATTACTGGAGTTTCGCCAGTAGTAAGTGGAAGGGATGAAACTTCCTTTGATCTTGGTCTTGAAGATTCACCAATTTCTAGATCCTGCGTATGCCTTGCATGGATCAAGAGACTGTTTTGTAGAGCTCGTTGGTAATCTTCATCCAATTCATCCTCATCATCAAGGTTTTCTTCAGTAACCTTGGCATCAGAAACTGGACTTTTGCCATTTTTCAAGGCAGCCCTTTTTCTGGCGTATTCTTCTTCAGTATCAACACCTTGCACAGGTGCTTGATTTTCAGCATCAGCAGGAGGAGGTTGAGATTCTTGCTGAGATTGTTGTTGCTCAGCTTGCTGATTGTCAGATTGAGTATTGTCAGCAACTGTTAACTTCAATTCACCAGCATCAGGACTTGGACCTTGATTGTCATCATCGTCGTCTTTCTTGTCCTTAGAATCTTTCCCTTCATCATCACTGGGATCAGTGGGAATGTTCTCATCTTCTTCTTCTTCTTCATCATCTGTTAGAATGACTAGCTCCAAGTGCTTATACAAAGCAACACTTGTCACTTCCTCTTCCTCAGTTAATTTGTGGGGATCAGCCACCACAGGTACAAAAAGACCTTTGAGCATCACAGCTTGTTCAGCTGGAGAGGCACTCTTAAATTTGGCCTTCATATTCTCTCTGATTTGAGCAATCAGATTGGAGCTCATTTGCTGAGAATATGTCATTTCTTCAGGAAGGATGGAGTGGACAAATGTTTCGAGCTTTAACAGAGAAGATCTCTTTTTCTCGTTTGAGAGATGAAGGTGAAGATCTGAGAAATCCATTCTCCTGTACCTTTGCCAGTTGCTGACGGACTTAGCAACTCTTGACAAAGTTGTCCTTTTGAAGTTCAAGTATAGTTCTTCAGAACTTACTTGCTGATCTTCAGTGATGAGTACCACTTCAGTGGTCTCCTTTTGAGCCCGAAAAGAATTTTATTTAGATCAGGATTGGTTTGGAGAATTGTTTTAGAGTTTATATCTGAAACATGATTTACCTGCTGAGAGTCAGCAAGCTCATGTAGTACAATTTCCATTCCATGAGGAGCTTGATTAGCATCCTCCATTTGTTCATCCTGAAATAAATTGAAGTTAGACACAAGTACTAAGCTGTCAAACTTAGTTTTTATACCAAAATTATTAACTACCTGCTGAGCAGGGAGTGTTGATTCTGGTGCAGAGGCTTCAGCAACCATCTGACTTGCATCTTGAGAAGTCTGTAGAGAAAGGATAATTTTAGCAAAAGAATAATTTTCAGAATTTGAAGTTTTACTGATGGTTGAATTAACTACCTGCTGAGGAAGGACAGGTTGTGGCTCAGTCCTTTCAGCATTAACAGTTTCTTCAGCTTCTTGGACTGTTTCTTCAGCAGACTTCTGGTTTTGCTCTATCTGAGAAGGCTGTGCGGTTTCAGCAATCTCCCTTGTCTCTGAAATGACAAGTTGAGCAGAAGCATCTTGACCTTTAAGCTCACTGCTTGTCATGAAGAGATCAATTGACTTGTTGGATGATTCTTCAATTTTCAACTCCATTTGTTTGCTTAAATCTTCCAGTACAAGCTGGACTTTGTCAATTGATGTCTTGGGTGAACTTGGGCCAGTATTCTCAGCATCATGAGATGCGTCTTTGAATAATGCTTCTTGAGTTTTAGCAACTTCAGGGACAGGAACCATTGCTATTTCAGCAACTGGTCCTTCAGCAAGTGTTGTTTCAGCAACCTGATGAGTTGCTTGTTCAGCAACCATCTTTTCAGCAACATCAAGCAAGTGCCACTCTTTGCAGATCATCAGCAATGTCACTTGCTGGTCTCAAAGTTGGATCATTTGGAATATCTACAATGTAGATATCTGGGACTTCGGCAGGAATTTCATTTCCACTGCCTTGAGGTCTATCTTCAGTAGAATTATCAACATTAAGTTGATTGTTGAAGGCTTCCGCAAACACTTCAACATTGCTGATATATGCTTCAGTAATTACATCAGCAACATCTACTGGCAAATGCGTTTCAGCATTTGTCTGGGAATTGACTGAGGAGTCTTGGACATCAGGGAATGACTGGGAGCCAGTGTTTTCTTCCTTTTGTTGCTTGTCCGTTTCCTCTTAGGTACGGGGTTTGCTGATGACGCTGCAGTCTGAGTGTCATCATCAGCTTTCCTCTTTTTCTTGTTAGATTTCTCCAGTTTCCCAGAGTCATCTGTAGTTGCATTTTCAGCAACTGGTGTTGTACACGTACCTTGTTGATTTTATACAGCAGTTTCTTTTGTGTTACCACCATCTACAGCAGTTTCATTTCTAAGTTGCTGAGTGGTAACATCTGCAGCTGTTGTATACCTTTCTTGCTGGCTTGTGCTGACAACATTTGCAGTTGTTGTCTTCTTAGTTTTCTTTCCAGCAATCTTAGGTACATTCTGCTTGTAGAAAGATCTTCCCACATTGCACACAGATTTCTTGATTGGCAATGGGTTTCTTAGCTGAATCCTGAAATGTTCAAGGATATAGCATATCTTAATTCCATACATAACTGGAAAGGAAGGTGAGACCTTGTTGTCTTCTACCTTTACCTTGAACTTAGTAACACAATCAACAAGCCTGTTGAAAATGTACTTAGCCCAGTTAAGTTCCGTTTTATTTTCATAGATATGCATCAGCAATGGCCATCTTCTCAGGCCTACTTGGTCAATTCCCCCAACTCGGGAGTCAAGAACTTTTATTAGTAGCAGAGCTACTAGACCAAGTGAATGGCAGGGATGCTTTCTCTTAACGTGCTTTGTCCAAGTCACGGGAGCTATCTCGCCTTTCTTCATTTTCCCATTTCTGACGTCACTGTAGAAAGCTTCAATTTCTTCGTCAGTGGCAGTGACGTCATCTTCAGTTCCAGTGGTTGGAATCTGAAAGATTTCCGCTAAATCAGTCCATTTCAGGACGATTTGCGTGTTCTGAACATAAGTAAGGATCACTTTTTCAGTGACTCCATTACTGTCTGTAAGGGACTGGATTTCTGCATTGTTGTAGAATTCCATTGTATCAATCATGCTCACTTGCTTAGTGCGAGCAGAGATAAAGTTCATGAGGCCTTGCTGCTTGATGAACTCAAGCGCCTCTTCATTTTGGTCATCAAGTTCTTGTTCATAAAAGTACCTAATGTACTTTTCTTTTGCAAACCCTCCCCATTGCATCAACATCTCACACTTTGCAGTGTCAAGATATGACGGAGGCATAGGTTTTTCAGTGATTCGGTCGTTTTTCAACACAACTTTCGTTGTGTTTGGCGGAGTAGTCACCGGAGCAGTGCGTGTGTTTCAGCACTATCAACCTTTGACGATTTTGAGGACTTTGATAACTGTCTCTTGGGAGCCATTTCTTATATAGAGCAAAATGTGTACGAAAAAGATAGTTTGCTTTTTGACCGGAGGTACAGTAGTTTCAGGCTAGAAATTGCAGAGAAAGGAAATGTGAGTTAAAGAATTTTGTCATTTCTCTAACTCCTTCTTATATAGTGTCTCTGGTGTGTGAGAAACTCAATCGATTTGAGCTCTCAGCAAGGGTAAAACAGAGAAACACTGGAGATAGTGGAGCCTTTGCATTGAATGCGTAGTGGCCCACTAAAAAAAACCGTCAGAGCACTCTCTCTCTTTTGTTTGTTAGCCGTTAGATTAATAACTCCTTTTAATCAATGGCCACGATTGAATTTCATGTCATGATTATTGCGAGTTTATCTGTGCCAGCTTAACGTCACAAATTGATTTTACCGAGTAATAAGGGATAGATTGCTTGCTGAAATAGACAAGAATCTTTTCAGCGAGTTTGAATAACAATCTAGATACTGCTGCTGAAAGTTCCCCCTTACTTAGATATCTCATATTTTCTTTAAGTTTAAAAGATATTCTGATTTCCCGTATCAGTAAATTCTTTTTGTATTGAGACATCCTTTGGTAAAATCTGAGAGATGAATTTTGCTCTTTTCTGAGTTCCCGTCTCAGAAAATTCCTTTGATACTTGAATACCTGTTCAGTATCTTTGATTG
>CM051458.1:46989845-47072056 GCA_028274465.1 Plantago ovata
TTCAAGCGCCTCTTCATTTTGTCATCAAGTTCTTGTTCATAAAAGTACCTAATGTACTTTTCTTTTGCAAACCTCCCATTGCATCAACATCTCACACTTTGCAGTGTCAAGATATGACGGAGGCATAGGTTTTACAGTGATTCGGTCGTTTTTCAACACAACTTTCGTTGTGTTTGGGGCCGGAGTAGTCACCGGAGCAGTGCGTGTTTCAGCACTATCAACCTTTGACGATTTTGAGGACTTTGATAACTGTCTCTTGGGAGCCATTTTTATATAGAGCAAGAAAATTGTACGAAAAGATAGTTTGCTTTTTGACGGAGGTACAGTAGATTCAGGCTAGAATTTGCAGAGAAAGGAAATGTGAGTTAAAGAATTTTGTCATTTCTCTAACTCCTTCTTTATATGTGTCTCTGGTGTGTGAGAAACTCAATCGATTTGAGCTCTCAGCAAGGGTAAAACAGAGAAACACTGGAGTTAGTGGAGCCTTTGCATTGAATGCGTAGTGGCCCACTAACTAAAACCGTCAGAGCACTCTCTCTCTTTGTTTTGTTAGCCGTTAGATAATAACTCCTTTTAATCAATGGCCACGATTGAATTTCATGTCATGATTATTGCGAGTTTATCTGTGCCAGTTAACGTCACAAATTGATTTTACCGAGTATTAAGGATAGATTGCTTGCTGAAATAGACAAGAATCTTTTCAGCGAGTTTGAATTAACAATCTAGATACTTGCTGAAAGTTCCCCCTTACTTAGATATCTCATATTTTCTAAGTTTAAAAGATATTTCTGATTTCCCGTATCAGTAAATTCTTTTGTACTTGAGATATCCTTTGGTAAAATCTGAGAGATGAGTTTTGCTCTTTTTCTGAGTTCCCGTCTCAGAAAATTCTTTGATACTTGAATACCTGTTTCAGTATCTTTTGATTGTCTGAGTACCCGTCTCAGCAATCTTAAGTTCTTTCTCTTACTGAGTGCCTGTCTCAGCAAGTGATCAAGTTTCCTAACAAATACCTTTTGAAGGAATTACTTGCTGAATGCTGTTTCAGCAATCATGTTGTGACTTATCATTTCTTAGAAGAAATCAGTGGTTTAGACAGGAATACTTTGGCTTGCTGAATACCTGTTTCAGCATTCTGCCAAGTGTATCCTTTATTGAGGTAGTTCAATCAATCCAAGGTTATACCTTAGCATTGCGAACCTATTATCCGGTAGGGGCTTGGTAAAGATGTCAGCAAGCTGATCTTCAGTGCCTACTTTCACAACCTCAATATCACCTTTTCCACATGATCTCTAATGAAATGATGTCTAATATCAATGTGCTTGGTCCTAGAGTGAAACTTAGGATTTTGCGTAATTGCAATAGCACTTGTATTATCACAAAAGATTGGTGTTTTCTTTGCAGAAATACCATAATCTCTTAATTGTTGCTGAATCCATAGGATTTGAGCTGTGCAACAACCAGCTGCAATGTATTCAGATTCAGTAGATGAATTGGCGACACAAGTTTGCTTCTTGCTGAACCATGATATTAATCTAGTACCCAAAAACTGACAAGTTCCAGAGGTACTTTTTCTATCAAGAGTTGATCCTCCATGATCAGCATCAGAATAGCCAACCAATTCAAGTCCAGAATCTTTAGGATACCATAATTCAACATTGACTGTACCTTTGACATATTTCAGTATTTTGATTGCCTTTTTGTAGTGTGATTCTCTTGGATCAGATTGGAATCTTGCACACACACAAACAACATACTGAATGTCAGGTCTACTTGTTGTTAGATACAACAAGGAACCAATGAGCTTCCTATACTTGTGTTCTTCAACACTCTTGTCCTCTTTAGTATAGCCCAATTTTTGGTACCAACACTCATAGGGATCTTTTCAGGTTTCTCATCCTCTTTGATCCTAAACTTTATGAGCATTTCTTTCGCATACTTTGCTTGATTTATGAATATTCCATCTTTGAGTTGCTTGACTTGCAATCCTAGGAAATAATTCAATTTTCCCATCATACTCATTTCAAACTTATTTGTCATGAGTTTGGCAAAATCATCACAAAGTTGCTTGTCCTTAGATCCAAAAATTATGTCATCCACATAAATTTGAACTAAGAGTATTTTACCATCATGGTTCATGGTAAATAAGGTTTTGTCAACTTCACCTTTCTTGAAACCATTTTCCAGCAAGAACTTAGCCAAGGTATCATACCATGCTCTTGGTGCTTGCTTTAGACCATATACAGCTTTCTGAAGCTTGTATACCATCTTGATTTCTGAGGGAAGTTCAAAGCCAGGGGGTTGTTCTAGGTAGACTTCTTCAGCAAGTTCACCATTTAAGAATGCACTTTTAACATCCATTTGGTAAACAATGAAGTCATTGTGAGCAACAAATGCTAAGAAAAGCCTAATTGCATCCAATCTTGCAACTGGTGCATAAGACTCGTCATAGTCCAATCATTCAGTCTGACAGTAACCTTGAGCAACTAAGCGTGCTTTATTTCTTTTTACTTCACCAGATTCGCTCAGCTTGTTTCTGAACACCCACTTTGTACCGATAGCTTTCTTATCTTCAGCAAGTGGCACAAGTTTCTAGACTTTGTTCCTTTCAAATTGATCCAGTTCTTCTTGCATTGCCTTTATCCATTCCGAATGCTTCAAAGCTTCTTCTATGGTTTTAGGTTCAATTTCTGAAACAAAGCAAGAAAATAATGATTCTACTTCTACGACATTTGCTTCTTCAGCAAGTCCATGAGTAGCTTTGGATCTAGTCCTTGGCGTTTATTAATATCACCAATCATATCCGTAGAGGGATGATCTCTAATCCATTTATTAACTTCAGTATGTACTTGTTCAGTACTACTGGGAATTTGTGACTCTGCTGAGATTTGTTCGTCAGCAACTACTTGTTCAACATTGCTAGATTGAGGTATTTCATCAGCAGGCACTGGACATTGCGTAATTTCAGCAACTTCCGGAGCAACCGCGTCTTTTGCTGGAAATTCTTTGTCGTGAACTATATTTATCGTGTCATGACTTGGGGGAGGAGAGTCATTGTCAGAATCATCATTTAGTTCAATTGACTTGATTTTCCTAGCATCAGATTCAGTTCTTTGCTCATGTATGATTAGCTTTTTCATACATTCTAATACTTCTTCTTCAGCGGGCACACCTTGTGACTTTTCGTAGAATACAACATGCACTGATTCTTCAATCTTTTGTGACTTTTTGTTGTAAACTCTATAAGCTTTACTATGCAAGGAGTAGCCAAGAAATATCGCTTCGTCTGCCTTTGGTTGAAATGTTCTTAGGTATTCTCTACCATTATTAAGAACGAAACATTTGCAACCAAATACTCTTAGATGAGTGATGTTAGGAGGTCTTCCAACAAACAATTCATAAGGAGTTTTGTTGTATTCCTTAGTAATCAAACATCTGTTTTGAGTATAACAGGCGGTATTAATCGCTTCAACCCATAAGCCTCACTTATTTCAGTGTCAGCAAGCATTGTTCTTGCGGCTTCTTTTAGGGTACGATTCTTCCGTTCAGCAACACCGTTTTGTTGTGGTGTTCTTACTGAGGATAACTAATGTTGAATACCTTTTAAGGTACAATATTCAGTTATGTACTGGTTTACAAACTCAGTACCATGGTCTGTCCTTATGACTTTTACCTTGTCATTTTTCATGACTTCAAGCTTATTCAGCAAGTTAGGTATTTCAGTCTTGGTTTAGATTTGTGCTTGATGAAAACTACCCAAGTGAATCTTGAATAGTCATCTACCATGACTAGACCATACTTCTTACCAGCATAGCTTGTTGAAGAAGATTCAAACAAGTCCATGTGCAAGAGTTGTAAAGGTTTTGTAGTTGACGGTACTGCCTTGTTCTTGAAAGAAGATTTGGTTTGCTTTCCTTGCTGACATGCATTGCAAACACCATCCTTCTTAAAAGTAACCCTAGGTAATCCAACTACAAGTGCCTTTTTAGACAGCTTATTCAGCGTCTTGAAGTTTAGATGACTTGTTCGTTTATGCCATAACCATGCTTTTTCAGCAAGGCAATCATGATCTGAGACAAGGCATTTTTCAACGTTTGCTGAAGACCCATCAACGGTGTACAAGCCTCCTAATCTTCTTGCAATCATTATTACCTTTTTAGTCTCAAAATCTACAAGTTTACATTCATCACTTTTAATTTCGATGAAGTATCCTTTGTCAGCAAACTGACTCATGCTGAAAAGGTTAAACTTAAGATTTTTGACATAAAGAACTCCAGTGATGGTTATGCATCCTAACTTCACATCACCATAGCCTTTTGTAGATCCGGAGCCTCCACTAGCAAACCTTATTGTTGGACCTTTAGACCACCGTCTATAGTTTATAAGGTTATTCTTGTTGCCCGTCATGTGCTTTCCACAACCACTATCAAAGTGCCAGATTGCATCGTTTGTCTCCGTGGCTGAAGTCTGCACAATCAAGAGCAAACAAGTTAATTATCCAATGATGGATGTCCATTAACATGTTCAAGAATGCATCCAGTGGAAACCCAAGTCTGAAGTTTTTCAACTTTGACTTGTTTTCTACTTGCTGAGGAACTAGGAGGTTTTGAGCTGAAAGACTTTGACTCGTGCTGGTCAAATCCACTTTTTGATGTGGTGTCTTGCTCTGTTGACCTTTTTGCTGAACATACTTTTCAGTAAGTTCTTTTCTAGCAAGGTTCCTTCTAGTCCTAGCATTGAGAGTCTTTTCAGAACTTTTAGGCTTGATTTTCTTCATCTCTTTGAAGTATCTTTGCTGACTTTGCTTATACTCATGAAATAGTTGACTTTGCTTGGTTTTGAAACCTAGTCCATTTTTCGGAGAATGCTGAGCTTTTGCTTCAGCAACCTTACTTGATTCAGGTTTGTCAGCAAAGGACTTCTGATTACTTTTAGTAATCTTGCCTTTAGTCTTAACAACTTGCTTTTCAGCAACTTGTTTGGCGGAATGCTTCACAACATTCTTCTTCTTTCCAGTTTGCTTTTCAGCAACCTGTTTTCCTTTTAAAGTCTTGTTACTTTGAGTAGCAATAGCGGGCTTTATGGTCATAGGTACTTGATTGCATGTTTCAGCAACCTTAGTTTGACCAAACTGATAGATTACTAGAGGACTACTATCAGTAGCACGTACAAAGGAAATAGGTGATTTATCTTTTCTCAAGATTTCTACGTTATCACCTTCGCACGTTGCTCCTAAACCGATCTCTCAAATAAGAGTTTAGTTCAGTCAGCGTATTACTTGCTTCCACATAGGATTTGAATTGATTTTTATCTTTTTCATTTCTTGGATTTCAGCAAGTAACTTTAGAATTGAGGACTGATACTCTTCCAATTCTAATGCCATTTGAGAATTTTTCTCTGCAGCCTCAGCAATCAACTTCTTAAGACGCCTTATTTCAGCATCCTTTTCTTCTGTCTCTTCCTTCAGCAAGACGTACTTTTTAGTAGTTTGCTTGGTCAGAGTTTCAGCAAGTTGTAGTTTCTCTTGCTGTTTGCTGAGAGTTTTCTCAAATCTTTCGATTTCTCCTTGAATCTTGTCAAGGTCAATCTCGTCTTCACTTTCTGAGTCTGAGTCAGAGGTAGAGTTGTTTACCTGACCGGCCATGAGGCAGAATTCGTAGTTCGACACATCTGGATAAGCTTCCATAGCTATTCCACAAACTTCTTTGCCAATCTCCACGTCTAGAGTGGTTTCTTCATCGTCGGTGTCAGAACTTTCATCCTCACTGTCTTCGGAGCTAGTATCAATACATAATGCATCGATTTTTGCTTGAAGCTTCTTCTTTTCTTCGGCAATAAAAGCTCTTTTGAACTTCTTCTTCTTTTCAGCAGATTTGCCTTTCAGCAAAGGGCAATTAGCTTTGAAGTGTCCAGGATTTTTGCAGTAAAAACATAGATCATTTCCAACTGCTGGTTCTTCTGATGAAGTAGCTTGCTGAGCTTGCTTGTTCAGCGAGCTAGTATCATTCTTGTACTTATGGTAATTGTTACCAAGATGCTTTTTCAGCTTCTCTTTTGCTTTTCGCCTTTCAAGTTCCTTACTGATGAATTTCTTCATGTTTTTAACAACTAAAGCATTTTCATCAGCAGGCTCTTTATCATTCTTCTTTTCAGAAGATGACGGCTTTGCAGCAAGAGCAATGTTTTGCGATTTTTCAGCAAACACATTTTCTCTTTGCTTTGTCTCATAAGTGACAGTAGCAAGATGAGAGAACAACTCTGTTGGTGTAATGTCTGGCATTCCTTGATTATAATAGAAATTCTGAGTGTGGATCCATTCTTGATTCAGACTTCTGATGATAGTTTTCACTTTCTCAGAATCTGAGTAGAGGTTTCCAACACCCAATGCTGCCATTTCACTAACAAGAGTTGTGAATCTGAAATCCAAGTCTTCCAGTGACTCGTTTGTACCTTGCTTAAAGTTTTGAAACTTTAATTTAAGTACTTCAAGTTTGTTTTCCTTGGTTTTGTCAGATCCAGCACAAAGATCTTGAACCATTTTCCAAGCCTCCCTTGTAGTCTTAGCACCCCACAGTTTGCACTGTATGGTATCCGGAGTTGATCTAATGATGATATTTCTTGCATGGCCATCAAGACGGAATCTCTTAGCTTCGTCAGAAGTCCATTCCTCTCTTGGTTTTGGCACAACAGTGTCTGATGGTTCGCCAAGGATGGTTTCCTTCCCAGCTTCAGTGGTCTTGTGAGGGAAACTCCTTTCAATCTTAGTGATTTTGATAGGTCCATCATTAATGACGGTTACCATCTCATCACTAATGGCCTCAAGATGTAGCATCATGTTGTTTCGCCATTTCTCGTAATTTTCCAGCTTCAGCAAGGGAGCATCTCCTAAAGACATCCTGTCAGCAAAGCACTACCAAACTGATCAAGTGAGAGTGGTTTACGGAAAGCACCTAAGGGGATCTAGGTTCAGTGCAGAAGGCTAAAGAACCTCCTGCTCTGATACCACTTGTTGGTCCCTTTAAACAACAAGAAAAGACTAGAGGGGGGGGGGGTGAATAGTCTTTTCAAACTTTCGTCGTTTAAAACTTTCTCAGCAAGTACTTATTACTTTTCAGTAATGAGTTTGCTGATACTTAACTTTCTCAGCAAGCGTAAGTTACTTTACAGTAGCTTGGTTTGCTGATACTTAAAATCAGAGAGCGGAAGTCTTTGATATAATAAGTGCTCTTTCAGTAAGTAAAGGTTTCAGCAAGTGAAGTGAGTGACTGTGTACAGACAGATATGATTTGCTGAAAGCTAAATACAGTAAGTAAATCACACAAACACTTTTATAGTGGTATCTGAGAGTGGCGTAATCTCTCAACTAATCCACTTCGTCCTTTCTAGGACTGAATCCACTAAGATATGATTGAGGTTCCTTACAATCTCCTATCTAAAGCGATTCAACAAAACCAAAGCACACTTGCTTCGTCTTCAACCTAAACTAGAGAACTCAACCTTGTTCTCCACCAAACTTGGTACTTTTAATCAGCAAAACTATGCTCGATTAAGTTCCCCCTGAATATCACGCCTGAAAGGGTGTATTTTCAGTTAGAGAGTTTTGGGGTGAGATGACTTAATTATAACTTATTCAGTTACAACAAGTAATCTAAGAAACACAACTTGGAATACTTTGCAGTAAACAAGTTTGATTGTTTCAGGTGTCAAGACTTGTTCTTGTTTGAAAGAAAGAACACTTAACTAATTTCTTAGCCGAGTTTGTTCTACTTCTTCACAAGTAGCTTTTTCAAGCTTTAAGTCTTGGAACGGATCAATGGCAGTAAGAGTGTTTGAAGGTTTGTGAGTTTTAAGCACAAGTGAGAGTTTGATCACGTTGTTGACACACTTCAACTCTTTGCCGGATGACCTCTATTTATAGTGCAAGTAAGGAGCCGTTTGAATTTCAAATCCTAAGGCTTTTGTTCCTTAACATGTCACTATCTTGCTTTTGTACTTTCAACAGCGTCTTTGTTTGTCTTCTAGTCTTCATGTCCTTCGTGTGTAAGCTTTGCATTAAATGCACATTTGAATAGAATTCAAACAGTAACAATGGAGCGCAAATTCACGTACATTCAGCAAGAGGTCACATATGTTCCATCAGCAAGTGGTTAGTCTCAGTTTCAGCAAGCACAACCTACTCTGTCTTTCAGATTTTCACTTATGCAATGCTGTTGCTGAATTTTCCACTTTCTGAGCAACACGTGCCTTTGTAGATACCAGTCTTCAGCAATCTTCTAGTCTTCAGATCTTCAATTTTCTTCAAGTCTTCAGATCTTCAAAAGTCTTCAAGATTCTGAGCGGTTTCTATTTGCTTCAATAAATTGTTTGTAATAAACAAAGTATATCTTCAGCAAATGCTTCAATAGGTTATTTTCTTTTCAGAAAATAAGATACATCATTAGCTAAGCATCAATAAGTTATTTTCTTTTCAGAAAATAAAATACATCATACGCAAAAGAAATAACTTATCTAGCACCTAACTAAGTCATCAGCAAACGTTCCTCTTTTACAATGTCCTTAAAATTCTAAATTCCTATGGACCTTAAGAGTACTAGTTACTGGACTTTCCTTAATTTAGCATGGTTAATTGCTCATCAAAATTACAAGTTTCCTAACATAAAGGTTCGTGTCCAATCTCCTATATATGAGTAGTACCTGAAAGGACTCAAGAAACATGTGAAAACGGGTGCACAAAGGTGAGAAGAATGGAAAAAAACGAGGAAAATCTGGGTACAGGGTCCAGGCGGACCGCTTGGCTGGAGCCAAGCGGTGCGCTTGGTAAGCGGAGCGCTTGGGAGGTTCCAAGCGGTCCGCTTGAATTTCCAGAAAGTTTTGTAACTTTCTGAAAATTCAAGTGGGCCGCTTGGCCCTTCCAAGCGCTTCGCTTGGCTCTGTTTCCAGATTTTCAACGTTTTTTCCTATCTTAAATCACCTCAGGCACCAAGACAAAAACTAGACTATACTAATCACGACAAAAGGTACACATGCCACAACTACAAACACAAAGAAATCTAACTAAATGCAAAACACTTACCACCTCGGGTTGCCTCCCGAGAAGCGCCTTTGTTTACACGTCGTTGGATCGACTCTTCAAGGCTCAATTGGGGTTGAATTCATATTGGGTACTAGACTTCCCCATCAATGCCCTCTTTAATCGGTGAAATCCCTGCACATTTGAACGAAGGAATAGAGGACCAAAGTATCCTATAAGTTTGTTAGTGCAAGTCTTCTCAACACATGAATTAACAATGGCTCGCAACATGTGTCGCTTGCCATCTACCTCAAAACTACATGTACGACGGTACATGTCAATCACCATGTGCACCTTATTGATGAAGGCTCTTCCCAACAGGACCACATCCTTAAGATTGGCTTCCGAAGTCGGCATAACTATGAAGCTCGTCTTCACCTCAACACCGGCAACTCTAATAACCAAGTCTTCGAGAACTCCCAAAGGTCTCCTCATAGACCCATCAGCAAGTTGAACCATAGCTTTCATAGGCTTCAAACCAGTCAACCGGGATTCTTCATACACATTCATCGGCAAGACATTGACTCCAGCTCCTGTGTCCAATGTAGCCAATTTACCATCCTTCGTGCCAAGACCGATTTCCACATCGAAGCTCTCAAGTGCGGGTACTTCCACCATCTCATCCTCAGACGATGAGCTTTCTTCTTCAATATGTGAAGCTTCTTCCTCAACCATAGAGGGTTTAGGCTCCTCATTAGCAACGCAAGGCTTAGAGATTTTCTTGCTACTTGGAACCTCTACTCGTGCTCCTTCTCTTGTGAACGTGATCTCAATTGGAATATTAGTCACCACCGTGATGGCCATGATAGTGTATATGTCCTAGAGACAGTCCTTACTAAGGGCATGGTGCCCTTGTAGAGGATATATATGTACTATTACACAGGTCAACGTAATATAATATATGTTTGTTTCATTTTTCTGTTGAGTATTGCTTTCATATTTATATTACACCACGCTGCAGCATGTCATATCTATATTGCTGTCTGTATTGATACTGAACATGTCCCCTCAGATAGATGACCGATCACACAGTTAGTGGGAGCTATGTGAGTTATCATCTATCCCAAACTCTCCCTAGTCGTGGTACATCTCGGATGTGGGGGTCTGAATGAACCTGACAAGACTAGTATGCGTGGAGGTTGTACTTGTTGGAGCAAGTGTGAGCCGATTCCACGGCCACGGAACGGATTGTTGGACAATCAAGGAACGTTCCCATAACTGCGCATAGTTGTTCGAAGAAGCTTTATCGAACAATGGAAGTACCCACCGGACACTCCCATCGATGTATACTCTACACCGACGTGTCTATGGGAACCGGTGAGTTGTCGAAGTGATGTCCATTCGTCCCTTTGCACTTACAGGACTTTATCATCACATTTGTTGCTCCATATCCTTGGTGGACCCGTCGATGTCAGCTCTGAATAAGCAGTTGACCTAAGACACGATCCAGGATTATGGCTAAATACAAATGGGGGTGATAAGTGATTCTGTGAAGGATTCATCTCTCAAGTGTAGCACAGGAGAGCACTGCTCGTAGTCTGCATAGTTGTGTTGGTAAAGTCACTGGCCAGTGCAAATGATATATTATGATGGTCATAAGTATATCTTAACCAAACAACTCCCTGAGACGCCCGTGGATGTATTATTGGGATAGACATTTCATCGATCCTAGATACTTCCGAGCAAGTCAGATGAAGGGACGTTACCATCGCCGCGTTGAGCGCAACAGGCTTCGCAACGAAAGGGTTAGCTTTGAGAAACCTCTCAAACGTCCTCACGTATTAATATTGCAAATGGAACCGTCTAGGAATTCCATGTTGCCTAGTCTAGGACTTGCTTAATACGGTGAGGCCCTATGGGTCACACTATGTGGTGATTCAGCCTATCAGAATATCCTTGAAGATGGAATCGCAATTAATTTGGAATTAATTGTGATTGATGGATTATAATTAATTATAATAATTGGTGGCTCAATTAAAGATTTGGAATTATTAATTGAATTGGCTAAGTAATTGTATTTTATGTAAATACAATTAAAGATTATATTTTGGAAATATAATGGAGGTTTGATTGTAAAGGATATGTTAATTTAGAATTAACATATGCACTTGGGCAAAATCTACTTGGAGTTTGGATTGCCTTAGAAATATATGTGGGTCCCAAAAGTGGGACCCACGTCCCGTAGGACAGACGCGCGCGCGCGCGTGGCAGGGTAGGGGAAGGAGTTCGACTCCTTCCTCTATTAGAAGTCCAAGGGATAAGTTAGATTTTCCTGATTGAGTTTTGATTTGATTGTGAATGAATCTAGACTTGATATTGGTTTCCTTGTGCGATAAGAATTAGATTCTTATTCCTTTACGAAGTCTAATTGCTTATGCTTTAGGCTTCTATAGACTACTATATATAGTGGACTATTAGAGATAGTTTTACACACAGTTTCAGACATAGACTTTCACAGTCTTCCTACCCAGTTTTCTTAGAGAAAATAAAAACTCTCCCCTCCTCCCCTTAGCCTCACGCGCGCGCACACCGTCCACCGGAGGGAATTGCCGCCCCGTCTTCTTGGTCACATAAAGAATATCCTAGCATTCTTCCGATAGGCTGTTCATCCGTGGATATCAAGGTTGAGGTTCTAGGAGCTGGAAACTAACTCTTATTGTCTTGTAGATATACAGAGTATTGTAGATATCTTCGACTTCGACGAAGGAGAAGATACACCGGAATATTACAAAGACTTGGAAGCTGCTTTGGAAGTAAGGTTAGTCTTCTAATTGACGTGTTTATATATATACGACATATGCATAATCAATTAACCAGTATGTTAAGAAAATTTTTAAAATTCCGCTGCGTACCCTAGGGGTAACTCTGACCATATTTTCTTACAGGCCATGGCTCTCTCGGTATTACCCAAAAGCTTCTCTTGCTCAGGACTAGCTCCTCTATCAATGAGCTCTTGCAACAACCTGTTAAGAGAAGAAGTACTAGCCTCCAAGTTCTCAAACCGCTTCTCGTTCATAGCCTGATTCTTGTAATAAGATTCCATAAACTTGTCGGTCTTTCCTACCAAGCTTTGCACCATGGCGACCAAAGAGGATGGAGCATATCCGGGTACCCCATAGTTTACCTCAGCATGTTGACGTTGACTGGCGAATCCTTGCTCATAGTCATCACCACGACCCACTTTCTCTTCAAAAGCCGCTATGGGTTCTTCTCTAGGTTCTTTTGAACAAATCTTGGCTCTTATATTCCGGTTCTGAGAATTCCGGTACATTATATCCAACTTAGCTTGAGCTTGACTCGGAAACAACTCTCCCATGCTTCCTCCACAAATGCTATCCACTTGTGCTTGAACACCAGGATGCAAACCATTATAGAAGAACTGAATGAGCTGACCTCCATCAAAGCCGTGATGTGGGCACCGATATTGCAACCCCTTAAACCGATCATAAGCCTCATGGAAAGCTTCATCATACTTCTGCTTAAAAGTGTTGATTTGTCTCTTCATAACCATAGTCTTGGAAGCGGGATAATACCGATCCATAAATTTTTCAAACACTTGAGCCCATGTGGTCAAAGATCCAGCTTCTAAGGATCTCAACCAAGCCTTCGCTCTATCCCCAACTCCCATAGCGAAAACCTTCATCCGCAAATCATCATCAGTAATTCCATCATCCGGTCTAGGCAAGTAGAGCACGAAATTCTCTAAGTCATTCAAATACCCAATGACGTCCTCATTGTCCATGCCATAGAACTTGGGTAATTGCTGGAACATGTGTCCTTTAAGCTCCAGATTCCTCGTTGCATCATTGAGAACAATAGCTGGACCACTAGGCCCAACCGTAACTTTTGAGAGTAACTTTAGTGGTTGCTCAGCCATCTCGCCTGAAATCTAGTTCAATCAACACAACACTCATACAAGGATTAGTTCCCGTTAGTGAAACAAAAACCAGAACACATAGAATTAAGCACAAAGAAATAGGGGGAAAGAAATGGGGTGAGAAAGTGATGTTGGCTGAAAAACCAAAACAAAAACACCAACCAAAGGAGTTAAGTCCCCGGCAACGGCGCCAAATTGATGATGTCGTTTTTTCACCAATTAAATTTGTTTAAAAGCCTAAGAACACTTATCACTACACAAACTAGAGTGCAATGGCATGTTGTCCCCGAGTGTCGTTCTCTCGGGACCTAACGTGGCTTTGATTGAGGTTTTTGCTAGTAATTTCAGTCAACGAGTTCAAGATGTTTGAAGAATCGCTTTCTTAGAACAAAGCAACGAGAAATCAGATTGATGTAATCAAGTTTGGAAAATGGTTGGTGGTAGAAATCAAATACACATGCATGGGTTACGATTATGCTCACAAGTTCAGTGCGTAAAACCTTCGATCAAGTCTGCTAAGCAACTCGTCTAGGTAACTTTCAAGACACACATCATAAAAGACCACTATCAATACTTTAGAGGTGCTTGTCACTAACACCATTTATCTAGCATGCTGCAAATCTCTAACATACAATCCTATAGCTTTCATTGACCAAGAGTTTGTCACTATACTCAATTCGAATATATTTTATAGGCAACTAAGAATCATATGAAGGAATTTGCAGCAAGATTGAATCACAATCTCATGTAAGCATAAACATAACCCATAGCATGCATATTCTACATTCTACCACCAACACAAAAGATTTAGCTACTCATATTCATCAACATAGACATCAATTCATATGAATAATAATCAGAGTACATCATATCAAACTACAAGACAAGAGAGTGATACAAGTTACCACCAAAGCTGTCACTAATCGGTGGAAAGCAAAGAAAACCTCTCCGTAGATGATTACAAAGGATGAATTCCAATCAAAATCTTGAATCCCAAGCTAAAATACAATGTAATCTGAGTTTTCTCTGAGTTATGGGGCTTAGGAGCTCTCCAAAACGAAGCTACCATTCAAAGATATTCAAAAAATGACTGAAGATCAGATCTAAGAAGGAAAATCCGAAAACGTAACCGCTGCCAAGCTGACCGCTTGGAGAAGCCAAGCGGAGCGCTTGGCAAGCGAAGCGCTTTGGCACTCCAAGCGCTTCACTTGGCTTCTGTGCCAAAGCTCCTGAAAAATGAAGCGGAGCGCTTCACCATTCCAGGCGCTTAGCTTGGCTCCTGGGCAGATTTTTGTCTTCGAACTCAATCTTTTTGCCCTCGCATAGCCCTCGGGTGCCTTGGACTCATCCTTCTCGATGCTTATTGATGCTCAAACACTTACGAACAAGCCACGGAGATTGGGGAATTTCAACGGGGCCATCTTTTCCATCAAAAAGGCTCGTTTTTAGCTCCAAAAACGTTGTTTCGTACCTAAGTGCCTGAAAATGCAGAAAACACAAACGTGACACTATTCTACAAAACTAACCAAAAAACAAGGCTAGAAGATAGCAAAAGAAGGTAAAAAAGACAAGATGAACGCGTCAAAAATACGTTCATCACCTAGTATGCTTTGGAGTGTTTTGCAAGAAGCACGGGGTCGAACTCAACTTCCACAACTTCAATCAGATCTTCAGGGTCTCGACGAGCTCGGGCAACAAGTACTTCTACTATTTTAATGCGCGACCAGGTTTGGTATCATGGACGCTCCTTCCTCTTCGGGCTACAAATGGTTCCACCGGTACTTCTATATTAAAAAGAAGAAGTTGCCTAATATGAGCGAGGAGGAAGCTGAGTGGGGAGTCCCCAAGCTCATGTATCGAGGAAGAATAGCCGAGAAGCATCCTTTGTCGGCTGAGTTAGACCCATGGGTCTTGGAGCTCGAGGAGAAGAACAAGGGGCCTAATCCCGAGAAGTACCTTTTACTGGGGCCTCGTTCTGCAGCCCTTTCCTTACTTGGCTGGACTTTCTCCTTACGCCTATACAGAGTACACGGGCAATAGGTTCTCGAACGATGTGCTCTTCGGTATGCTTGGAAAGTTTTTCATACATGTCCTTTTTTTTATACTTGTTCTTTTTATTCTTGCTTGCTTGTAGCGTGCTTTGTTTTATACCCTTCTCGCGTTTTGTGCTTCTCGCTACCCTTATTAACTTGTGTTTTTTCCTCCATAGCTTACTGGTTCAATTGGATAATGTCGAAGACATTGGCTGCCAAGGAGGAGCAGATGAGAAAGCAAAGGATGACAAACAAGGATACGAAGATCCTTGGTTCTCTTAACCTCTCTCCACCAAGGAGTGCCTCGCACCACAGAGATGCATTGGTGCGAGAGGGTCTCGAGACACGCGAGAACCCTGTCAAAGATTTAAAGAAGGCCGAGGAGGGTGCGGCCGCGAGACAGGCTAAGCAGGCCGAGGAGGCTGCTCCTGGGGAGCCGGAGAAGAGACTGGAGAGGCCCACAACGAAGAAGGGTGCCAGTGCGAAGAAGCTGACGCTTGGAGGGAATAATGAACCTCCTCGCAAAAAGAGCATGTGGAATGGTAATTCGTGCTTCTTTCTAAGTTTGCAGTGGATCGTCACAATAAGCTATTCTAGGTCTTCTTCATGTAGTGTTCCTCTTGAAATAATAGGAAACCTTCATGTAGCTTCCTCGTACCTGAAATAGACTAAAGGGGGGGTTAGTGTCTCTTGCCCGGTCTGTAAGATATCAGACCGGAGTGACGACTTTACGTGTATGGAGTTGTGAGGCTTCCCTAGTACGAGTAGTAAATGTGGTGGGTGAGTGGTAGGTGAGAGGTGTTAATGCTTACCCGCTGGGTAATGAATGAGCTCCGTATATACTCGTAGTATTTTAATGTCACTCAATGCAGGATCGTGACAAGTGTTCGGACGAGATTGAAGCCTCCTTAGGCCCAAGCCCATTAAGGAGGTCCATGGGCTTTGGCCCAAACATCTTGGCTAGGGTTGAGAGGGCAATATGGACTTTTTGGGTCCCACGAAGTAATCTGGAAGACGGGCTCCACAGGGAGCGACCATGGGTGTGATAGTGTATATGTCCTAGAGACAGTCCTTACTAAGGGCATGGTGCCCTTGTAGAGGACATATATGTACTATTACACAGGTCAACGTAATATAATATATGTTTGTTTCATTTTACTGTTGAGTATCGCTTTCATATTTATATTACACCAGGCTGCAGCATGTCATATCTATATTGCTGTCTGTATTGATACTGAACATGTCCCCTCGGATAGATGACCGATCACACAGTTAGTGGGAGCTATGTGAGTTATCATCTATCCCAAACTCTCCCTAGTCGTGGTACATCTCGGATGTGGGGGTCTGAATGAACCTGACAAGACTAGTATGCGTGGAGGTTATACTTGTTGGAGCAAGTGTGAGCCGATCCCACGGCCACGGAACGGATTGTTGGACAATCAAGGAACGTTCCCATAACTGCGCATAGTTGTTCGAAGAAGCTTTATCGAACAATGGAAGTACCCACCGGACACTCCCATCGATGTATACTCTACACCGACGTGTCTATGGGAACCGGTAAGTTGTCGGAGTGATACCATTCGTCCTTTGCACTTACAGGACTTTATCATCACATTTGTTGCTCCATATCCTTTGTGGACCCGTCGATGTCAGCTCTGAATAAGCAGTTGATCTAAGACACGATCCAGGATTATGGCTAAATACAAATGGGGGTGATAAGTGATTCTGTGAAGGATTCATCTCTCAAGTGTAGCACAGGAGAGCACTGCTCGTAGTCTGCATAGTTGTGTTGGTAAAGTCACTGGCCAGTGCAAATGATATATTATGATGGTCATAAGTATATCTTAACCAAACAACTCCCTGAGACGCCCGTGGATGTATTATTGGGATAGACACTTCATCGATCCTAGATACATCCGAGCAAGTCAGATGAATGGACGTTACCATCGCCGCGTTGAGCGCAACAGGCTTCGCAACGAAAGGGTTAGCTTTGAGAAACCTCTCAAACGTCCTCACGTATTAATATTGCAAATGGAACCGTCTAGGAATTCCATGTTGCCTAGTCTAGGACTTGCTTAATACGGTGAGACCCTATGGGTCACACTATGTGGTGATTCAGCCTATCAGAATATCCTTGAAGATGGAATCGCAATTAATTTGGAATTAATTGTGATTGATGGATTATAATTAATTTGGAATTAATGATAATAATTGGTGGCTCAATTAATTATTTGGAATTATTAATTGAATTGGCTAATTAATTGTATTTTATGTAAATACAATTAAAGATTATATTTTGGAAATATAATGGAGGTTTGATTGTAAATGATATGTTAATTTAGAATTAACATATGCACTTGGGCAAAAATCTACTTGGAGTTTGGATTGCCTTAGAAATATATGTGGGTCCCAAAAGTGGGACCCACGTCCCGTAGGACAGGCGCGCGCGCGCGCATGGCAGGGTAGGGGAAGGAGTTCGACTCCTTCCTCTATTAGAAGTCCAAGGGATAAGTTAGATTTTCCTGATTGAGTTTTGATTTGATTGGGAATGAATCTAGACTTGATATTGGTTTCCTTGTGCGATAAGAATTAGATTCTTATTCCTTTACGAAGTCTAATTGCTTATGCTTTAGGCTTCTATAGACTACTATATATAGTAGACTATTGGAGAGAGTTTTACATACGATTTTACGTGTGATTTTGATACACAGTTATTCTACCCAGTTTTCTTAGAGAAAATAAAAACTCTCCCCTCCTCCCTTAGCCTCACGCGCGCGCACACCGCCACAGAGGGAATTGTCGCCCCGTCTTCTTGGTCACATAAAGAATATCCTAGCATTCTTCCGATAGGCTGTTCATCCGTGGATACCAAGGTTGAGGTTCTAGGATCTGGAAACTAACTCTTATTGTCTTGCAGATATACAGAGTATTGTAGATATCTTCGACTTCGACGAAGGAGAAGATACACCGGATTATTACGAAGACTTGGAAGCTGCTTTGGAAGTAAGGTTAGTCTTCTAGTTGACGTGTTTATATATATATGACATATGCATAATCAATTAACCAGTATGTTAAGAATTTTTTTTTCTAAAATTCCGCTGTGTACCCTAGGGGTAACTCTGACCATATTTTCTTACAGTGGTATCAGAGCGAGGTTAATTGATTACGTATATACGTATATATATTGTATGATCTTGTAGATATGTGGATGCAATTGATTCTATGATGAATTCGATTTTCAAAAGTTTTGTTTTTTATATCAATTTAGAATTTATATTTTTCAAAAACAAAAAAAAAATTTAAATATATATATTTTTGACCGGGCCGCTAGCGCGACGCAAGCGGCGGCCGGCCGCCTGCGTGACGCAGGCGGCCTGCGGCAGCAGGCGCCCAAGGCGCCAGCGGTCGCAGGCGCTCGGGCGCCTGCGGCAGGCGCCCTGCATGCGGCACGGGCGCTAGGCGCCCGTGCCGCGGGCACCGGGAGGGGGCGGGACTAGGTCCCGTCCCACGTTTTAATAAAAAAAAATAAAATTATATATATATTTTCGGGTTGACCCAAAATCGAATTTTGAAAGTTTTGAGGATTGAATTTTATATTTGGAATATAAATATGATATAATTGTAATTGGTTTAAACTAGAGGCGTTAAGTTTAATTAGTATAAAGTTAAAGGGCTTATTTGTAATTTATCAATTTATTGTTTATTGCAAATTAGTCCTTCTACTTTTGAATTTTAGATTTAACACCTCTAAGGTTTTTAAAATTACAATTAAGTCCTTCGGGTTTTCGAAAATTGCTACTTGGTCAATAGAATTTTCGAATGTTCAATCTGGTCCAAATTTTCAATTATTTCATAGAGATTATAAGTATGGGATTATAATTTTCATAATGAAATTATGAAGTCATTTGTCATCCACATAGGCTACTATTTGTTTCATATGCTCAATATGCTATTGTTTGACAATGCATGTTTAAATACCATGTTTTACATTCCGTTCGACCGCTATGCATGCGAGGGTAGGCGGCGCCCTCTTATATGTCGGACCGCATATTTATGTATGGGTAGGCGGCACCCATTATATGCTTGACCGCGTTTAGAGGCGGCGCGTGTAGAACTGATGATGGGTAGGCGGCGCCATTACGTAAGATGCTGATGAGCCCTTATACTATATATATATATATATATATATATATATATATATATATATATATATATATATATATATATATATATATATATATATGTATGTATTTCTGAGATGCTTTCCATAGGGTGCTTTAATTTTGAACTTTCATTGCGTTTTCTTGTATTGGCGACCTCGTCTTACAAGACTCGCAGTAATCGTCAAATTAGAGTAAGCCTATGGTTATGACTTACTGCATATTGTATCTAGCGACCTCGATAGGTGCAATATGTAGGGCATCGGGTTAAATTAGATTTAACAACCAAGAGTTGCGTGACGCAATTGGATAGTCTTACTAGTCCTACCGGTCATATTATGCTATGCGACCAACCCCCGTTGGAGTATGGCATAATATGGATTTGGATCTTGGCCACTACGGTAACTTGTTGGACATTACCCGTATGTTTGTTGTGGGGGCAAGCATATGTGAAAATAGTGGGAGCTAAACAGCTAAAGGACCTTGTTGTTTAGTTATGTTGACTGTGTATTTAGAAATGATATTTCAATAGTTGATTTATTGTTTTCGTTCTATATTATTTCTCCTTAGGATATTAGATATGGCGAGTATCTCGCTCCGTGCTGTCTTGGAGAAGCAAATTTTAACCGGACCAAACTTCCTAGATTGGATCAGGAATATACGTTTTGTGCTGAGGTACGAAAAGATTGAGTACGTCTTGGACGAGGTCATTCCCATGTGCCCCGAAAATCAGACTGCCGATCAGGTTGCTGCTTGGAATCAAGCCAACAAGGCAAGGTCTGATAAGCATCTTGAGGATGCTAAGTCCGCGCAGTGTATTATGCTGGCGGCAATGAGCAATGAGCTGCAGAGGCAACATGAAAGCATGTTGCCGTATGAGATGTTGAAACATCTTGAGTTGCTCTTTAAGACGACAGCTAGAAGTGTTGAATTTGATTTGATCAAAGACATACACAGGTGCAAGCTCAGTGAAGGAGGGAACATGTCTGAGCATGTTCTCAAAATGATTGGTCTCTTTGAAAAGCTTGCCAATGCCGGCGTTAAGCTAGAGAACAAGATCATGGTGATCTTTGTCCTTCAATCATTGCCGAGTTCGTATTCGCAGTTCATCATTAATTACACGATGAATGCGAAAGACGTCACACTGCCTGAACTTCATAATCTGCTGAAGACATATGATCAAACTCTTCCTAAGAAGGAAAAGTCGATCATGCTTGTTGGGCAACCGTCTAACTGGAACCCGAAAAGCAAAGGTGCTAAGGGTAAGGGAAAGTCGGGAGCCAAGGCTAACACTTGGAGTGATAAGCCTAAGCGTCCGAACCAGAAAAGGATGTTCAAGAGAAGCGGAATGGTGCGCACAGATGAATGTCTTTTCTGTAAGCAGAAAGGACATTGGAAGAAAGATTGCCCTAAGCTTAGGGCAGATCAGGCCAAGAAGTCATCAGCTTCTGGCTCAGGTATGTTTGTTATTGAAATGAACATGACTACTTTTGACTCCAATGGTTGGGTATTAGATACAGCCTGTGGCTCACACATTTGTAATAATGTGCAGGGGCTAATTGATCACAGGCTAGTCAAGCGAGGTGAAATCGACTTGCATGTTGGGAACGACAATCCAGTTGAAGCCAAACGCGTTGGACGCAGCAAGATAGATTTACCTTCGGGACAATGTTTAGAACTTGATAATGTTTATTTTGTTCCATCCATTGTCAGAAATATTATTTCCATTCCATTGTTAGACAATATGGGTTTTTCCTTTCGATTTGCGAATAATACTTGTTATTTTTCATTAAATGATCAGTATTATGGAAAGGCTCGCTTGGTGAATGGTTTATATATTTTGCAAAGTAGTCAACCTTTATTTCAAATACATAACAAACAACCGTCTTCAAGTAAGAAGAATAATCCATCTTATCTATGGCATTGTAGGCTAGGCCATATCAATGAAACACGGATTCAAAGACTAAGGAAGTTGGACTACTTAGAACCATTTGATTTCGAATCATATGGTACATGTGAATCTTGTGGTAAGGGTAAGATGACGAACAAACCTTTTGTTGGACAAGGTGTTCCTGCCACTCGCTGCTTAGAGCTCATACATACCGATGTATGTGGACCGTTTAAAGTCCATGCGCGTGGGGGTTATCCTTACTTCGTTACCTTTACTGACGATTTCTCAAGGTATGGATATATCTTTCTTATGAAGAATAAATCCGAGACCTTTGGGAAATTCAAGGAGTTTAGGAATGAGGTCGAGAATGAATTGAACCTAAGGATAGTCACTCTTCGATCAGATCGAGGAGGTGAATACCTTAGTGAAGAATTTATCGATTACTTGAAGGAAAATGGGATTCAATCGCAATGGACTCCTCCTGGAACACCACAATTAAACGGTGTGTCTGAGAGGAGGAATCGAACCCTGTTAGACATGGTAAGATCAATGATTGGATTCTCGACTCTTCCAAAGTATCTGTGGGGATATGCACTGCAAACTGCAATCTACATTTTGAACCGTGTACCATCTAAATCAGTGGAGAAAACTCCTTATGAGTTATGGAAGGAAAAGAAGCCTTCATTAGGCTATCTTAGACCTTGGGGCTGTCCTGCGATAGTCAAGCTGATGCTCACTGATAAGTTAGATGCCAAGGGTGTCAAAGTATATTTCATAGGCTATCCTCGTCAGACGAGAGGCTATGAATTCTATCATGCTGAAGATCACAAGGTGATCGTGTCTAGAAACGTGAAGTTTTTAGAAGCTGAATACCTCGAAGAAGAGAGGTTAGATGATATGATAGAACTTGAAGAAATTCAAGACTTTGACACGCGCGAACATGAGGTCTTTAAATCTTCTGATTTGGACTCAAGTTCAGTGGGAGCTTTCGAAGCAGACAAGGGTGATGATATGACACTTGCTAGGCATGTCATAATCAGTGGGAGTCCTGTGATTAGATCAACAGTTGAAACCACACCTGTAGAACCCGTTGTCAACCAACCTGTGCAACAAGTTGCACAAGAGCAGCCTCCCGCAAGGGAACAGGGTCGCGCCCAACGACCAGCTGCATCAGTACCCACTGATAATGTTCGTGTTACACGAAGCCAGAAAAGAAAAGCACCAGAACAAGTCGATCTCCGTAGGTCGAAGAGGATCCTTAGAGGACCTCAGAAGCAAAGCCTTATGATAGAAGACATCAGTGAACTTGATGTCGGTTTATCAGATCGGGAAGATCCCGAGACCTACAAAGAGGCAATAATTGATATTGACTCAGACAAATGGCAAGAGGCCATGGAATTAGAAATGGATTCAATGTACCAGAACCAAGTTTGGAACTTGGTAGACTTGCCCCAAGGGGTTAGACCAATTGGGTGCAAATGGGTCTTTAAACGAAAGACAGATGCCGATGGCAAGGTACAGACGCACAAAGCTAGGCTTGTGGCAAAAGGCTACACGCAAAGGTATGGCATCGATTACGATGAAACCTTTTCACCAGTAGCAAAATTGAAGTCCATTCGAATTCTACTTGCGATAGCTGCCTACTATGATTATGAAATCTGGCAGATGGATGTAAAGACACCCTTCCTCAATGGAAAACTTGAGGAAGAGGTCTATATGGTACAGCCGGAAGGTTTTATTAGTAAAACCAGGCCAACTGCTGTATGCAAATTACAGAGATCCATCTATGGGCTAAAGCAAGCGTCAAGGAGCTGGAATATCCGCTTTGATGAAGCTGTCAAATCGTTTGACTTCATCAGAAGCAAGGAAGATCCCTGTGTCTATGCGAGACACAGCGACAAAGGAGTTGTTTTCATGATCATTTATGTAGATGACATTTTGATCATGGGAAACAATGTCTCTATGCTAGAAGAGACTAAAGTTTGGTTATCAAGTACCTTCTCGATGAAGGACTTGGGTGAAGCGAACTACATCCTAGGGATCAAGATCTTTAGAGATAGATCCAAGAGGATGCTGGGAATGACACAGTCCACCTACATCGACAAAATACTGAAGCGTTATAAGATGGACGACTCAAAGAGAGGCTTTCTCCCAGCTAGGCATGGGATTGTCTTATCAGTTAAGGATGGTCCTAAAACTGATGAAGAAAGAAATGCAATGAGTCGTGTACCCTATGCTTCGGCAGTAGGGTCTATAATGTATGCAATGAATTGCACAAGGCCCGATGTGGCATATGCGCTTAGTGTCACTTGTCGACACCAACAGAGTCCAGGAGTACCTCACTGGACTGCTGTGAAGAACATTCTTAAGTACCTTAGACGGACTAAAGAGATGTTCTTGGTGTTTGGTGGAGAACCAGAATTGAAGATGTCTGGGTATGTCGACGCTGGATTTGAATCAGATCCTGATGACTTTAAGTCACAAACAGGATACGTATTCAACTTGAACGGAGGAGCTGTCTGTTGGAAGAGTTCTAAGCAAGCCACGGTTGCTGACTCATCCACATAGGCCGAGTACATTGCTGCATCAGAAGCATCGAAAGAAGCTGTCTGGATTTCAGAGTTCTTGAAGGAATTGAGGGTTGTTCCTGCTCCCAGTCCAATAACGATTTATTGTGACAATACGGGCGCCGTCGCTCAAGCTAGGGAGCCTAGATCTACAAACAAGAACAAACATGTACTTAGAAAATATCACGTTATACGTGAGATTATAGATAGAGGAGAAGTTAGTATAGAACGTGTCTCAACCACGGACAACGTGGCAGATCCTTTCACCAAGGTCTTATCAGTGGAAGTCCACTTAAGACATTATGCTAATCTGGGCATTAGGCATAAAGGTGACTGGCTCTAGTCCAAGTGGGAGATTGATAGTGTATATGTCCTAGAGACAGTCCTTACTAAGGGCATGGTGCCCTTGTAGAGGACATATATGTACTATTACACAGGTCAACGTAATATAATATATGTTTGTTTCATTTTACTGTTGAGTATCGCTTTCATATTTATTTTACACCAGGCTGCAGCATGTCATATCTATATTGCTGTCTGTATTGATACTGAACATGTCCCCTCGGATAGATGACCGATCACACAGTTAGTGGGAGCTATGTGAGTTATCATCTATCCCAAACTCTCCCTAGTCGTGGTACATCTCGGATGTGGGGGTCTGAATGAACCTGACAAGACTAGTATGCGTGGAGGTTATACTTGTTGGAGCAAGTGTGAGCCGATCCCACGGCCACGGAACGGATTGTTGGACAATCAAGGAACGTTCCCATAACTGCGCATAGTTGTTCGAAGAAGCTTTATCGAACAATGGAAGTACCCACCGGACACTCCCATCGATGTATACTCTACACCGACGTGTCTATGGGAACCGGTGAGTTGTCGGAGTGATGCCATTCGTCCTTTGCACTTACAGGACTTAATCATCACATTTGTTGCTCCATATCCTTGGTGGACCCGTCGATGTCAGCTCTGAATAAGCAGTTGACCTAAGACACGATCTAGGATTATGGCTAAATACAAATGGGGGTGATAAGTGATTCTGTGAAGGATTCATCTCTCAAGTGTAGCACAGGAGAGCACTGCTCGTAGTCTGCATAGTTGTGTTGGTAAAGTCACTGGCTAGTGCAAATGATATATTATGATGGTCATAAGTATATCTTAACCAAACAACTCCCTGAGACGCCCGTGGATGTATTATTGGGATAGACACTTCATCGATCCTAGATACATCCGAGCAAGTCAGATGAAGGGACGTTACCATCGCCGCGTTGAGCGCAACAGGCTTCGCAACAAAAGGGTTAGCTTTGAGAAACCTCTCAAACGTCCTCACGTATTAATATTGCAAATGGAACCGTCTAGGAATTCCATGTTGCCTAGTCTAGGACTTGCTTAATACGGTGAGGCCCTATGGGTCACACTATGTGGTGATTCAGCCTATCAGAATATCCTTGAAGATGGAATCGCAATTAATTTGGAATTAATTGTGATTGATGGATTATAATTAATTTGGAATTAATTATAATAATTGGTGGCTCAATTAATTATTTGGAATTATTAATTGAATTGGCTAATTAATTGTATTTTATGTAAATACAATTAAAGATTATATTTTGGAAATATAATGGAGGTTTGATTGTAAAGGATATGTTAATTTAGAATTAACATATGCACTTGGGCAAAAATCTACTTGGAGTTTGGATTGCCTTAGAAATATATGTGGGTCCCAAAAGTGGGACCCACGTCCCGCTAGGACAGGCGCGCGCGCGCGCGTGGCAGGGTATGGGAAGGAGTTCGACTCCTTCCTCTATTAGAAGTCCAAAGGATAAGTTAGATTTTCCTGATTGAGTTTTGATTTGATTGGGAATGAATCTAGACTTGATATTGGTTTCCTTGTGCGATAAGAATTAGATTCTTATTCCTTTACGAAGTCTAATTGCTTATGCTTTAGGCTTCTATAGACTACTATATATAGTAGACTATTGGAGAGAGTTTTACAGATGATTTTACGTGTGATTTTGATACACAGTTATTCTACCCAGTTTTCTTAGAGAAAAAAAAACTCTCCCCTCCTCCCTTAGCCTCACGCGCGCGCACACCGCCACCGGAGGGAATTGCCGCCCCGTCTTCTTGGTCACATAAAGAATATCCTAGCATTCTTCCGATAGGCTGTTCATCCGTGGATACCAAGGTTGAGGTTCTAGGAGCTGGAAACTAACTCTTATTGTCTTGCAGATATACAGAGTATTGTAGATATCTTCGACTTCGACGAAGGAGAAGATACACCGGATTATTACGAAGACTTGGAAGCTGCTTTGGAAGTAAGGTTAGTCTTCTAATTGACGTGTTTATATATATACGACATATGCATAATCAATTAACCAGTATGTTAAGAAATTTTTGTTTTAAAATTCCGCTGCGTACCCTAGGGGTAACTCTGACCATATTTTCTTACAGGGTGGTCGCCCTTGGTCCTCGTGCCTTCCTCTTACGTATGTGGTCCGAGTAGTGCTCTGCCTAGTTTCTCTCGGAGGGTGTCACCTTGACGAAAGCTCCTCCTCGAGCCCTAGAGATGCTCCTCGAGCCCAATAGCTGCATTGTCCTTGTAATGAGCTTATCTTGAGGGTTGGCCTCTTAGTGATGGTCGGACCCTATGTTGGTCGAACCACACCTTAGTGACATACTTGGGTGTGGTCGCGCCCCTTGAGGGACGGCCCATGATGCTTTGTTGCGCTCTTAGACCGCTCCAATTCGTACATGCGGACTGGACATATTTCAACACCAAAATATGTCCCCCTTGTTTCCAAGTATCTTTGTAGAAGATAGGTGAGGAACTATGTTGAAGTAGAGGTCGAGCAGAGCCTCGACTAGTAGTGGGCGAAAAAAGATTTCCGTATTCACACCTTGGTAGCTTTCCCTCCTATCTCTCCCTCGCCCCCTTTTTATAGGGTGCGAGCAGACGTTGCTCGGACCTTATGAAAGGGATATATTTGCTGGGCAGAGATCGGATCCGGGTAAGTGTTCCTTGGTGGGAATAGGTGTTCGATTTTTTTTGCCTCTTTCGCCTTTTTCTTGGCAAATTATCTCGAGGAGATAATTGTGAGAGAGTGGAATGGAATGACTTCTTGCCACCTTTTTCTTTGCAAATTATCTCGAGGAGATAAATGTGAGAGAGTGGAATGGAATGACTTCTTGCCACTTTTTTCTTTCGACCCTTTCTCGAGAAGCTTCATGTGAAATTGGCTCCTCGGTCCCGTGAAATTAATTGATCAAAATTTTCTCCTTGGGTGAATGGTCACTCGTCGCTCCTCAATTAATCCACGTGACATGGTCCTCGCTCCGCCGATTATCTGGTGTGACTAGGTAATCCGCGTGTAAGAAAATATAGTCAGAGTTACCCCTAGGGTACGCAGCGGAATTTTAAAAATTTTCTTAACATACCGGTTAATTGATTATGCATATGTCGTATATATATAAACACGTCAATTAGAAGACTAACCTTACTTCCAAAGCAGCTTCCAAGTCTTCGTAATATTCCGGTGTATCTTCTCCTTCGTCGAAGTCGAAGATATCTACAATACTCTGTATATCTGCAAGACAATAAGAGTTAGTTTCCAGCTCCTAGAACCTCAACCTTGGTATCCACGGATGAACAGCCTATCGGAAGAATGCTAGGATATTCTTTATGTGACCAAGAAGACGCGGCGGCAATTCCCTCCGGTGGCGGTGTGCTCGCGCGTGGCTTAAGGAGGGGAGGGGAGAGTTTTTATTTTCTCTAAGAAAACTGGGTAGGAAGACTGTGATCAAATCGCATGTAACCGTGTACAAACTTGTATGTAAAACTCTCTCCAATAGTCTACTATATATAGTAGTCTATAGAAGCCTAAAGCATAAGCTATTAGACTTCGTAAAGGAATAAGAATCTAATTTTTATCGCACAAGGAAACCAATATCAAGTCTAGATTCATTCCCAATCAAATCAAAACTCAATCAGGAAAATCTAACTTATCCCTTGGACTTCTAATAGAGGAAGGAGTCGAACTCCTTCCCCTATTCTACCACTGGCGCGCGCGCGCCTGTCCTACGGGACGTGGGTCCCACTATTGGGACCCACATATATTTCCAAGGCAATCCAAACTCCAAGTAGATTTTGCCCAAGTGCATATGTTAATTCTAAATTAACATATCCTTTACAATCAAACCTCCATTATATTTCCAAAATATAATCTTTAATTGTATTTACATAAAATACAATTAATTAGCCAATTCAATTAATAATTCCAAATCATTAATTGAGCCACCAATTATTATAATTAATTCCAAATCAATTATAATCCATCTATCACAATTAATTCCAAATTAATTGCGATTCCATCTTCAAGGATATTCTGATAGGCTGAATCACCACATAGTGTGACCCATAGGGCCTCACCGTATTAAGCAAGTCCTAGACTAGGCAACATGGAATTCCTAGACGGTTCCATTTGCAGTATTAATACGCGAGGACGTTTGAGAGGTTTCTCAAAGCTAACCCTTTCGTTGCGAAGCCTGTTGCGCTCAACGCGGCGATGGTAACGTCCCTTCATCTGACTTGCTCGGATGTATCTAGGATCGATGAAGTGTCTATCCCAATAATACATCCACGGGCGTCTCAGGGAGTTGTTTGGTTAAGATATACTTATGACCATCATAATATATCATTTGCACTGGCCAGTGACTTTACCAACACAACTATGCAGACTACGAGCAGTGCTCTCCTGTGCTACACTTGAGAGATGAATCCTTCACAGAATCAATTATCACCCCCATTTGTATTTAGCCATAATCCTGGATCGTGTCTTAGGTCAACTGCTTATTCAGAGCTGACATCGACGGGTCCACCAAGGATATGGAGCAACAAATGTGATGATAAAGTCCTGTAAGTACAAAGGACGAATGGCATCACTTCGACAACTCACCGGTTCCCATAGACACATTCGGTGTAGAGTATACATCGATGGGAGTGTCCGGAGGGTACTTCCATTGTTCGATAAAGCTTCTTCGAACAACTATGCGCAGTTATGGGAACGTTCCTTGATTGTCCAACAATTCGTTCCGTGGTCGTGGGATCGGCTCACACTTGCTCCAACAAGTATAACCTCCACGCATACTAGTCTTGTCAGGTTCATTCAGACCCTCACATCCGAGATGTACCACGACTAGGGAGAGTTTGGGATAGATGATAACTCACATAGCTCCCACTAACTGTGTGATCGGTCATCTATCCGAGGGGACATGTTCAGTATCTATACAGACAGCAATATAGATATGACATGTTGCAGCCTGGTGTAATATAAATATGAAAGCAATACTCAACAGTAAAAATGAAACAAACATATATTATATTACGTTGACCTGTGTAATAGAACATATATGTCCTCTACAAGGGCACCATGCCCTTAGTAAGGACTGTCTCTAGGACATATACACTATCAATCTCCCACTTGGACTAGAGCCAGTCACCTATATGCCTAATGCCCAGATTAGCATAATGTCTTAAGTGGACTTCCACTGATAAGACCTTGGTGAAAGGATCTGCCACGTTGTCCGTGGTTGAGACACGTTCTATACTAACTTCTCCTCTATCTATAATCTCACGTATAACGTGATATTTTCTAAGTACATGTTTGTTCTTGTTTGTAGATCTAGGCTCCCTAGCTTGAGCGACGGCGCCCGTATTGTCACAATAAATCGTTATTGGACTGTGAGCAGGAACAACCCTCAATTCCTTCAAGAACTCTAAAATCCAGACAGCTTCTTACGATGCTTCTGATGCAGCTATGTACTCGGCCTCTGTGGATGAGTCAGCAATCGTGGCTTGCTTAGAGCTCTTCCAACAGACAGCTCCTCCGTTCAATTTGAATACGTATCCTGTCTATGACTTAAAGTCATCAGGATCTGATTCAAATCCAGCGTCGACATACCCAGACATCTTCAATTCTGGTTCTCCATCAAACACCAAGAACATCTCTTTAGTCCGTCTAAGGTACTTAAGAATGTTCTTCACAGCAGTCCAATGAGGTACTCCTGGATTCTGTTGGTGTCGACAAGTGACACTAAGCGCATATGCCACATCGGGCCTTGTGCAGTTCATTGCATACATTATAGACCCTACTGCCGAAGCATAGGGCACACGACTCATTGCATTTCTTTCTCCATCAGTTTTAGGACCATCCTTAACTGATAAGACAATCGCATGCCTAGCTGGTAGAAAGCCTCTCTTTGAGTCGTCCATCTTATAACGCTTCAGTATTTTGTCGATGTAGGTGGACTGTGTCATTCCCAACATCCTCTTGGATCTATCTCTAAAGATCTTGATCCCTAGGATGTAGTTCGCTTCACCCAAGTCCTTCATCGAGAAGGTACTTGATAACCAAACTTTAGTCTCTTCTAGCATAGAGACATTGTTTCCCATGATCAAAATGTCATTTACATAAATTATCATGAAAACAACTCCTTTGTCGCTGTGTCTCGCATAGACACAGGGATGTTCCTTGATTCTGATGAAGTCAAACGATTTGACAGCTTCATCAAAGCGGATATTCCAGCTCCTTGACGCTTGCTTTAGCCCATAGATGGATCTTTGTAATTTGCATACAGCAGTTGGCCTGGTTTTACTAATAAAACCTTCCGGCTGTACCATATAGACCTCTTCCTCAAGGTTGCCATTGAGGAAGGCTGTCTTTACATCCATCTGCCAGATTTCATAATCATAGTATGCAACTATCGCAAGTAGAATTCGAATGGACTTCAATTTTGCTACTGGTGAAAAGGTTTCATCGTAATCGATGCCATACCTTTGCGTGTAGCCTTTTGCCACAAGCCTAGCTTTGTACGTTTGTACCTTGCCATCGGCATCTGTCTTTCGTTTAAAGACCCATTTGCACCCAATTGGTCTAACCCCTTGGGGCAAGTCTACCAAGTTCCAAAACTTGGTTCTGGTACATTGACTCCATTTCTAATTTCATGGCCTCTTGCCATTTGTCTGAGTCAATATCAATTATTGCCTCTTTGTAGGTCTCGGGATCTTCCCGATCTGATAAACCGACATCAAGTTCACTGATGTCTTCTATCATAAGGCTTTGCTTCTGAGGTCCTCTAAGGATCCTCTTCGACCTACGGAGCTCGACTTGTTCTGGTGCTTTTCTTTTCTGGCTTCGTGTAACACGAACATTATTAGTGGGTACTGATGCAGCTGGTCGTTGGGCGCGACCCTGTTCCCTTGCGGGAGGCTGCTCTTGCGCAACTTGTTGCACAGGTTGGTTGACAACGGGTTCTACAGGTGTGGTTTCAACTGTTGATCTAATCACAGGACTCCCACTGACTATGACATGCCTAGCAAGTGTCATATCATCACCCTTGTCTGCTTCGAAAGCTCCCACTGAACTTGAGTCCAAATCAGAAGATTTAAAGACCTCATGTTCGCGCGTGTCAAAGTCTTGAATTTCTTCAAGTTCTATCATATCATCTAACCTCTCTTCTTCGAGGTATTCGGCTTCTAAAAACTTCACGTTTCTAGACACGATCACCTTGTGATCTTCAGCATGATAGAATTCATAGCCTCTCGTCTGACGAGGATAGCCTATGAAATATACTTTGACACCCTTGGCATCTAACTTATCAGTGAGCATCAGCTTGACTATCGCAGGACAGCCCCAAGGTCTAAGATATCCTAACGAAGGCTTCTTTCCCTTCCATAACTCATAAGGAGTTTTCTCCACTGATTTAGATGGTACACGGTTCAGAATGTAGATTGCAGTTTGTAATGCATATCCCCACAGATACTTTGGAAGAGTCGAGAATCCAATCATTGATCTTACCATGTCTAACAGGGTTCGATTCCTCCTCTCAGACACACCGTTTAACTGTGATGTTCCAGGAGGAGTCCATTGCGATTGGATCCCATTTTCCTTCAAGTAATCGATAAATTCTTCACTAAGTTATTCACCTCCTCGATCCGATCGAAGAGTGACTATCCTTAGGTTCAATTCATTCTCGACCTCATTCCTAAACTCCTTGAATTTCCCAAAGGTCTCGGATTTATTCTTCATAAGAAAGATATATCCATACCTTGAGAAATCGTCAGTAAAGGTAACGAAGTAAGGATAACCCCCACGCGCATGGACTTTAAACGGTCCACATACATCGGTATGTATGAGCTCTAAGCAGCGAGTGGCACGAACACCTTGTCCAACAAAAGGCTTGTTCGTCATCTTACCCTTAACACAAGATTCACATGTACCATATGATTCGAAATCAAATGGTTCTAAGTAGTCCAACTTCCTTAGTCTTTGAATCCGTGTTTCATTCATATGGCCTAGCCTACAATGCCATAGATAAGATGGATTATTCTTCTTACTTGAAGACGGTTGTTTGTTATGTATTTGAAATAAAGGTTGACTACGTTGTAAAATATATAAACCATTCACCAAGCGAGCCTTTCCATAATACTCATCATTTAATGAAAAATAACAAGTATTATTCACAAATCGAAAGGAAAAACCCATATTGTCTAACAATGGAATGGAAATAATATTTCTGACAATGGATGGAACAAAATAAACATTATCAAGTTCTAAACATTGTCCCGAAGGTAAATCTATCTTGCTGCGTCCAACGCGTTTGGCTTCAACTGGATTGCCGTTCCCAACATGCAAGTCGATTTCACCTCGCTTGACTAGCCTGTGATCAATTAGCCCATGCACATTATTACAAATGTGTGAGCCACAGGCTGTATCCAATACCCAACCATTGGAGTCAAAAGTAGTCATGTTCATTTCAATAACAAACATACCTGAGCCAGAAGCTGATGACTTCCTGGCCTGATCTGCCCTAAGCTTAGGGCAATCTTTCTTCCAACGTCCTTTCTGCTTAAAGAAAAGACATTCATCTGTGTGTACCGTTCTGCTCCTCTTGAACTTCCCTTTCTGGTTCAGACGCTTAGGCTTATCACTCGAAGTGTTAGCCTTGGCTCCCGAATTTCCCTTACCCTTAGCACCTTTGTTTCTCGGGTTTAGGTCAGACGGTTGCCCAACATACATAATTGACCTTTCCTTCTTCGGAAGAGTTTGATCATATGTCTTCAGCAGATTATGGAGTTCGGGCAGTGTTACGTCCTTCGCATTCATGGTGGTTAACGATGAACTGCGAATACGAACTTGGCAATGATTGAAGGACAAAGATCACCATGATCTTATTCTCATCTTGAGAACATGTTCAGACATGGTCCCTCCTTCATTGAGCTTGCATATGTGTATCTCTTTGATCAAATCAAATTCAACACTTCTAGCTGTCGTCTCCAAGACCGACTCGAGATGCTTCAGCATCTCATGCGGCAACATGCTTTCATGTTGCCTCTGCAGCTCATCGCTCATTGCCGCCGGCATAATACACTGCGCGGATCTAGCATCCTCATGATGTTTATCAGACCTTGCCTTGTTGGCTTGATTCCAAATCAGCAACTTGATCGGCAGTCTGATTCTCGGGACACACGGGATTAGCCTCGTCCAAGACGTACTCAATCCTTTCGTACCTCAGCACCAAACATATATTCCTGATCCAATCTAGGAAGTTTGGTCCGGTCAAAATTTGCTTCTCTAAGACAGCACGGAGCGAGATTCTCGCCATTTCGGTTTCCAGGAGAAATAATATAGAACGAAAATAATAAATCAACTATTGAAATATTATTTCTAAATACATAGTCAACATAACTAAACAACAAGGTCCTTTAGCTGTTCAGCTCCCACTATTTTCACATATGCTTGCCCCCACAACAAACATACGGGTAATGTCCAACAAGTTACCGTAGTGGCCAAGATCCAAATCCATATCATGCCATACTCCAACGGGGGCTGGTCGCATAGCATAATATGACCGGTAGGACTAGTAAGACTATCCAATTGCGTCACGCAACTCTTGGTTGTTAAATCTAATTTAACTCGATGCCCTACATATTGCACCTATCGAGGTCGCTAGATACAATATGCAGTAAGTCATAACCATAGGCTTACTCTAATCTGACGATTACTGCGAGTCTCGTAAGACGAGGTCGCCAATACAAGAAAACGCAATGAAAGTTCAAAATTAAAGCACCCTATGGAAGGCATCTCGGAAATATGTATATATATATATATATAAATGTATTTTCGTACTTATATTGGTTGGGGCTTGTAGCTTGAGGGTTGTTATCAGTCATCTACAAACAAATAAGGGCGCCGCCTACCCATCATGCATGAACGGTCTACACGTAATGGATGCCGCCTATCCATTCTAGTTCTAAACGCGGTCAAGCATATAATGGGTGCCGCCTACCCATACATAAATATGCGGTCCGACATATAAGAGGGCGCCGCCTACCCTCGCATGCATAGCGGTCGAACGGAATGTAAAAACATGGTATTTAAACATGCATTGTCAAACAATAGCATATTGAGCATATGAAACAAGTAGTAGCCTATGTGGATGACAAATGACTTCATAATTTCATTATGAAAATTATAATCCCATACTTATAATCTCTATGAAATAATTGAAAATTTGGACTAGATTGAACATTCAAAAATTCTATTGACCAAGTAGCAATTTTCGAAAACCCGAAGGACTTAATTGTAATTTTAAAAACCTTAGAGGTGTTAAATTTAAAATTCAAAAGTAGAAGGACCAATTTGTAATAAACAATAAATTGATAAATTACAAATAAGCCCTTTAACTTTATACTAATTAAATTTAACGCCTCTAGTTTAAAACAATTACAATTAAATCATATTTATATTCCAAATATAAAATTCAATCCTCAAAACTTTCAAAATTCGATTTTGGGTCCAAACCGAAAATATATATATAATTTTTTTTATTTTTTTTTTGAAAACGTGGGACGGGACCTAGTCCCGCCCCCCTGATGCCCGCGGCCCCGGGCGCCCGGCGCCCGCGGCACGCGGGTGCCGGCGCCGCGGACCCGGGCGACCGGCGCCCGCGGCACGCGGGCACCGGTGCCTCGGGTGCAGGCGCCGGGCGCCTGCGTCCGCAGGCCCCCCGGGTACCTGCGTCCCGCAAGTACCCGGGTGCCCGCGGCACTCGGGCGCCTAGTCTTCGTCAATTAGAAGACTAACCTTACTTCCAAAGCAGCTTCCAAGTCTTCGTAATATTCCGGTGTATCTTCTCCTTCGTCGAAGTCGAAGATATCTACAATACTCTGTATATCTGCAAGACAATAAGAGTTAGTTTCCAGCTCCTAGAACCTCAACCTTGGTATCCACGGATGAACAGCCTATCGGAAGAATGCTAGGATATTCTTTGTGTGACCAAGAAGATGGGGCGGCAATTCCCTCCGGTGGCGGTGTGCTCGCGCGTGGCTTAAGGAGAGAAGGGGGAGAGTTTTTATTTTCTCTAAGAAAACTGGGTAGGAAGACTGTGATCAAATCGCATGTAACCGTGTACAAACTTGTATGTAAAACTCTCTCCAATAGTCTACTATATATAGTAGTCTATAGAAGCCTAAAGCATAAGCTATTAGACTTCGTAAAGGAATAAGAATCTAATTCTTATCGCACAAGGAAACCAATATCAAGTCTAGATTCATTCCCAATCAAATCAAAACTCAATCAGGAAAATCTAACTTATCCCTTGGACTTCTAATAACTTATCCCTTGGACTTCTAATAACTTATCCCTTGGACTTCTAATAGAGGAAGGAGTCGAACTCCTTCCCCTATTCTACCACTGGCGCGCGCGTGCCTGTCCTACGGGACGTGGGTCCCACTTTTGGGACCCACATATATTTCCAAGGCAATCCAAACTCCAAGTAGATTTTGCCCAAGTGCATATGTTAATTCTAAATTAACATATCCTTTACAATCAAACCTCCATTATATTTCCAAAATATAATCTTTAATTGTATTTACATAAAATACAATTAATTAGCCAATTCAATTAATAATTCCAAATCATTAATTGAGCCACCAATTATTATAATTAATTCCAAATCAATTATAATCCATCTATCACAATTAATTCCAAATTAATTGCGATTCCATCTTCAAGGATATTCTGATAGGTTGAATCACCACATAGTGTGACCCATAGGGCCTCACCGTATTAAGCAAGTCCTAGACTAGGCAACATGGAATTCCTAGACGGTTCCATTTGCAGTATTAATACGCGAGGACGTTTGAGAGGTTTCTCAAAGCTAACCCTTTTGTTGCGAAGCCTGTTGCGCTCAACGCGGCGATGGTAACGTCCCTTCATCTGACTTGCTCGGATGTATCTAGGATCGATGAAGTGTCTATCCCAATAATACATCCACGGGCGTCTCAGGGAGTTGTTTGGTTAAGATATACTTATGACCATCATAATATATCATTTGCACTGGCCAGTGACTTTACCAACACAACTATGCAGACTACGAGCAGTGCTCTCCTGTGCTACACTTGAGAGATGAATCCTTCACAGAATCACTTATCACCCCCATTTGTATTTAGCCATAATCCTGGATCATGTCTTAGGTCAACTGCTTATTCAGAGCTGACATCGACGGGTCCACCAAGGATATGGAGCAACAAATGTGATGATAAAGTCCTGTAAGTACAAAGGACGAATGGCATCACTTCGACAACTCACCGGTTCCCATAGACACATTCGGTGTAGAGTATACATCGATGGGAGTGTCCGGTGGGTACTTCCATTGTTCGATAAAGCTTCTTCGAACAACTATGCGCAGTTATGGGAACGTTCCTTGATTGTCCAACAATCCGTTCCGTGGTCGTGGGATCGGCTCACACTTGCTCCAACAAGTATAACCTCCACGCATACTAGTCTTGTCAGGTTCATTCAGACCCCCACATCCGAGATGTACCACGACTAGGGAGAGTTTGGGATAGATGATAACTCACATAGCTCCCACTAACTGTGTGATCGGTCATCTATCCGAGGGGACATGTTCAGTATCTATACAGACAACAATATAGATATGACATGCTGCATCCTGGTGTAATATAAATATGAAAGCAATACTCAACAGTAAAAATGAAACAAACATATATTATATTACGTTGACCTGTGTAATAGAACATATATGTCCTCTACAAGAGCACCATGCCCTTAGTAAGGATTGTCTCTAGGACATATACACTATCACCGCGTTCACCTCGGAAGGAGTGTCGGAGCGGGAGCATGGAGGGTAAATCCGGAAATTCATCAGGCGGCTGTGATCTGGGCCGTTGATAGTGGCCACGTTTTCGGCCCGGATGGAGCGAGGGTATACGACGGTTCGTATTCCCGAGATACCCTTCTATAAATAGGTCGATACTTGGTCATTCCACACTTTTCGCAACATTACTTTCCAGAGCAAATAGAGAGAGCGAGGAGCGTTTTGAAGAAATCGACGAGCAAGTCATCAATACGAAAGGAGAGCGAGGACCTATTCCGGCGATCTTTTCCCAGTTGTTCAGGCGAATTTCAAGTCTCCCGACGTACTTTTCGGTTTCCAACCTTCAATCCAACATATCCAAAGTAAGTTTTCAAACTCCAGATTCGGTTACATGCTTCAATCGCCTACTTTCTCTTTGATTTTGCTGCTATGGGTGCGTATGCCCTTTACCATTTCTGTTGCCTCAAATTCTGCCGGCGCACGGCGGCCTTGAAACGGCCTATACTTGTTCGGACTTAAAAGATACGTAAACGGATCTTGAATTGTATGTCGTCGTTGATTCATATGCCTTAATCGAACTTTTAGACTCGCATGCCTCCCCCTTTTTATTTTTGTGTACATCCCCTTTGCCTCCTTCAATTTATGCGCATAAATGTAGAAATCATAGGTTTTTTCGAGCAGTTGGTCGCTTTGTTGCTCCTCGACAATTTTTATGCATGCTCGCTCTTGCTTGTTTTCCATTCGTGCTCGCTCTTGCTTGTTTCGAGCGGTTGGTCGCTCTGTAGAGTAACTTCTTTTTCATTACTTTGTCTTGCTCTTCTTCGTGAGATTTTTCTCCGTTCGGGAGGTCGAACATAATGAATATACCTAAAAGGACCTCTTGGACTATCAGAAACCATCCTAACTCCCTCTTTGCCTACCCCTTTAGGATGTCCGAGAGGAGCGACGACAGCCAAAATCGCCTTGAAGTCGGAGAGTATGGGAGCGACCATACTAAGTTAGCTGATACGTCAGATATATCGGCGACGTTCTTGGATGACACCTTGGAGCATGCTGCTGCGGGTGAGGAGCCCGTTGTCGAGTCCGGGGAGGAGAATCTCGAGGAGGGTGAAGAAGGCGAGAACGCCAATAACGAGGATGGAGAAGATGATGAAAGCGAGGAGGAGGATGACGCATACCAACTTGTGACCCATAAGAGGCGTCGTAGCGAAGACGACGACTTTATTGATGACTGGACCGAGGAGGAAGACGGTCCTTCTAATCATGGTGCAAGAGATGCATTGGTGCAAGAGGGTCTCGAGACACGCGAGAACCCTGTCAAAGCTTTAAAGAAGGCCGAGGAGGATGCGGCCGCGAGATAGGCTATGCAGGCCGAGGAGGCTGCTGCTGGGGAGCCGGAGAAGAGACCGGAGAGGCCCACAACGAAGAAGGGTGCCAATGCGAAGAAGCCGACGCTTGAAGGGAATAATGAACCTCCTCGCAAAAAGAGCATGTTGAAGGGTAATTCGTGCTTCTTTCTAAGTTCGTAGTGGATCGTCACAATAAGCTATTCTAGGTCTTCTTCATGTAGTGTTCCTCTTGAAATAATAGGAAACCTTCGTGTAGCTTCCTCATACCTGAAATAGACTAAAGGGGGGGTTAGTGTCTCTTGCCCGGTCTATAAGATATCAGATCGGAGTGACGACTTTACGTGTAGGGAGTTGTGAGGCTTCTCTAGTACGAGTAGTAAATGTGGTGGGTGAGTGGTAGGTGAAAGGTGTTAATGCTTACCCGCTGGGTAATGAATGAGCTCCTTATATACTCGTAGTATTTTAATGTCACTCCATGTAGGATCGTGACAAGTGTTCGGATGAGATTGAAGCCTCCCTAGGCCCAAGCCCATTAAGGAGGTCCATGGGCTTTGGCCCAAACATCTTGGCTAGGGTTGAGAGGGCAATATGGACTTTTTGGGTCCCACGAAGTAATCTGGAAGACGGGCCGCACAGGGAGCGACCATGGGTGGTCGCCCTTGGTCCTCGTGCCTTCCTCTTACGTATGTGGTCCGAGTAGTGCTCTGCCTAGTTTCTCTCGGAGGGTGTCACCTTGACGAAAGGTCCTCCTCGAGCCCTAGAGATGCTCCTCGAGCCCAATAGCTGCATTGTCCTTGTAATGAGCTTATCTTGAGGGTTGGCCTCTTAGTGATGGTCGTACCCTATGTTGGTCGAACCACACCTTAGTGACATACTTGGGTGTGGTCGCGCCCCTTGAGGGACGCCCATGATGCTTTGTCGCGCTCTTAGACCGCTCCAATTCGTACATGCGGACTGGACATATTTCAACACCAACATATGTCCCCCTTGTTTACAATTATCTTTGTAGAAGATAGTTGAGCAACTATGTTGACGTAGAGGTCGAGCAGAGCCTCGACTAGTAGTGGGCGAAAAAAGATTTCCGTATTCGCACCTTGGTAGCATTCCCTCCTATCTCTCACTCGCCCCATTTTTATAGGGTGCGAGCTGACGTTGCTCGGACCTTATGAAAGGGGTATATTTGCTGGGCAGAGATCGGATCCGGGTAAGTGTTCCTTGGTGGGAATAGGTGTTCGATTTTTTTTGCCTCTTTCGCCTTTTTCTTTGCAAATTATCTCGAGGAGATAATTGTGAGAGAGTGGAATGGAATGACTTCTTGCCACCTTTTTCTTTGCAAATTATCTCGAGGAGATAAATGTGAGAGAGTGGAATGGAATGACTTCTTGCCACTTTTTCTTTCGACCCTTTCTCGAGAAGCTTCATGAGAAATTGGCTCCACGTTCCCGTGAAATTAATTGATCAAAATTTTCTCCTCGGGTGAATGGTCACTCGTCGCTTCTCAATTAATCCACGTGACATGGTCCTCGCTCCGCAGATTATATGGTGTGACTAGGTAATCCGCGTTCACCTCGGAAGGAGTGTCGGAGCGGGAGCATGGAGGGTAAATCTGTAAATTCATCAGGCGGCTGTGATCTGGGCCGTTGATAGTGGACACGTGTTCGGCCCGGATGGAGCGAGGGTATGCGATGGTTCGTATTCCCGAGATACCCTTCTATAAATAGGTCGATACTTGGTCATTCCATTCGTGCTCGCTCTTGCTTGTTTCGAGCGGTTGGTCGCTCTGTAGAGTAACTTCTTTTTCATTACTTTGTATTGCTCTTCTTTGTGAGATTTTTCTCCGTTCGGGAGGTCGAACGTAATGAATATACCTAAACGGACATCTCGGACTATCACAAACCATCCTAACTCCCTCTTTGCCTACCCCTTTAGGATATCCGAGAGGAGCGACGATAACCAAAATCGCCTTGAAGTCGGAGAGTATGGGAGCGACCATACTACGTTAGCCGATACGTCAGATATATCGGCGACGTTCTTGGATGACACCTTGGAGCATGCTGCTGCGGGTGAGGAGCCCGTTGTCGAGTCCGAGGAGGAGAATCTCGAGGAGGGTGAAGAAGGCGAGAACGCCAATAACGAGGATGGAGAAGATGATGAAAGCGAGGATGAGGATGACGCATACCAACTTGTGACCCGTAAGAGGCGTTGTAGTGAAGACGACGACTTATTGATGACAGGAACGAGGAGGAAGGCGGTCCTTCTAATCATGGTGCAAGAGGGTCTCGAGACACGCGAGAACCCTGTCAAAGCTTTAAAGAAGGCCGAGGAGGATGCGACCGCGAGATAGGCTAAGCAGGCCGAGGAGGCTGCTGCTGGGGAGCCGGAGAAGAGACCGGAGAGGCCCACACGAAGAAGGGTGCCAGTGCGAAGAAGCTGACGCTTGGAGGGAATAATGAACCTCCTCGCAAAAAGAGCATGTTGAAGGGTAATTCGTGCTTCTTTCTAAGTTCGCAGTGGATCGTCACAATAAGCTATTCTAGGTCTTCTTCATGTAGTGTTCCTCTTGAAATAATAGGAAACCTTCTTGTAGCTTCCTCGTACCTGAAATAGACTAAAGGGGGGGGTTAGTGTCTCTTGCCCGGTCTGTAAGATATCAGATCGGAGTGACGACTTTACGTGTAGGGAGTTGTGAGGCTTCTCTAGTACGAGTAGTAAATGTGGTGGGTGAGTGGTAGGTGAGAGGTGTTAATGCTTACCCGTTGGGTAATGAATGCGCTCCTTATATACTCGTAGTATTTTAATGTCACTCCATGTAGGATCGTGACAAGTGTCCGGACGAGATTGAAGCCTCCTTAGGCCCAAGCCCATTAAGGAGGTCCATGGGCTTTGGCCCAAACATCTTGGCTAGGGTTGAGAGGGCAATATGGACCTTTCGGGTCCCACGAAGTAATCTGGAAGACGGGCCCCAGACCTGGATGATACGGAGCGACCAGACCTGGCTCTGTCATTGTACGAGGAGGGCGACCATTTCAGCGCGTCAAGGCCATTACTATAATTGACAGTGATGATGATGACGTTACCTCTCCCCAAACAACTCCTCCGCAGAAGAGAGTTAGATTTCCTCCTCAAACCACTCGTCGGACTGTGGTCACTGATGATGAGGAGGAAACTCATTTTCTCATAATGGACGTGCACGGGAATGAAGCTGGTCCAAGCACCGCAGTGCCATCGTCTTCGTCTTTCTCTGAGATGAATAGGCAAGCTCAGAGAGACTTGCTCATCGGGCAGAAGTATGCCCCTGAGGAGGAGACTAGTTATCATTCAGTGGATACTCGATCCATTGATTTCTCGTATCCAAGTAACACTCGGCCACCAAATCCTTTGGAGGAGATCGAGTTCCGACAACATGTCGAGGAGCAAGCAGCTCGAAGAGCAAAAACTGATGCCGAGGAGGCTCAGACACACCCAAAGAGAGCGAAGAAGCGTTCTCGCTCTAAGAAAAGTGGCAAAGGCAAAGCTGTCGAAGAGCCTAAGTCTAGCAAAGCCACTCAAAATAATTTTACACAAAGTGCTCTCAAGGTGGACCTCCCCGATCCTGAGGGTGAGAAAAATGAGGATGGCATTATCCCGACGACTGCTTCCACTGTGAAGGAAGATGAGATCGCCACTCTTCGGTGGAAGTACACCCGTCCCGAGAGTAAGTTTGACATCCTCGTTCCCAAGCAGGATCAAACTTTCTATAACGCGCCTCCAGGTTACATGGCGGTTCATTGCTTAAGCTTGGATCGAGGATGGATACTGCCTTCTGTGACGCTTTTCGTGATATTTTCAACACTTTGGGGATTGCTCCTTGGCACCTTGTGCCAAGTGCCTTTGGTACCCTGGTTTTCTTTGGAGTGTTTTGCAAGAAGCACGGGGTCGAGCTCAACTTCCACAACTTCAATCAAATCTTCAGGGTCTCGATGAGCTCGGGCAACAAGTACTTCTACTATTTTAACGCGCGACCAGGTTTGGTATCGTGGACGCTCCTTCCTCTTCGGGCTACAAATGGTTCCACCGGTACTTCTATATTAAAAAGAAGAAGTTGCCTAATATGAGCGAGGAGGAAGCTGAGTGGGGAGTCCCCAAGCTCATGTATCGAGGAAGAATAGCCGAGAAGCATCCTTTGTCGGCTGAGTTAGACCCATGGGTCGTGGAGCTCGAGGAGAAGAACAAGGGGCCTAATCCCGAGAAGTACCTTTTACTGGGGCCTCATTCTACAGCCCCTTCCTTACTTGGCTGGACTTTCTCCTTACGCCTATACAGGGTACACGGGCAATAGGTTCTCGAACGATGTGCTCTTCGGTATGCTTGGAAAGTTTTTCATACATGTCCTTTTTTTTATACTTGTTCTTTTTATTCTTGCTTGCTTGTAGCGTGCTTTCTTTTATACCCTTCTCGCGTTTTGTGCTTCTCGCTAACCTTATTAGCTTGTGTTTTTTCCTCCATAGCTTACTGGTTCAATTGGATAATGTCGAAGACATTGGCTGCCAAAGAGGAGCAGAGGAGAAAGCAAAGGATGACAAACAAGGATACGAAGATCCTTGGTTCTCTTAACCTCTCTCCACCAAGGAGTGCCTCGCACCACAGAGATGCATTGGTGCAAGAGGGTCTCGAGACACACGAGAACCCTGTCAAAGCTTTAAAGAAGGCCGAGGAGGATGCGGCCGCGAGACAGGCTAAGCAGGCCGAGGAGGCTGCTGCTGGGGAGCCGGAGAAGAGACCGGAGAGGCCCACAACGAAGAAGGGTGCCAGTGCGAAGAAGCTGACGCTTGGAGGGAATAATGAACCTCCTCGCAAAAAGAGCATGTTGAAGGGTAATTCGTGCTTCTTTCTATGTTCGCAGTGGATCGTCACAATAAGATATTCTAGGTCTTCTTCATGTAGTGTTCCTCTTGAAATAATAGGAAACCTTCTTGTAGCTTCCTCGTACCTGAAATAGACTAAAGGGGGGGGGTTAGTGTCTCTTGACCGATCTGTAAGATATCAGACCGGAGTGACGACTTTACGTGTAGGGAGTTTTGAGGCTTCCCTAGTACGAGTAGTAAATGTGGTGGGTGAGTGGTAGGTGAGAGGTGTTAATGCTTACCCGCTGGGTAATGAATGAGCTCCTTATATACTCGTAGTATTTTAATGTCACTCCATGTAGGATCGTGACAAGTGTCCGGACGAGATTGAAGCCTCCTTAGGCCCAAGCCCATTAAGGAGGTCCATGGGCTTTGGCCCAAACATCTTGGCTTGGGTTGAGAGGGCAATATGGACTTTTCGGGTCCCACGAAGTAATCTGGAAGACGGGCCCCACAGGGAGCGACCATGGGTGGTCGCCCTTGGTCCTCGTGCCTTCCTCTTACGTATGTGGTCCGAGTAGTGCTTTGCCTAGTTTCTCTCGGAGGGTGTCACCTTGACGAAAGGTCCTCCTCGAGCCCTAGAGATGTTCCTCGAGCCCAATAGCTGCATTGTCCTTGTAATGAGCTTATCTTGAGGGTTGGCCTCTTAGTGATGGTAGGACCCTATGTTGGTCGAACCACACCTTAGTGACATACTTGGGTGTGGTCGCGCCCCTTGAGGGACGGCCCATGATGCTTTGTCGCGCTCTTAGACCGCTCCAATTCGTACATGCGGACTGGACATATTTCAACACCAACATATGTCCCCCTAGTTTCCAAGTATCTTTGTATAAGATAGTTGAGGAACTATGTTGAAGTAGAGGTCGAGCAGAGCCTCGACTAGTAGTGGGCGAAAAAAGATTTTCGTATTCGCACCTTGGTAGCTTTCCCTCCTATCTCTCCCTCGCCCCCTTTTTATAGGGTGCGAGCAGACGTTGCTCGGACCTTATGAAAGGGGTATATTTGCTGGGCAGAGATCGGATCCGGGTAAGTGTTCCTTGGTGGGAATAGGTGTTCGATTTTTTTTTGCCTCTTTCGCCTTTTTATTTGCAAATTATCTCGAGGAGATAATTGTGAGAGAGTGGAATGGAATGACTTCTTGCCACCTTTTTCTTTGCTAATTATCTCGAGGAGATAAATGTGAGAGAGTGGAATGGAATGACTTCTTGCCACTTTTTTCTTTCGACCCTTTCTCGAGAAGCTTCATGAGAAATTGGCTCCTCGGTCCCGTGAAATTAATTGATCAAAATTTTCTCCTCGGGTGAATGGTCACTCGTCGCTCCTCAATTAATCCACGTGACATGCTCCTCGCTCCGCGGATTATCTGGTGTGACTAGGTAATCCGCATTCACCTAGGAAGGAGTATCGGAGCGGGAGCATGGAGGGTAAATCCGGAAATTCATCAGGCGGCTGTGATCTGGGCCGTTGATAGTGGCCACGTGTTCAGCCCGGATGGAGCGAGGGTATGCGACGGTTCGTATTCCCGATATACCCTTCTATAAATAGGTCGATACTTGGTCATTCCACACTTTTCGTAACATTACTTTTCAGAGCAAATAGAGAGAGCGAGGAGCGTTTTTAAGAAATCGACGAGCAAGTCATCGATACGAAAGGAGAGCGAGGACCTATTCCGGAGATCTTTTCCCAGTTTTTCAGGCGAATTTCAAGTCTCCCGGCGTACTTTCCGGTTTCCAACCTTCAATCCAAGATATCCCAAGTAAGTTTTCAAACTCCAGCTTCGGTTACATGCTTCAATCGCCTACTTTATCTTTTGATTTTGCTGCTATGGGTGCGTATGCCCTTTACCATTTTTGTTGCCTGAAATTCTGCCGGCGCACGGCGGCCTTGAAACGGCCTATACTTGTTCGGACTTAAAAGATACGTAAACGGATCTTGAATTGTATGTCGCCGTTGATTCATATGCCTTAATCGAACTTTTAGACTCGCATGCCTCCCCCTTTTTATTTTTGTGTACATCCCCTTTGCCTCCTTCAATTTATGCGCATAAATGTAGAAATCATAGGTTTTTTCGAGCAGTTGGTCGCTTTGTTGCTCCTCGACAATTTTTATGCATGCTCACTCATGCTTGTTTTCCATTCGTGCTCGCTCTTGTTTGTTTTGAGCGGTTGGTCGCTCTGTAGAGTAACTTCTTTTTCATTACTTTGTCTTGCTCTTCTTTGTGAGATTTTTCTCCGTTCGGGAGGTCGAACATAATGAATATACCTAAAAGGACCTCTCGGAATATCACAAACCATCCTAACTCCCTCTTTGCCTACCCCTTTAGGATGTCCGAGAGGAGCGACGACAGCCAAAATCGCCTTGAAGTCGGAGAGTATGGGAGCGACCATACTATGTTAGCCGATACATCAGATATATCGGCGACGTTCTTGGATGACACCTTGGAGCATGCTGCTGCGGGTGAGGAGCCCGTTGTCGAGTCCGAGGAGGAGAATCTCGAGGAGGGTGAAGAAGGCGAGAACGCCAATAACGAGGATGGAGAAGATGATGAAAGCCAGGAGGAGGATGACGCATACCAACTTGTGACCCGTAAGAGGCGTCGTAGCGAAGACGACGACTTTATTGATGACAGGACCGAGGAGGAAGGCGGTCCTTCTAATCATGGGGTGTCTACGGAGTTGATAACTTTAGCCGCTCAAGTACACGGCAGAAATTACGGGGCGGTCAATGTAGTGCCTCCCACTGATATAAGGATCGAGGACATGGATGACACAGAGCGACCTGACTTGGCTCTGTCCTTATACGAGGAGGGTGATCACTCCGTTCAGCGCGGCAAGGAGCACATCTTGATTGATAGCGACAAGAGTGATGAATGTGTATTTTACACTTTCATTCGAGTCTTTTTCACCTATTTTAGCTATCCTCTTTGTTAATTTAGCTATATTTTAGTACATTTTATTAGAATAGTGTCACGTTTCCCTTTAGATTTTATTTTACAGGTTTTGGTTGAAATTCGAGGATTTCTGGGCAATTATATTGTAGCTGACAAGGAATTGGTGTTCCAGAAGCCTATTTGGAGTATCTGAAGGTTTCCGGATAGGATTTGGAGTCTAGGGGCTGAATCTGGAGGTTAGAAGGCTACTAGAAGTCAGAAACCGAGTCCGAAAAGGGGAAGAAATCCAAAAATGCGTCGAAAACGCGGAATTCCGCGAATTTTTCTCCGGGGCGAACCGCCCCACACCGGCGAATCTCCCGGTGTGTGGAGCGAACCGCCCCACAGTAATTCGAAGCCTATATATAGTTGCTCAGTTTTCTCCGAAAATCATACTTTTCCAGACCTACTTTCTCACCTCTCTCTGTAGTTTTAGGTAGGGACTTCCCAGAGCCTGTTCTGGGGGTCCGTAGCTTAGGGGACACTTTTTCATAGCGGATTGGAGCTTGTAGGATCGCAATTCTTCGGAGATTGACAACCTTCGGTAACTTGTATCTTACAGTTTAATCTACTTATTCTTATTTATCTTTCAACATGTTTTCTTCTATGATTTCTGTTGATTGCATGCCTATTATGAGTAGCTAAACTTATCGTTGGTGGTAGTATGTGAATTCTTAGCGAAGGGAAGATAATCATGCTAATGGCTATATCGCGCATTATACTCCGTGTCATTGCTTTATTTCGTTGATCAGGCACAGCCTAAATTCTCGTATGTTGTATTAATTATTATGCACAATTGGACCCTCGTCGACCTGTTCGCGAGTTTATCTTCGTAGTGTTAAATAATTACGGAACACAATAGGACAATAGTGATTGACTTGTCAGACCCATTATCTTCGTAGTGCTTAATAATTGCAACAGGACACTAGATTGATTCAAAGATCTCTATGCAAGACCGACGAATTTATGCATGATTATCGACCCGTTATGCTTTGAAGGATCATACTATCACCAATCTTCATTATCTGCTAGAAACCCCCTTTGCTATCTGTCTGCTGTTTTTATATTCTAAATTAGATTTGATAAAGCTAGTTATAGTCCCGAGAGAATGACACTCGAGTCATTCTACTACTACACTACGGTTTTCGTTGTAGTTGTGGATTGCCTTTGGCTAAATACAAATATTATTTGACTGAATTCGGAGCACGACATCCGCGTTCATCAAAGAGCGTTGACGAGAGCGATGATGATGATGACGCTACGTCTCCTCGAACTACTCCACCGCCGAAGAGGGTTAGGTTCCCACCCCAGACTACTCGTCGAACCATAGTCACTGATGACGAGGAGGAGCCTCTCTTGGCTTTAATGGACGTGCACGGGGATGAAGCTGGTCCGAGCACTGCAGCGCCCTTGTCTCCTTCTGTTTTGGAGATGCATAGGCAGGCTCTAAGAGATTTGAATAGGTTTGTTCCCGAGGAGGAGACCAGCTATCACTCAGTGGATCCTCGCACTATCGACTTCTCATTTCCGAGCAATACTCGACCACCTCATCCTCTAGAAGAAGAAGAGTTTCAGCGTCATCTCGCGGAGTGAGCAGCTGACCAAGCGAAGGCTAGTGCCGGAGATCCCAAGAGAGTGAAGAAGCGTTCTCGCTCCGGAAAGAGTAAGAAAACTAACGCCGTCGAGGAGCCTGAGCCTAAGTCCAGCAAGGCTACTCAGAATAAATTCACAAAAAGTGCTCGCAGTGTGGACCTCCCCGATCCTGAGGGTGAGAAGAACGAGGATGGCATCATCCCAACTACTGCTTCTACTGTGAAGGCGGATGAGATCGCTACTCTCCGATGGAAGTACTCCCTTCCTGAGAGTAAGTTCGACATCCTCGTTCCAAAGGATGACCAGATCTTTTATAATTCTCCTTGAGGATACATGGTCGTTCATTGCTTGAGCCTTGATCGAGGATGGATCTTGCCATTTTCTGACGCTTTCCGAGACATCTTCAATACACTGGGGATCGCTCCTTGGCAACTAGTGCCAAGCGCTTTTGGTACTTTGGTCTGTTTCGGCGTTTTCTGCAAGAAGAAGGGGCTCGAGCTGAACTTCCATAATTTTAATCAGCTGTTCCGAGTCTCGATGAGCTCCGGGAACAAGTATTTTTACTACTTCAACACGCGACCAGGCCTGGGCTTTATCATGGACACTCCCAGCTCCTCGGGCTACAAGTGGTTCCATAGGTACTTCTATATCAAGAAGAAGAAGCTACCGAATATGAGCGAGGAGGATGCGGAGTGGGGCGTTCCCAAACTGATGTACCGGGGAAAGATAGCCGAGAAGCATCCTCTTCCCGATGAGCTAGATCCCTGGGTCCTGGAGCTTGAGGAGAAGAATCGAGGACCCCATCCCGAGAAGTACTTCTACTGGGGCCTCGTGCTCCAGCCTCTTCCATACTTAGCAGGGCTTTCGTCCTATGCTTATACTGGGTATACCAGGAACCGATACTCGAACGATGTGCTCTTCGTTATGCTTAGAATACTTTCATACTTGTCTTTTTTTTTTTTTCTGCTTGCTTGCAATGTGCTCGATTATTCTTTCCTTCTCGCTCTTTTACTGACTTTGTTTTTTCCTCTGCAGCTTATTGGTTTAACTGGATAATGTCGAAGACCCTTGTAGCCAAGGAAGAGCAGCGGAGGAAGCAAAGGCTGGCAAACAAGGAGACCAAGATCCTCGGGTCTTTGAACCTCTCTCCTCCTCGCAGCGCTTCGCATCATCGAGATGCCTTAGTTCAAGAGGGTCTTGAGACTCGCGAGAACCCAGTTGATGCCCTGAAGAAGGCCGAGGAGGAGGCAGCGGCTAAACAAGCAAAGCAGGCCGAGGAGGCTGCTGCAGCAGAGCCGGAGAAGAGGCCGGCGGCCAAGAAAGGATCGAGGAAGCTCACCCTTGGGGGCAATAATGAGCCTCCTCGTAAGAAGGGGAAGGTGGTCGCTACTGGCCAAGATGAAGTGAAGAGGCTCATCCAAATGAGCGACTTGGATCGCGCGCACGAGCTGAGCATGTGCTCGCTTCAGGTACCTTTACTTACCTTTTCCCAATAAATTTTTCTAAGTATAAAATTATTCTCCTCGCTAACTGTGTACTTCTTTGTTGTAGCTCGAGCAATTGAAGGAAGCCTACGGTCAAATAGCTGTTGATCGCGCCGATATCGGGATAGTGATCGAGGACCTTGAGAAAAGGCTCGCAGCCTCTGTGGACAAGAACAAAGTTGCGGAGGCAAAGACCGACAAGCTTTATGCCAAGGTTGACCTGCTCGAGAAGGAGCTTTCTAAGGAGAAAGCGAGGACAAAGGGCTACAAGGGGGCCTATGCTACCTTGTCTATCTGTATGGAAAAGTTCAAGGCCAGCGTCCTCTCCTTCCTCAAGGGAAGCCGCCTTGCCACTACTCGCGATTTTATGGCCTCCGATACTTACAAGATGGCCCAGCAGGATGTGCGAGTCTCTTCGCGCGAGGAGGGCTTCTTCTCCTGTATTGGCCAGCTAAAGCGAGTCAACCTGCTTCCGGCCGAGTTTGATCCGGACACTCGCGAGGACCTGCACCCGGGGAGGCACGAAGACCTGTCTCTCTACCCCAATGAAGAGATAACCGAGGAGATGCACGAGGCGTGCGAGTTCGGGGAGCTGGTGACCGACCCAGAAGTGTCATATCCGAGCAAACCAGCTTATCTCCCTGCTTGGGTCCCGGAATGTCTAAGGACTGGGATCCTTTACCCATTCGAGAAGACAACTCTCCACAACGCTGCTTGGGTTACAGTGAGCGATCCGGTCATTGGGTAAGTGATGAATGTGTATTTTACACTTTCATTTGAGTCTTTTTCACCTATTTTAGCTATCCTCTATGTTAATTTAGCTATATTTTAGTGCATTTTATTAGAATAGTGTCACGTTTCCCTTTAGTTTTTATTTTACAGGTTTTGGTTGAAAATCGAGGATTTCCGGGCAATTATATTGAAGTTGACAAGGAATTGGTGTTCCAGAAGTCTATTTGGAGTATCTGAAGGTTTTCGGATAGGATTTGGAGTCTAGGGGTCGAATCTGGAGGTTAGAAGGCCACTAGAAGTCAGAAACCGAGTTCGAAAAGGGGAAGAAATCCAAAAACGCGTCGAAAACGTGGAATTCCGCGAAATTTACTCCCGGGCGAACCGCCCGGGACGTGGGGCGAATCGCCCCACACTATTTCGAAGCCTATATATAGTTGCTCAGTTTTTCTCCGAAATTCATACTTTTCCAGACCTATTCTCTCACCTTTCTCTGTAGTTTTAGGTAGGAACTTCCCAGAGCCTGTTCTGGGGGTTCGTAGCTTAGGAGACACTTTTTCATAGCAGTTTGGAGCTTGTAAGATCGCGATTCTTCGGAGACTGACAACCTTCGGTAACATTGTATCTTACAGTTTATTCTACTTATTTTTATATATCTTTCAACATGTTTTCTTCTATGATTTCTGTTGATTGCATGACAACTATGAGTAGCTAAACTTATCGTTGGTGGTAGTATGTGAATTCTTAGCGAAGGGTAGATAATCATGCTAATGGCTATATCGCGCATTATACTCCGTGTTATTGCTTTATTTCGTTGATCAGGCTCAGCCTATATTGTCGTATGTTGATTAATTATTATGCACAATTGGACCCTGGTCGACCTATGCATATCTATATCTTCGTAGTGTTGAATAATTACGGAACACAATTGGACAATAGTGTTTGACTTGTCAGTATCTATATCTTCGTAGTGCTTAATAATTACAACAGGACATTCGATTGATCAAAGATCTCCATGCAAGACCGAGGAATTTACGCATGATTATTAACCCGTTATGCTTTGAAGGATCATACTATCACCAATCTCCATTAATTCTCGCCTTCGACTATTTCCTGGAAAGCTCCGTACTCGTTGGGATGGACCGTACGAAATTATCGAAGTTGCTCCCCATGGAGCTGTAAAACTCTTTGATCCAAAGACGGACAATACCTTCAAGGTGAATGGCCAGCGAGTGAAGCCATACTTCGAGATATCTAGTGATCAAAGGGAGGTTGATCACCTTGAGCTTACCCGGTTGCGGTGTCCGGCCATTTCACCCTGGGTTGAGTTCTGTTATGCTAGGCCTGCTCGACTGTATTATGGGGACTCGGTTCTTCGGTCTTGTCAGGGGGTTCAGCAAGGGGATCCTTTGGGTCCTTTATTATTCTCGTTGGTTCTGCATCCGTTGGTCCACGCTATTCATCAGTCATGTGAGCTTTCTCTTCAGGCCTGGTATCTTGACGACGACACTATTATTGGTCATACTCTTATGGTTGCCAAGGCGCTTGACATTATCCGTGTTGATGGACCAGCGCGTGGATTGCATCTGAATGTCAATAAGACTGAGCTTTTTTGGCCGGTGGAGGACCCTCGCGGAAGGGTGGCTGACCTTTTCCCTGCTACTATCTCTCGGCCGCTTCGGGGGGTCAAGATCCTTGGGGGCTCTGTTAGTGCGGATACGGGTTTTTGTCTTGATTTAGTTGCGCGCCGGGTTTCCAAGACCATCACTTTGCTGGAGGCTATCCGCAAGCTTGATGATCCCCAGTGGGAGCTTCTTCTTCTTCGCAATTGTGCGGGGGTGGCGAAGTTATCTTATGCTTTGAGGACCTGTCCTCCTTTGGCTTGTGGTGATGCTCTCGTCCAGTTTGATCAGGCCTTGCGTACTTCCTTGGAGATGATCGTTACAGGTTCGGGGCCTGGTTTCGGGCATTGGCAGTGGCGGCTTTCTACTCTTCCCATCAAACTTGGAGGTCTGGGGTTCCTGTGTGCGGAGGATGTTAGTCAGTTTGCTTTTCTTGCTTCTCGCTTGCAGTCTAGCTCTTTGCAGGATAGGATTCTGTTGAGGTCCGGGGTTACTTCTTCTGGTCCTACCTTTTGATAGTGTATATGTCCTAGAGACAGTCCTTACTAAGGGCATGGTGCCCTTGTAGAGGACATATATGTACTATTACACAGGTCAACGTAATATAATATATGTTTGTTTCATTTTACTGTTGAGTATCGCTTTCATATTTATATTACACCAGGCTGCAGCATGTCATATCTATATTGCTGTCTGTATTGATACTGAACATGTCCCCTCGGATAGATGACCGATCACACAGTTAGTGGGAGCTATGTGAGTTATCATCTATCCCAAACTCTCCCTAGTCGTGGTACATCTCGGATGTGGGGGTCTGAATGAACCTGACAAGACTAGTATGCGTGGAGGTTATACTTGTTGGAGCAAGTGTGAGCCGATCCCACGGCCACGGAACGGATTGTTGGACAATCAAGGAACGTTCCCATAACTGCGCATAGTTGTTCGAAGAAGCTTTATCGAACAATGGAAGTACCCACCGGACAATCCCATCGATGTATACTCTACACCGGCGTGTCTATGGGAACCGGTGAGTTGTCGAAGTGATGCCATTCGTCCTTTGTACTTACAGGACTTTATCATCACATTTGTTGCTCCATATCCTTGGTGGACCCGTCGATGTCAGCTCTGAATAAGCAGTTGACCTAAGACACGATCCAGGATTATGGCTAAATACAAATGGGGGTGATAAGTGATTCTGTGAAGGATTCATCTCTCAAGTGTAGCACAGGAGAGCACTGCTCGTAGTCTGCATAGTTGTGTTGGTAAAGTCACTGGCCAGTGCAAATGATATATTATGATGGTCATAAGTATATCTTAACCAAGCAACTCCCTGAGACGCCCGTGGATGTATTATTGGGATAGACACTTCATCGATCCTAGATACATTCGAGCAAGTCAGATGAAGGGACGTTACCATCGCCGCGTTGAGCGCAACAGGCTTCGCAACGAAAGGGTTAGCTTTGAGAAACCTCTCAAACGTCCTCGCGTATTAATATTGCAAATGGAACCGTCTAGGAATTTCATGTTGCCTAGTCTAGGACTTGCTTAATACGGTGAGGCCCTATGGGTCACACTATGTGGTGATTCAGCCTATCAGAATATCCTTGAAGATGGAATCGCAATTAATTTGGAATTAATTGTGATTGATGGATTATAATTAATTTGGAATTAATTATAATAATTGGTGGCTCATGATTTGGAATTATTAATTGAATTGGCTAAGTAATTGTATTTTATGTAAATACAATTAAAGATTATATTTTGGAAATATAATGGAGGTTTGATTGTAAAGGATATGTTAATTTAGAATTAACATATGCACTTGGGCAAAAATCTACTTGGAGTTTGGATTGCCTTAGAAATATATGTGGGTCCCAAAAGTGGGACCCACGTCCCGTAGGACAGGCGCGCGCGCGCGTGTGGCAGAATAGGGGAAGGAGTTCGACTCCTTCCTCTATTAGAAGTCCAAGGGATAAGTTAGATTTTCCTGATTGAGTTTTGATTTGATTGGGAATGAATCTAGACTTGATATTGGTTTCCTTGTGCGATAAGAATTAGATTCTTATTCCTTTACGAAGTCTAATTGCTTATACTTTAGGCTTCTATAGACTACTATATATAGTAGACTATTGGAGAGAGTTTTACAGATGATTTTACGTGTGATTTTGATACACAGTTATTCTACCCAGTTTTCTTAGAGAAAATAAAAACTCTCCCCTCTTCCCTTAGCCTCACGCGCGCGCACACCGCCACCGGAGGGAATTGCCGCCCCGTCTTCTTGGTCACATAAAGAATATCCTAGCATTCTTCCGATAGGCTGTTCATCCGTGGATACCAAGGTTGAGGTTCTAGGAGCTGGAAACTAACTCTTATTGTCTTGCAGATATACAGAGTATTGTAGATATCTTCGACTTCGACGAAGGAGAAGATACACCGGATTATCACGAAGACTTGGAATCTGCTTTGGAAGTAAGGTTAGTCTTCTAATTGACGTGTTTATATATATACGACATATGCATAATCAATTAACCAGTATGTTAAGAAAAATTTTAAAATTCCGCTGCGTACCCTAGGGGTAACTCTGACCATATTTTCTTACAGTGGTATCAGAGCCAAGTTAATTGATTACGTATATACGTATATATATTGTATGATTTTGTAGATATGTGGATGCAATTGATTCTATGATGAATTCGATTTTCAAAAGTTTGTTTTTTATATAAATTTAGAATTTATATTTTTTAAAAAAAAAAAAATTTAAATATATATATTTTTGACCGGGCCGCTTGCGCGATGCAAGCGGCGGCCGCAGGCGGCCGGCGCCTGCGGCAGCAGGCGCCCGAGACGCCTACGTGCCGCAGGCGTCCGGGGCCTGCGGGACGCAGGTGCCGGGCGCCTGCACCCGCGGCGTCCGGTACCCGCGTGCCGCGGGCGCCCGGGGCCGCAGGAACCGGGAGGGGGCGGGACTAGGTCCCGTCCCACGTTTTTTTAAAAAAAAAAAAAAAAAAAGAATTATATATATATTTTCGGGTTGGACCCAAAATCGAATTTTGAAAGTTTTGAGGATTGAATTTTATATTTGGAATATAAATATGATTTAATTGTAATTGTTTTAAACTAGAGGCGTTAAGTTTAATTAGTATAAAGTTAAAGGGCTTATTTGTAATTTATCAATTTATTGTTTATTGCAAATTAGTCCTTCTACTTTTGAATTTTAGATTTAACACCTCTAAGGTTTTTAAATTACAATTAAGTCCTTCGGGTTTTCGAAAATTGCTACTTGGTCAATAGAATTTTCGAATGTTCAATCTAGTCCAAATTTTCAATTATTTCATAGAGATTATAAGTATGGGATTATAATTTTCATAATGAAATTATGAAGTCATTTGTCATCCACATAAGCTACTACTTGTTTCATATGCTCAATATGCTATTGTTTGACAATGCATGTTTAAATACCATGTTTTACATTCCGTTCGACCGCTATGCATGCGAGGGTAGGCGGCGCCCTCTTATATGTCGGACCGCATATTTATGTATGGGTAGGCGGCACCCATTATATGCTTGACCGCGTTTAGAACTAGAATGGATAGGCGGCATCCATTACGTGTAGACCGTTCATGCATGATGGGTAGGCGGCGCCCTTATTTGTTTGTAGATGACTGATAACAACCCTCAAGCTACAAGCCCAACCAATATAAGTACGGAAATATATATATATATATAGCTATATATATATATATATAGATATATATATATATATATATATATATATATATATATATATATATATATATATCTATATATATATTATATATATATATATCTATATATATATATATATATATATATATATTTCTGAGATGCTTTCCATAGGGTGCTTTAATTTTGAACTTTCATTGCGTTTTCTTGTATTGGCGACCTCGTCTTACAAGACTCGCAGTAATCGTCAAATTAGAGTAAGCCTATGGTTATGACTTACTGCATATTGTATCTAGCGACCTCGATAGGTGCAATATGTAGGGCATCGGGTTAAATTAGATTTAACAACCAAGAGTTGCGTGACGCAATTGGATAGTCTTACTAGTCCTACCGGTCATATTATGCTATGCGACCAGCCCCCGTTGGAGTATGGCATAATATGGATTTGGATCTTGGCCACTACGGTAACTTGTTGGACATTACCCGTATGTTTGTTGTGGGGGCAAGCATATGTGAAAATAGTGGGAGCTAAACAGCTAAAGGACCTTGTTGTTTAGTTATGTTGACTGTGTATTTAGAAATGATATTTCAATAGTTGATTTATTGTTTTCGTTCTATATTATTTCTCCTTAGGATATTAGATATGGCGATACCGTCCTCCGAGCTTGTTGCCAACTTGGAGTTGCAAAAGCTAACAGGACCAACTACGTGGATTGGATCCATGAGGTACGAAAGGTGCTATTGGTACAATGAGGTTGAGTACGTCTTGGACAAACCTATCCCTCCACCTCCCACTGAATTCACTACGGCAACCTATGATTGCTATTATGAATTGGAAGTGGAAAGGGCCGAGTTTGTAAAGAACTTGTTGCTGAATGCTATGTCTGACAATATGGTTGGACCATGTCGAGACAAGGAACCATATGAGATTGTAAAATATCTCTCCTCATTCTTGGATGCTCCAAGGATGTGTGAAGGGTTCGAAGCTATCAAGATCATGCTTATCAAAAGGCTTGAGACAGAAGAGCTGTCGCCTGAACAAGTTAAGTCATTGATTGACTTTCTCTTACAACTTGTTGCATATGGCTTGGAGCTAGAAGCTAAGGCTTCCATTATCTTGATCGTGCAAAGATTGTTGCAATCTATTCACAATCCCAATGTTGGGGTAGCAACAGAGTTGATTGTTGAGAGACCCGTTGCCAACAAATTCCCAAGGGTCAATCGTAGACCCAAAAGGAAGAGGGGTGGCAAGAATGGGCGCTATCGTAGGATGGCTGAATTTCGACTTAGGATCGAGATTTGTCTCTATTGCAAACTCAAGGGCCACTGGAAGAAAGATTGCCCTAAGCTTAGGGCAGATCAGGCCAAGAAGTCATCAGCTTCTGGCTCAGGTATGTTTGTTATTGAAATGAACATGACTACTTTTGACTCCAATGGTTGGGTATTAGATACAGCCTGTGGCTCACACATTTGTAATAATGTGCAGGGGCTAATTGATCACAGGCTAGTCAAGCGAGGTGAAATCGACTTGCATGTTGGGAACGGCAATCCAGTTGAAGCCAAACGCGTTGGACGCAGCAAGATAGATTTACCTTCGGGACAATGTTTAGAACTTGATAATGTTTATTTTGTTCCATCCATTGTCAGAAATATTATTTCCATTCCATTGTTAGACAATATGGGTTTTTCCTTTCGATTTGCGAATAATACTTGTTATTTTTCATTAAATGATCAGTATTATGGAAAGGCTCGCTTGGTGAATGGTTTATATATTTTGCAAAGTAGTCAACCTTTATTTCAAATACATAACAAACAACCGTCTTCAAGTAAGAAGAATAATCCATCTTATCTATGGCATTGTAGGCTAGGCCATATCAATGAAACACGGATTCAAAGACTAAGGAAGTTGGACTACTTAGAACCATTTGATTTCGAATCATATGGTACATGTGAATCTTGTGTTAAGGGTAAGATGACGAACAAACCTTTTGTTGGACAAGGTGTTCGTGCCACTCGCTGCTTAGAGCTCATACATACCGATGTATGTGGACCAGTTTAAAGTCCATGCGCGTGGGGGTTATCCTTACTTCGTTACCTTTACTGACGATTTCTCAAGGTATGGATATATCTTTCTTATGAAGAATAAATCCGAGACCTTTGGGAATTCAAGGAGTTTAGGAATGAGGTCGAGAATGAATTGAACCTAAGGATAGTCACTCTTCGATCGGATCGAGGAGGTGAATACCTTAGTGAAGAATTTATCGATTACTTGAAGGAAAATGGGATTCAATCGCAATGGACTCCTCCTCGAACACCACAATTAAACGGTGTGTCTGAGAGGAGGAATCGAACCCTGTTAGACATGGTAAGATCAATGATTGGATTCTCGACTCTTCCAAAGTATCTGTGGGGATATGCACTGCAAACTGCAATCTACATTCTGAACCGTGTACCATCTAAATCAGTGGAGAAAACTCCTTATGAGTTATGGAAGGGAAAGAAGCCTTCATTAGGCTATCTTAGACCTTGGGGCTGTCCTGCGATAGTCAAGCTGATGCTCACTGATAAGTTAGATGCCAAGGGTGTCAAAGTATATTTCATAGGCTATCCTCGTCAGACGAGAGGCTATGAATTCTATCATGCTGAAGATCACAAGGTGATCGTGTCTAGAAACGTGAAGTTTTTAGAAGCTGAATACCTTGAAGAAGAGAGGTTAGATGATATGATAGGACTTGAAGAAATTCAAGACTTTGACACGCGCGAACATGAGGTCTTTAAATCTTCTGATTTGGACTCAAGTTCAGTGGGAGCTTTCGAAGCAGACAAGGGTGATGATATGACACTTGCTAGGCATGTCATAGTCAGTGGGAGTCCTGTGATTAGATCAACAGTTGAAACCACACCTGTAGAACCCGTTGTCAACCAACCTGTGCAACAAGTTGCACAAGAGCAGCCTCCCGCAAGGGAACAGGGTCGCGCCCAACGACCAGCTGCATCAGTACCCACTGATAATGTTCGTGTTACACGAAGCCAGAAAAGAAAAGCACCAGAACAAGTCGAGCTCCGTAGGTCGAAGAGGATCCTTAGAGGACCTCAGAAGCAAAGCCTTATGATAGAAGACATCAGTGAACTTGATGTCGGTTTATCAGATCGGGAAGATCCCAAGACCTACAAAGAGGCAATAATTGATATTGACTCAGACAAATGGCAAGAGGCCATGGAATTAGAAATGGATTCAATGTACCAGAACCAAGTTTGGAACTTGGTAGACTTGCCCCAAGGGGTTAGACCAATTGGGTGCAAATGGGTCTTTAAACGAAAGACAGATGCCGATGGCAAGGTACAGATGCACAAAGCTAGGCTTGTGGCAAAAGGCTACACGCAAAGGTATGGCATCGATTACGATGAAACCTTTTCACCAGTAGCAAAATTGAAGTCCATTCGAATTCTACTTGCGATAGCTGCCTACTATGATTATGAAATCTGGCAGATGTATGTAAAGACAGCCTTCCTCAATGGCAACCTTGAGGAAGAGGTCTATATGGTACAGCCGGAAGGTTTTATTAGTAAAACCAGGCCAACTGCTGTATGCAAATTACAAAGATCCATCTATGGGCTAAAGCAAGCGTCAAGGAGCTGGAATATCCGCTTTGATGAAGCTGTCAAATCGTTTGACTTCATCAGAAGCAAGGAAGATCCCTGTGTCTATGCGAGACACAACGACAAAGGAGTTGTTTTCATGATCATTTATGTAGATGACATTTTGATCATGGGAAACAATGTCTCTATGCTAGAAGAGACTAAAGTTTGGTTATCAAGTACCTTCTCGATGAAGGACTTGGGTGAAGCGAACTACATCCTAGGGATCAAGATCTATAGAGATAGATCCAAAAGGATGTTAGGATTGACACAGTCCACCTACATCGACAAAATACTGAAGCGTTATAAGATGGACGACTCAAAGAGAGGCTTTCTCCCAGCTAGGCATGGGATTGTCTTATCAGTTAAGGATGGTCCTAAAACTGATGAAGAAAGAAATGCAATGAGTCGTGTACCCTATGCTTCGGCAGTAGGGTCTATAATGTATGCAATGAATTGCACAAGGCCCGATGTGGCATATGCGCTTAGTGTCACTTGTCGACACCAACAGAATCCAGGACTACCTCACTGGACTGCTGTGAAGAACATTCTTAAGTACCTTAGACGGACTAAAGAGATGTTCTTGGTGTTTGGTGGAGAACCAGAATTGAAGATGTCTGGGTATGTCGACGCTGGATTTGAATCAGATCCTGATGACTTTAAGTCACAGACAGGATACGTATTCAAATTGAACAGAGGAGCTGTCTGTTGGAAGAGTTCTAAGCAAGCCACGGTTGCCTGACTCATCCACAGAGGCCGAGTACATTGCTGCATCAGAAGCATCGAAAGAAGCTGTCTGGATTTCAGAGTTCTTGAAGGAATTGAGGGTTGTTCCTGCTCCCAGTCCAATAACGATTTATTGTGACAATACGGGCGTCGTCGCTCAAGCTAGGGAGCCTAGATCTACAAACAAGAACAAACATGTACTTAGAAAATATCACGTTATACGTGAGATTATAGATAGAGGAGAAGTTAGTATAGAACGTGTCTCAACCACGGACAACGTGGCAGATCCTTTCACCAAGGTCTTATCAGTGGAAGTCCACTTAAGACATTATGCTAATCTGGGCCTTAGGCATAAAGGTGACTGGCTCTAGTCCAAGTGGGAGATTGATAGTGTATATGTCCTAGAGATAGTCCTTACTAAGGGCATGGTGCCCTTGTAGAGGACATATATGTACTATTACACAGGTCAACGTAATATAATATATGTTTGTTTCATTTTACTGTTGAGTATCGCTTTCATATTTATATTACACCAGGCTGCAGCATGTCATATCTATATTGCTGTCTGTATTGATACTGAACATGTCCCCTCGGATAGATGACCGATCACACAGTTAGTGGGAGCTATGTGAGTTATCATCTATCCCAAACTCTCCCTAGTCGTGGTACATCTCGGATGTGGGGGTCTGAATGAACCTGACAAGACTAGTATGCGTGGAGGTTATACTTGTTGGAGCAAGTGTGAGCCGATCCCACGGCCACGGAACGGATTGTTGGACAATCAAGGAACGTTCCCATAACTGCGCATAGTTGTTCGAAGAAGCTTTATCGAACAATGGAAGTACCCACCGGACAATCCCATCGATGTATACTCTACACCGACGTGTCTATGGGAACATAGGTGAGTTGTCGAAGTGATGCCGTTCGTCCTTTGTACTTACAGGACTTTATCATCACATTTGTTGCTCCATATCCTTGGTGGACCCGTCGATGTCATCTCTGAATAAGCAGTTGACCTAAGACACGATCCAGGATTATGGCTAAATACAAATGGGGGTGATAAGTGATTCTGTGAAGGATTCATCTCTCAAGTGTAGCACAGGAGAGCACTGCTCGTAGTCTGCATAGTTGTGTTGGTAAAGTCACTGGCCATTGCAAATGATATATTATGATGGTCATAAGTATATCTTAACCAAGCAACTCCCTGAGACGCCCGTGGATGTATTATTGGGATAGACACTTCATCGATCCTAAATACATTCGAGCAAGTCAGATGAAGGGACGTTACCATCGCCGCGTTGAGCGCAACAGGCTTCGCAACGAAAGGGTTAGCTTTGAGAAACCTCTCAAACGTCCTCGCGTATTAATATTGCAAATGGAACCGTCTAGGAATTTCATGTTGCCTAGTCTAGGACTTGCTTAATACGGTGAGGCCCTATGGGTCACACTATGTGGTGATTCAGCCTATCAGAATATCCTTGAAGATGGAATCGCAATTAATTTGGAATTAATTGTGATTGATGGATTATAATTAATTTGGAATTAATTATAATAATTGGTGGCTCAATTAATGATTTGGAATTATTAATTGAATTGGCTAAGTAATTGTATTTTATGTAAATACAATTAAAGATTATATTTTGGAAATATAATGGAGGTTTGATTGTAAAGGATATGTTAATTTAGAATTAACATATGCACTTGGGCAAAAATCTACTTGGAGTTTGGATTGCCTTAGAAATATATGTGGGTCCCAAAAGTGGGACCCACGTCCCGTAGGACAGGCGCGCGCGCGCGCCTGGCAGAATAGGGGAAGGAGTTCGACTCCTTCCTCTATTAGAAGTCCAAGGGATAAGTTAGATTTTCCTGATTGAGTTTTGATTTGATTGGGAATGAATCTAGACTTGATATTGGTTTCCTTGTGCGATAAGAATTAGATTCTTATTCCTTTACGAAGTCTAATTGCTTATGCTTTAGGCTTCTATAGACTACTATATATAGTAGACTATTGGAGAGAGTTTTACAGATGATTTTACGTGTGATTTTGATACACAGTTATTCTACCCAGTTTTCTTAGAGAAAACAAAAACTCTCCCCTCCTCCCTTAGCCTCACGCGCGCGCACACCGCCACCGGAGGGAATTGCCGCCCCGTCTTCTTGGTCACATAAAGAATATCCTAGCATTCTTCCGATAGGCTGTTCATCCGTGGATACCAAGGTTGAGGTTCTAGGAGCTGGAAACTAACTCTTATTGTCTTGCAGATATACAGAGTATTGTAGATATCTTCGACTTCGACGAAGGAGAAGATACACCGGATTATCACAAAGACTTGGAAGCTGCTTTGGAAGTAAGGTTAGTCTTCTAATTGACGTGTTTATATATATACGACATATGCATAATCAATTAACCAGTATGTTAAGAAAATTTTAAAATTCCGCTGCGTACCCTAGGGGTAACTCTGACCATATTTTCTTACACCTTTCAGTCTGCTCTTGACACTTTCACGACCTTTTGTGGTGTTGATGTTCTCTCTGTTACTTCTAGCTCTCCTGCCCCCCAGTTTATGAAGTCTTTGGCAAAGAGCTATTTTGGTGTCATTGATGCGCATCTGACGTCCCGGTATGGGTTGAGTCTTCGGAAGAAGGCTCTTCTTAGTTGTGTTCGTGCTCCTCATGCGCAGGATTATTTATTCACCATTCCTATTGATGGGTTGGGACAGCGGATGAACCCTCGACAGTTCCGTGCCGTGTTGTGTTATCACCTTGCAGTCCCTTTGTTCCCTGATGGTTCCTCTTGCTCGAGTTGTCATGTGCGGCGGATGGACCAGTGGGGTGACCACGCTGTTCATTGCTCTAGCGAGGTGGGGGGTGAAGTTCCGGCACAACCTTGTGCGTGATACCTTGGATGACATCTGTTCTAAGGTTGGTGTTGCTGTGCGCAAAGAGGTTCCTATGGGGTTCCTCTCAGATGCTGGACGGGACCTACGCCCGGCAGACTTGTTATTATACAATTGGTCCCAAGGTCGGGACGCTTGCTTAGATGTTACGGGTGTCTCCCCTTTTGCTGGTGGGGGTTTGGATTCTTGGGTTCCTGGAGCTGCTTTGCAGTCTGCCGTTCAGAAGAAGAAGAGCAATTATTCTTCTAAGTGTGCAGAGCACGGCTACTCATTCATCCCGTTTGCCTTCTCCACTTTTGGGGAGCTCGATGAGGAGGCCTTGGCTACTTTTTCGCGCCTTAAGCGCTTGTGTGTTAGCCATTCCAATGATGTTAGGAGTGGTGCCTTCCTTTTTTCTAGACTTAGTTTTTGTATTCAGAAAGGGGTGGGGGCACAGCTTGTCTCCCGACTCCCTTCCAATTTTGTGTGATTAATACAAGTCTAGTTTAATTAAAATAAATAAATAATAATAATAATAATAATAATAATAATAATAATACAAGTTTATTATAAAAAATAATAATAATAATAATAATTATAACAACAACAACAACAACAACATTAGCATATTTATAATAATAGTAAGAATAATAATAATAAAAATAATAATAAATTTTACAAATTGAGTGAAACTTTAAGGCCTCATTTTAATTAGTGTATGTTCTTATTTGTATAAATTGAAGGAAAACATATGCTAATAAATTATCTTAATTTGACAATTTCACATTCAAATGTTTTCCAAAAAATAAATAGTAATGTGTTGCTTCGTAATATTCAGAAAACTTAATTGCAATAAATGGATGGAATAATGATAATATAATGTTTAATATTTTTCTACATTTAGAATGTAGTAATTCAATTTTGATCATCTAAAGTAGTGTGACTCTGTACATGCTAACATTTCCTTCTTCAAACTCTCTATTTAAGGTACCGAAAGTAATACTTTCATTTATCATAAATTTACATGAGATAATTAGTTGGCACCAACTCATTAAAAGTACTATCGGTATACTTGCTTTCCTCCATACCGATGTCATAATTTTCTTCTATGAAATTATTACAAAAGGACAAACAAAAGTTGGCACCAACCAATTTAAATTACTCTGAGTTTGTTCAAGTATATTCATCTTTCCGAGGTCTACTTTTTTTCACATTTCAGTTTCTTTTGAACCACCTAGTTCTAATACCGCTAGTATTGAAACTCTTAAAAAATACTGTGTGCTGTCTTTTCTTTAGATCTATTTTTCATATCCGTTGCATTTGTCATATTATCATATCATGTGTTCAAGACGGTTTAAATGTGTTGCAAGTTTAAATTACACCCGTTATGAAGGCACTACTGCACTAAACATGTAGTCACATCCTGAAGTTTTAAATGAATGGCATAGAGTTTGTAAATTTAGTAGGAGAAGACATATAAAAAAAATTAAATGAGACATTGCCCCTTATTGAAACTTAACATTTGAATTGTAATTTTCTACAAGCCGATGTGGCGAGTATAAAGATATAATATGTCAATTTTTATCTAGTCGCGGTTCAACCTATAAGATTTATTCTCGTTATTTAACAAAGTGTGAATCCTTATGTAATTAGTTATAAGTGTTTTTTTAGTACTAAAGAATTATCCGGTGTTTATTGCGTGCGCGGGCGGGAATTAATTGAATACGTACGCTCAAATTTCATAAAATTTAGAAAGTGCGAGCGCCTTAGAGTGCGACTATTAATGATTTAAAAAATATTTTAATGTGAAATTAATAATATTTTGAACCTAAAAGACAGTTTCAACTTCCAACTTCCAAATATTTAGTTCTCATTAACTAGCATTACCTAGTGTCCAATTCGTAAAATTATTAGGAAACTATAACATCATACATGGTCAACAAATTATATATCAAAATGAAACAACATATTTAATAAATTTATTAATATATTGATATCAAATATGCGACAAAAGAAATAGCATATACTAATACTAGTAAAAAATCTCAAGGTCCATTCCATACCTTCCATTGATCAATCAAAAAATGAAATAAAATAAAAATAAAAATAACAAAAATAAAAATTCCAAACATACAATTCAATATAAAGTAAATCACAAACATATACCATAACTACAACAAAGGGAAAGAGTAGCAACTACCAATACAATAACATGTCCAACTAGTCATAACTTAACTACTAAAGTACTAGTAGTCTAGTACTAATAAACAATCTGGTTTATAGTTGCAATTAGCAAATATATACAAGTCTATGTGGACCATAATTACAAAAAGAGGATCAGGTCAATTGGCGAAAAGAGCTAATTTGTTAATTGATGAATAAGAGAGATGGAGTTTGTAAAATAGTTAAAATAACAACTATAACATTAAAAGTTAAAAACTAAGTCATTGTCCACTATTCTTTTCAAATGTCTGCAAGCTCATGCACTAACTTCACTGGCCTGTAGTTTACCTTCAATGTAGTCCTCACATGTATTCCGATCCTAGTTCTTGTACTTCCTTTCGCACTCATAGTCATACCTTATCAAGATCTGGTTATTATATTGAACATAAACGAATGATTTTGCCTTATCGATCACAATTTAACCCATTTCTTTTCGCTCCATGAATGAATGAATATGAGCTTCGTACCCTTTTCGCAGAAGAACTATTCACATTCTGGGATAGCACCTTGTAGTTGATGCATCAAATTGACTTTTAAATTTGTTTGTAGCCAAAGTTAGAAACTACCGCACAAAGGTAAAGATTTAGAGCGCAGTGGCAAGCTAACTCCGAGTGTCGTCCTCTCAGGATTAATACGAAGCTATCGTTTAACAATTGTTTTTCGAGTTTGTTGAACTTTGTTTGAAACGGATTTCGAGTTGAGTGTTGTAAAATAGACAGTAAAAAAATAAAATCTGGAAAAGAAGAGAGAGAGACATAGAGAGAGAGAGAGAGAGAGAGAGAGAGGTCGCTTGTTTGTTGTGAGTTGTAAACATTTGTAGAGATGTTGCATATATGATATATATTTAGTTGCACAAATTTGTTGTCACTGGGATGGACACTTAAACGTTATTAAAAAAACAACTACCTTGTATTAGTTGTACAAATACGATATCTATGCCTAAGGTAAGGTTGTCAATCTTACTAATAGACCATGCGCATGCAGTTTAAAGATTACAGGTTCTAAGCGATCGATAATGAGATCCACTCACTCGATGGTGCATCGGGGATTGCGTCAAACTAACTCCTTCGGTGTAGGAAAATAGAAAAAAGGACCTACTCTAATAATTGTGTTCAATATCTACTACCTATAATTATGTCTAGTTACTTTACTGGAAGAGTACGATGGCAAGATAAAAACAATAATGAGATTTACTTACTCAAATAAATTATGCACTAGATAATCGAGAAACATGCATGAACTATGTAAACCAATCTCATCCCTAATATTCGTAAAATCTAAATATAAATCATGCAATCTCTACCACCGACGGATTGATTTAGCTACTCATGGTGGATTCAACAATCATATAAAAAGAAATTGTTGGTAACATAGCATAATAACAGAAAAGTAAAGGACTTGAAAGCTATAAATAAAATTAAAGGACTTGAAAGCAATTAAGTAAAGTAAAAGACTTGAAATCAATTAAGTAAACTAGCTAAAAGAGTTGAAAATAGTAAATATAAAGATTATCGAATTTCGAATCGTATAAATTTTATTGAAATAACTATGGAATATGTATTTGAAAAGTTAAATTAGAAAGCTTGTTAATAATTTGGTAATTTGGGATGTTGATAGACTACCAAACTGTTTGTCTCTCTTTTCCTTTTGGAGAGCTAAGTTCTAAAAACATGGAGTAGGTTTGGCTCTATTTTTAGCCATTTTCCTTTTTTTTTTCCGTTTATAGTCATTCTCCTTCTTTTATTTCAATACTTTCTCTCTCTATACCATTTCTATCTCATTCTCTCTCTATACCATTTCTATCCCATTCTCTCTATGATTCCTCTTACACATCATCATTTTTCTTTTCCTTACTCTAATAAACTATCCAAAATAATTTTAAACACTAATTTTCTCTCACTTCACAAAAAAAATTCTATTCACATTCTCCCCCTCACATCGTAAAAATGAAGGCCAAAAGAGAGTCAAACGCTCTGTAACTCTTTTTGGGTTGGTGGACTTTGAGAGGTTTTGGATTTTATAAAGGGAAAGAGGGTTCTTCTTATTTCTAAAGAGGCGTTTGGTTCTGCAGAGAATTGGGAGAATGCACTGTTGGAGAATACATATTCTCCGTTTGGTCGACAAAAAAAAGCCGGAGAAAAAAAATTCGCTGCCCCAGATAATAAGCATTGTCAGGCATCTGATTGGTTCGTTGGTGTGAGCTGGCAAGGCAGATACCTTTCTCCCTCGATTTTTTCCGAGAATGCCATTATCCATGACGAAAGATGAGGTCATCGGCAAATGTCCCACCGTGTGTTCCTAGCTCTCCTTGCTCAACAATTACCATTGTACCTTGTTAGAAAAACTTCTATTGACGCTTTTTATAAATTTGGTGTGAAAGTGAACCTGCTTGATGTTCTTCCAGATTATGTCCTTGAAGAAAACCAACACCTTCCTTTAAGTGTAGTGCCTGACACCATGAAGCTTCATGATCAGTATACTCCTTGTGTCGCAGTTTGAGCATTCGAAACCTTGGTAGAAGCACAAATCGGCCGAAACGACCGTTTGCTCTCTTATTCATTAGAAAAAGTGCATGTTTGATCGATGGGCAACTCTCAGGGATACGAACATTGTTTGATGTGGAATGCTCAGACAAGATTTCGACAAAGTACTCTTCCATCTCCCTTGTCCACATTCCATCTTCAGGGAAGAAGATGTTCTCTTGTGTCATGTTCGAGGAAGCCATAAGATCTTTCTGCCTGAAATTGAAGATGAACAAGTTAGTAATGAAACTGAACTACAAAAAATATAATTAAACAACTAGATAAAATGAAACATGACTAAGACAAAAAATATCCGTGTTTGGGTTGGGATTAGGGTGGGCATTGGCCCACCAATTTATAAAAAAAAAAAAGGGAAAAAAAAAGAATGAAAATGCAAAATGGCAATTGAGGCAACCTCCAACCTTCCCGTTCTCTCCTTCGAAATCGATAGGGAGGGACAAGTGTCCCCTCCCCATTGGCCATGTAATATTATTTAATTTTGTATTATTTTTTTATTATCTTTGTATTACCTTTAAAAAAAATTATATCAAAGTTCATAATTTTTTTACCTATAAATAGAGATCAAATTTGTCATATTTTCTACATATCCAAAAAACCCTATTATATTCTCTTTTTTTTTTTTTTTGAAATAACGCTCCATTCAAACTTAAGAAATATCCGAGATAACAGTACGATAAGTTATTACATCATCTTGCCTAATTACATGATCTGGCCAAGGGGGGCATATATCCCATATATAAACAAAAGAAGCATCCCTATGATTTGAAGTTGCCAAAAGTCCGGGTTCTGCCTTCACTTGCCAATTTATCTGCTACATTGTTCATCTCCCGGTACACAAAATGTATCTCCGCTTGTTGCATTGCCCTGACCCTTCTACGCGCTTCCATTAGGAGCAGGTCTTGGTCTTTTGTTGCTATTGTTAGTTCCTTGCTGAAACATGCCTCCAAAATTTTAGAATCAGTTTGTATATTAATTTTCTAGCATCCAATTTTTTCACATAATTTGCTTTCAAATACAAGAGCATGAAACTCAGCAGTTGTTGCATCTGTTTTACCCAAAAAGAAGCTCCAGCTATAAAAAACTCTCCCTTGCAATTTCTAATGACGACTCCTACACCTGCCAGTTCAAGAGATGGATCATAAGATCCATCAATATTTAAACATACAAAGCCTGTTGGAGGTGGTTGCCATTGACAAGGGATCAAGTGTGTATATAATCTTGGAATGTCTCATTATGATTATTATGCAAACAATAATCTTGGAGACTCTTATTATGTAACCATCTATCTGTCCAGGAATTTATAGATGAACCATTTCCCACATGGTAAGTGAGCCCATCCGTAAATTCTTTTTGAGTTTGATCAAGTTTTTCCAAAACCAGCTATGTTGAGGTTTTGCAACTGCTTCAAGGAAGTTAGTCTCAGGGAAATACTTGTTCTTGTATACAACAAACCACAAAGAGTTGGTTTCTATATGCAAGTTCCACAAGTGCTTTAAAAGAAGTGCTTTGTTTAAAGTTAAAAGGTCCCTCATTCCTAATCCACCTTGATTTACAGGTATGCAAACTTTTTTCCAATTTATTTTTCCTCTTTTCTACCCATTTTTGTCAGCATTCCATAAAACTGTCTATTAATTGCCTCTATTTTATTAATAGTTGCAGATGACAATTTTGCAATAAACATTGAATATGATGGAATGGTATTAGAAACAACTTTTATGAGTGTTAGTCTTCCAGAATAGGAGAAGAATTTTGAATACCAAATGTTGATCAGTTTCTTCAAAGAAATACCTTTTCTTGTGTCCCATTAAAAAAGGAAGCCCCAGATATTTATCTAGCCTTTTATTGTGAATAACTTCCAAAATTTGAGTTATTTGTTGTTTGGTGTGTATTGGGGTATTTGGTGAAAAGAGTATTCTACTCTTTGTCCAACACACATTTTGCCCTGAAGCATTTCCATATTCTTTTAGTATTTGTGCAATATTTTCCACATAGTGTGTGTTAGCTTTACAAAAGAGAATGCAATCATCTGCAAACACACCAGAGGAATTTGTGGTCCCTATCTTGAGGACTTTAAAGGGATAAATTTTATATCATGTGTTTTCTTTAAAACCAGATGAACTAACATTTCTTGACAAAGTATAAACAGTTAGGGAGATAGTGGATCACCCTGCCTCATACCTCTTTGTGGTTTCCAAGTTTGAGATTCCATTTGATTAACTCTCACATAAAAAAGAACAAGATTGAATACACGACATAATTAGCTTTACAAAAAAATGAGGAAACCTGAACTTAGTAAGAGTGAACTTGATGAAATTTCCAATCCAGTCTATCATAAGCCTTTTCAATATCAATTTTAAAGCAATATAGTGTTGTGCACTTTTCTTTTTATTCATATTATATAACAATTCACGGGCAATCATGACATTGTCACAAATTCTTCTATTTGGGACAAAGACATTTTGGAAAGGGGAGACTAATTTATCCAAAATAGCTCTCATTTTTTTGCACCAAGATCTTGGAAATGATTTTGTAGCTTACATTACATAAGCTTATGGGTCTGAAATTAGCTGGAGTCTGAGGATTTTGTTTTTTAGGGATCAAGACAATGGTTGTTTGATTTAGTAAAGGGTCCAAGACTCCAGTTACAGACTTAGTCTTGGACTGAGAAAGTATCCCAGTGATTATGATAGAACTTGCTATTAAGGCCATCAGGTCCAGGTGCTTTGTCTGGGCTGATGGACTTTACAACATTCCATATATCATTATCAGATACTTCCTGAAGTAAGAACTGGTGATCTTCCATGGACAGAGTAGGAATAACTAAATCCTGGAAAATCCCAACCTCATTTTGTATTTCTTTGTGCTTGTGTTTTAAAAAAGTTGTAGAACACCTGTAATATTTCCTCATGGTTATAAGTCCAATTTCCCAATTGGTCTTTTATACCATGAATGTGCTTCCTTCTGTATTGATGAGAGGCAGAGGCATGGAAATATTTGGTGTTGGCATCACCAAATTGTAACCAGTTCCTTTTTGCTCTCTGTTGCCAAAACAAGACTTTTTGTTTATTCAAATCATGTATCTCTTTATTCAATTGTTCCTCTTGTAACCCAAATTGTTGGGGATTTAGATGCAATTTCTCCCAACAATCTCTATACTGGTGTTTTAAAGCTTTAATCTTTATATTTATTTGACTTAAAGATGCCAGATGCCACTTTATGACATCTTTTGCTATATTTCTGACTCATGTAGCAAAAGTGAAGTCAGGTTTTTGTACCTCTATTTGCCAGAAGTCATCTAACAGTGGTTGAAAGATCTGCTCTTCCTTCCACATGTTTTCATACCTAAATTTTTTGGAACTGGTAAATGGACAGGGTTTAAATCAGCAATTAACATAGTATGATCTGAGACAGGGGTGGGAATATTTAGTACTTTGCAGTTAGGGAAGTTTCTTACAAACTCTAAATTTCCACATACCCTATCCAGCTTACTACAAGCAAAATCATGAGAATATTGCTTGTTTATAAACGTGAAAGTAGTGCCAACTGATCCTAAATCCATTAAACTACAATAATTGAAACAACATTTAAAAGCATGCAATTGATTCCAATTAAATCTAGCTCTCCCTATATTTTCATCCGGATGTAATACTGCATTAAAGTCCCCTCCTAGAATCCAAGGGCAGTTAATCGAGTTACTGAAAGACATTAAATCATTCCATACCTATTGTTGATGATGTGGCTGGGGATGATTGTAGATGGATGAGATCACTGCTTCCTTGTTTGTTTGTTGCACAAGAGCTTTGCAATGTATGAGTCTGTCAGTTGCTTGCACTTCACTGATCCTTATATCTTCTTGGTTCCAGAGAACCCAGAATCCACCCATTTGAGGGTTTTCTTCTGTTGGAGTTGTGATATGTTAGTTTCTGTAGTTACCCAATTCAGCAACTCTAGCCGCTGCTATTTCAAGTGTAGCCCTTGTATCCATGAGAAAAACCAAAATTGATTTATACTCATCAATATACTTCTTAACATTTGCAATTTTTTCCACCGAGCAGGCCCCTCTCAAATTCCAGAACAATATCTTCATTGTTGATTTCTCAACCCTCACCCACTTTCCGGTTATTGGATTCTGCGCCATCTGTCCGCTGGCGCTTTGAACGTGTAGTGGTAGAATCTCCGGTGTTATACCGTTTACTAGCTGTTGGAGAACTACGTTGTGGAAAAGAGCTGGCCCTGACGGCTGGTTTACATCGATCGTTGCATATTGTATCTCCATCCTCCTTGCAATCTTCGCCAATTGGACAATCACCGGAGTGTATGCCGAGGTCGGAGGGAGAATTCGTTGGGCCTGAGTCTTTCCATCAAGGTATTCACCACTTCCTCCCGATCTATCGCTGCTTTCAAAGTATCCGTCATCATCCTCAAGGTCGAGGAATGTGTCCCATTCTCCTCCCCCGAGCTCCCATTCTGACCCGGGAGAAGAGAGAAGGTCGCCCTATCTCCGGGAAGAGTGATAGCGGTTGTTGTGGTGTTGGTGAGGCTTTGGTAAATCCCTTCTGAGCTAGAATTTTCAAGAATTGGTTGTTGGTCATGAGTGTTTCGACTAGAATTTTCAAATCGAAATGGGGAAAATTCGGAAAGAGGGGAAATGGTTGAAACAGAGGTGTTGGTGATTGGGTTGATGGGTATTGGGGCAATTGGGTCAAAGGTGTTGGTGGGTTCAATAGAAGTCTTGGTTGTTGGGTTGGGGTTGGGCTTATCACTAGATTGAGCAATGAGCGGCCCATCCAGATTTGATTTTGTTGGGGTTGTTGTTCTAGTGAGAAGAAGGGAATTTGGGGAATTTGGGGGTTTTGTGGGAAGAGGTTTTGCTGGAACAAAGTTACTCCTTCTCAGAATTGTTGTCTCATGCGCCTTTCATCCTCTGGCCTGATTCTCCTATAGTAATTGGTCGAAGGACGACAACATCCTCCTTTCCATTACTTGTGTTTATGCTGTAAGAAAATATGGTCAGAGTTACCCCTAGTGTACGCAGCGGAATTTCAAAAATTTTCTTAACATACAGGTTAATTGATTATGTATATGTCGTATATATATAAACACGTCAATTAGAAGACTAACCTTACTTCCAAAGCATCTTCCAAGTCTTCGTAATAATCCGGTGTATCTTCTCCTTCGTCGAAGTCGAAGATATCTGTAATACTCTGATTATCTGCAAGACAATAAGAGTTAGTTTCCAGCTCCTAGAACCTCAACCTTGGTATCCACGGATGAACAACCTATCGGAAGAATGCTAGGATATTCTTTGTGTGACCAAGAAGACGGGGCGGCGATTCCTCCGGCAGAGGTGGCGCGCGTAGAGGCTTATAGAGGAGGCGAGAGCTTTTTATTTTCTCTAAGAAAACTGGGTAGAATAACTGTGAAAGTCTATTCAACTGTGTGAATATCTATTCCAAAAGCTCTCTAATAGTCTACTATATATAGTAGTCAATAGAAGGCTAAAGCATAAGCAATTAGACTTCGTAAAGTAATAAGAATCTAATTCTTATTGCACAAGGAAACCAATATCAAGTCTAGATTCATTCCCAATCAAATTAAAACTCAATCAGGAAAATCTAACTTATCCCTTGGACTTCTAATAGAGGAAGGAGTCGAACTCCTTCCCCTACTCATCTATTCGAGCGCGCTCTCCCATGGACAGTAGGTGGGTCCCGATTTTGGGACCCACTTATAGTTCTAAGGCAATTCAAACTCCAAGTAGATTTTGCCCAAGTGCATATGTTAATTCTAATTAACATATCCTTTTAAATCAAACCTCTATTATATTTCCGAAATATAATCTTTAATTGTATTTACATAAAATACAATTAATTAGCCAATTCAATTAATAATTCCAAATCATTAATTGAGCCACCAAATATTATAATTTATTCCAAATCAATTATAATCCATCAATCACAATTAATTCCAAAATTAATTGTGATTCCATCATCAAGGATATTATGATAAGCTGAATCAACACATAGTGTGACCCATAGGGCCTCATCGTATTAAGCAAGTCCTAGACTAGGCAACATGGAATTCCTAGACGGTTTCATTTGCAATATTAATACATGAGGACGTTTGAGAGGTTTCTCAAAGCTAACCCTTTCGTTGCGAAGTCTGTTGCGCTCAACGCAGCGATGGTAACGTCCCTTCATCTGACTTGCTCGAATGTATCTAGGATCGATGAAGTGTCTATCCCAATAATACATCCACGGGCGTCTTAGGGAGTTTCTTGGTTAAGATATACTTATGACCATCATAATATATCATTTGCACTGGCCAGTGACTTTACCAACACAACTATGCAGACTATGAGCAGTACTCTCCTGTGCTACACTTGAGAGATGAATCCTTCACAGAATCACTTATCATCCCCATTTGTATGTAGCCATAATCCTGGATCGTGTCTTAGGTCAGCTGCTTATTCAGAGCTGACATCGACGGGTCCACCAAGGATATGGGGCAACAAATGTGATGATAAAGTCCTGTAAGTACAAAGGACGACTGGCATCACTTCGACAACTTACCGGTTCCCATAGACACTTCGGTGTAGAGTATACATCGATGGGAGTGTCCGGTGGGTACTTCCATTGTTCGATAATCCTTCTTCGAACAACTATGCGCAGTTATGGGAACGTTTCTCGATTGTCCAACAATCCGTTCCGTGGCCGTGGGATCGGCTCACACTTGCTCCAACAAGTATAACCTCCACGCATACTAGTCTCGTCTGGTTCATTCAGACCCCTACATCCGAGATGAACCTCGACTAGGGAGAGTTTGGGATAGATGATAACTCACATAGCTCCCACTATCTGTGTGATCGGTCATCTATCCGAGGGGACATGTTTAATATCAATACAGACAGTAATAGAGATATGACATGCTGCATGCCTGGTGTAATATAAATATGAAAGCGATACTCAATAGTAAAAACAACAAACATATATTATATTACGTTGACCTGTGTAATAGTACATATATGCCCTCTATAAGGGCACTATGCCCTTAGTAAGGGCTGTCTCTAGGACATACACACTATCAATCTCCCACTTGGACTAGAGCCAGTCACATTTATGCCTAATACCAGATTAGCATAATGTTTTAAGTGGACTTCCACTGATAAGACCTTGGTGAAAGGATCTGCCTCGTTGTCCGTGGTAGAGACACGTTCTATACTAACTTCTCCTCTATCTATAATCTCACGTATAACGTGATATTTTCTAAGTACATGTTTGTTCTTGTTTGTAGATCTAGGCCTCCCTAGCTTGAGCGACGGCGCCCGTATTGTCACAATAAATCTTTATTGGACTAGGAGCAGGAACAACCCTCAATTCCTTCAAGAACTCTGAAATCCAGACAGCTTCTTTCGATGCTTCTGATGCAGCAATGTACTCGGCTTTTGTGGATGAGTCAGCAACCGTGGCTTGCTTAGAACTCTTCCAACAGACAGCTCCTCCGTTCAATTTGAATACGTATCCTGTCTGTGACTCAAAGTCATCAGGATCTGATACAAATCCAGCATCGACATACCCAGACATCTTTAATTCTGGTTCTCCACCAAACACCAAGAACATATCTTTAGTCCGTCGAAGGTACTTAAGAATGTTCTTTACAGCAGTCCAGTGAGGTACTCCTGGATTCTGTTGGTGTCGACAAGTGACACTAAGCGCATATGCCACATCGGGCCTTGTGCAATTCATTGCATACATTATAGTCCCTACTGCCGAAGCATAGGGCACACGACTCATTGCATTTCTTTCTTCATCAGTTTTAGGACCATCCTTCACTGATAAGATAATCCCATGCCTAGTTGGGAGAAAGCCTCTCTTTGAGTCGTCCATCTTATAACGCTTATTTTGTCGATGTAGATGGATTGTGTCATTCCTAACATACTCTTGGATCTATCTCTAAAGATCTTGATCCCTAGGATGTAGTTCGCTTCACCCGAGTCCTTCATCGAGAAGGTACTTGATAACCAAACTTTAGTCTCTTCTAGCATAGAGACGTTGTTTCTCATGATCAAAATGTCATCTACATAAATGATCATGAAAACGACTCCTTTGTCGCTGTGCTTAGCGTAGACACAGGGATCTTCCTTGCTTCTGATGAAGTCAAACGATTTGACAGCTTCATCAAAGCGGATATTCCAGCTCCTTGACGCTTGCTTTAGCCCATAGATGGATCTTTGTAATTTGCATACAGCAGTTGGCCTGGTTTTACTAATAAACCTTCCGGCTGTACCATATAGACCTCTTCCTCAAGGTTGTCATTGAGGAAGACAGTCTTTACATCCATCTGCCAGATCTCATAATCATAGTAGGCAGCTATCGCAAGTAGAATTCGAATGGACTTCAATTATGCTACCGGTGAAAAGGTTTCATCGTAATCGATGCCATACCTTTGCGTGTAGCCTTTCGCCACAAGCCTAGCTTTGTGCGTTTGTACCTTGCCATCGGCATCTGTCTTTCGTTTAAAGACCTATTTGCACCCAATAGGTCTAATCCCTTGGGGCAAGTCTACCAAGTTCCAAACTTGGTTCTGGTACATTGAATCCATTTCTAATTCCATGGCCTCTTGCCATTTGTCTGAGTGAATATCAATTATTGCCTCTTTGTAGGTCTCGGGATCTTCCCGATCTGATAAGCCGACATCAAGTTCACTGATGTCTTCTATCATAAGGCTTTGCTTCTTAGGTCCTTTTAGGATCCTCTTCGACCTACGGAGCTCGACTGGTTCTGGTGCTTTTCTTTTCTGGCTTCGTGTAACACGAACATTATCAGTGGGTACTGATGCAGCTGGTCGCTGGGCGCGACCCTGTTCCCTTGCGGGAGGCTGCTCTTGTGCAACTTGTTGCACAGGTTGGTTGACAACGGGTTCTATTGGTGTGGTTTCAACTGTTGATCTAATCACAGGACTCCCACTGACTATGACATGCCTAGCAAGTGTCATATCATCACCCTTGTCTGCTTCGAAAGCTCCCACTGAACTTGAGTCCAAATCAGAAGATTTAGAGACCTCATGTTCGCGCGTGTCAAAGTCTTGAATTTCTTCAAGTTCTATCATGTCATCTAACCTCTCTTCTTCGAGGTATTCAGCTTCTAAAAACTTGACGTTTCTAGATACGATCACCTTGTGATCTTCAGCATAATAGAATTCATAGCCTCTCGTCTGACGAGGATAGCCTATGACGTATACTTTGACACCCTTGGCATCTAACTTATCAGTGAGCATCAGTTTGACTATCGCAGGACAGCCCCAAGGTCTAAGATAGCCCAGTGAGGGCTTCTTTCCCTTCCATAACTCATAAGGAGTTTTCTCCACTGATTTAGATGGTACACGGTTCAGAATGTAGATTGCAGTTGTAGTGCATATCCCCACAGATATTTTGGAAGAGTCGAGAATCCAATCATTGATCTTACCATGTCTAACAGGGTTCGATTCCTCCTCTCAGACACACCATTTAACTGTGGTGTTCCAGGAGGAGTCCATTGCGATTGAATTCTATTTTCCTTCAAGTAGTCGATAAATTCTTCACTAAGGTATTCACCTCCTCGATCTGATCGAAGAGTGACTATCCTTAGGTTCAATTCATTCTCGACCTCATTCCTAAACTCCTTGAATTTCCCAAAGGTCTCGGATTTATTCTTCATAAGATAAATATATCCATACCTTGAGAAATCGTCAGTAAAGGTAACGAAGTAAGGATAACCCCCACGCGCATGGACTTTAAAAGGTCCACATACATCGGTATGTATGAGCTCTAAGCAGCGAGTGGCACGAACACCTTGTCCAAAAAAAGGTTTGTTCGTCATCTTACCCTTAACACATGATTCGCATGTACCATATGATTCAAAATCAAATGGTTCTAAGTAGTCCAACTTCCTTAGTCTTTGAATCCGTGTTTCATTGATATGGCCTAGCCGACAATGCATAGATAAGATGGATTATTCTTCCTACTTGAAGACGGTTGTTTGTTATGTATTTGAAATAAAGGTAGACTACTTGCAAAATATATAAACCATTCACCAAGCGAGCTTTTCCATAATACTGATCATTTAATGAAAAATAACAAGTATTATTCGCAAATCGAAAGGAAAAACCCATATTGTCTAACAATGGAATGGAAATAATATTTCTGACAATGGATGGAACAAAATAAACATTATTAAGTTCTAAACATTGTCCCGAAGGTAAATCTATCTTGTTGCGTCCAACGCGTTTGGCTTCAACTGGATTGCCGTTCCCAACATGCAAGTCGATTTCACCTTGTTTGACTAGCCTGTGATCAATTAGTCCCTGCACATTATTACAAATGTGTGAGCCACAGGCTGTATCTAATACCCAACCATTGGAGTCAAAAGTAGTCATGTTCATTTCAATAACAAACATACCTGAGCCAGAAGCCGGTGGCTTCTTAGCTTGATCTTCCCTAAGCTTAGGGCAATCTTTCTTCCAATGTCCTTTCTGCTTACAGAAAAGACATTCATCTGTGCGCACCCTTCCGCTTCTATTGAACTTCCTTTTCTGGTTCGGACGCTTAGGCTTATCACTCCAAGTGTTAGCCTTGGTTGCCGACTTTCCCTTACCCTTAGCACCTTTGTTTCTCGGTTTGGGTTAGACGGTTGCCCAACAAGCATGATCGACTTTTCCTTCTTAGGAAGAGTTTGATCATATGTCTTCAGCAGATTATGAAGTTCAGGCAGTGTTACGTCCTTCACATTCATCGTGTAATTAATGATGAACTGCGAATACGAACTCGGCAATGATTGAAGGACAAAGATCACGATGATCTTGTTCTCTACCTTAACGCCGGCATCGGCAAGCTTTTCAAAGAGACCAATCATTTGAGAACATGCTCAGACATGTTCCCTCCTTCACTGAGCTTGCATCTGTGTATCTCTTGATCAAATCAAATTCAACACTTCTAGCTGTCGTCTTAAAGAGCGACTCAAGATGCTTCAGCATCTCATACGGCAACATGCTTTCATGTTGCCTCTGCAGCTCATTGCTCATTGCCGCCAGCATAATACACTGCGCGGATCTAGCATCCTCAAGATGCTTATCAGACTTTGCCTTGTTGGCTTGATTCCAAGCAGCAACCTGATCGGCAGTCTGATTTTCGGGGCACACGGGAATGACCTCGTCCAAGACGTACTCAATCTTTTCGTACCTCAGCACCAAACGTATATTCCTGATCCAATCTAGGAAGTTTGGTCCGGTCAAAATTTGCTTCTCTAAGACAGCACGGAGCGAGATACTCGCCATTTCTAATATCCTAAGGAGAAATAATATAGAACGAAAATAATAAATCAACTATTGAAATATTATTTCTAAATACACAGTCAACATAACTAAACAACAAGGTCCTTTAGCTGTTTAGCTCCCACTATTTTCACATATGCTTGCCCCCACAACAAACATACGGGTAATGTCCAACAAGTTACCGTAGTGGCCAAGATCCAAATCCATACTATGCTATACTCCAACGGGGGCTGGTCGCATAGCATAATATGACCGGTAGGACTATCCAATTGCGTCACGCAACTCTTGGTTGTTAAATCTAATTTAACCCGATGCCCTACATATTGTACCTATCGAGGTCGCTAGATACAATATGCAGTAAGTCATAACCATAGGCTTACTCTAATCTGACGATCACTGCGAGTCTGTAAGACGAGGTCGCCAATACAAGAAAACGCAATGAAAGTTCAGAATTAAAGCACCCTATGGAAAGCATCTCAGAAATACATACATATATATATTTCTGTACTTATATTGGTTGGGGCTTGTAGCTTGAGGGTTGTTATCAGTCATCTACAAACAAATAAGGGCGCCGCCTACCCATCATGCATGAACGGTCTACACGTAATGGATGCCGCCTATCCATTCTAGTTCTAAACGCGGTCAAGCACATAATGGGTGCCGCCTACCCATACATAAATATGCGGTCCGACATATAAGAGGGCGCCGCCTACCCTCGCATGCATAGCGGTCGAACGGAAGTAAAAAACTTGGTATTTAAACATGCATTGTCAAACAATAGCATATTGAGCATATGAAACAAGTAGTAGCCTATGTGGATGACAAATGACTTCATAATTTCATTATGAAAATTATAATCCCATACTTATAATCTCTATGAAATAATTGAAAATTTGGACTAGATTGAAAATCGAAAATTCTATTGACCAAGTAGCAATTTTCGAAAACCCGAAGGACTTAATTGTAATTTTGAAAACCTTGGAGGTGTTAAATCTAAAATTCAAAAGTAGAAGGACTAATTGCAATAAACAATAAATTGATAAATTACAAATAAGCCCTTTAACTTTATACTAATTAAATTTAACCCTCTAGTTAAAACAATTACAATTAAATCATATTTATATTCCAAATATAAAATTCAATCAAAATTTTCAAAATTCGATTTTGGGTCCAACCCGGAAATATATATATTATAAAAATATGGGACGGGACCCCGTCCCGTCGGCCCCGACGCGGCGCCCGCGGCAGCGGGCACCGTGGCAGGCGCCCGACGCCCCAGGCGCGCGGGCGCCTCCGTCCGCGTGGCCGCGCCGCCCTGCGCCCGGCGCGCAGGCGCCCGCGTCCGCCGCAGGCGGCCCGGTCAAATTATATTTAATTTTTTTTTTTAAAAAAAAATAAATTCTAATTTATATAAAAACAAACTTTTGAAAATCGAATTATCATAGAATCAATTGCATCCACATATCTACAAAATCATACAATATATATACGTATATACGTAATCAATTAACCTCGCTCTGATACCACTGTAAGAAAATACGGTCAGAGTTACCCCTAGGGTACGCAGCGGAATTTCAAAAATTTTCTTAACATACAGGTTAATTGATTATGTATATGTCGTATATATATAAACACGTCAATTAGAAGACTAACCTTACTTCCAAAGCAGCTTCCAAGTCTTCGTAATAATCCGGTGTATCTTCTCCTTCGTCGAAGTCGAAGATATCTGCAATACTCTGATATCTGCAAGACAATAAGAGTTAGTTTCCAGCTCCTAGAACCTCAACCTTGGTATCCACGGATGAACAGCCTATCGGAAGAATGCTAGGATATTCTTTGTGTGACCAAGAAGACGGGGCGGCGATTCCTCCGGCAGGTGGCGCGCGCGTGTGGCTTATAGAGGAGGGAGAGAGTTTTTATTTTCTCTAAGAAAACTGGGTAGAATAACTGTGTGTTAACTGTGTAACTGTCTATCAAAAGCTCTAATAGTCTACTATATATAGTAGTCAATAGAAGCCTAAAGCATAAGCAATTAGACTTCGTAAAGGAATAAGAATCTAATTCTTATCGCACTAGGAAACCAATATCAAGTCTAGATTCATTCCCAATCAAATTAAAAACTCAATCAGGAAATCTAACTTATCCCTTGGACTTCTAATAGAGGAAGGAGTCGAACTCCTTCCCCTACTCATCTACGCGCGCGCGCGCTCCCAGGGACAATAGGTGGGTCCCGATTTTGGGACCCACTTATAGTTCTAAGGCAATTCAAACTCCAAGTAGATTTTGCCCAAGTGCATATGTTAATTCTAAATTAACATATCCTTTCAAATCAAACCTCTATTATATTTCCAAAATATAATCTTTAATTGTATTTACATAAAATACAATTAATTAGCCAATTCATTAATAATTCCAAATCATTAATGAGCCACCAAATATTATAATTAATTCCAAATCAATTATAATCCATCAATCACAATTAATTCCAAATTAATTGCGATTCCATCTTCAAGGATATTCTGATAAGCTGAATCACCACATAGTGTGACCCATAGGGCCTCATCGTATTAAGCAAGTCCTAGACTAGGCAACATGGAATTCCTAGACGGTTCCATTTGCAATATTAATACATGAGGACGTTTGAGAGGTTTCTCAAAGCTAACCCTTTCGTTGCGAAGTCTGTTGCGCTCAACGCGGCGATGGTAACGTCCCTTCATCTGACTTGCTCGAATGTATCTAGGATCGATGAAGTGTCTATCCCAATAATACATCCACGGGCGTCTCAGGAGTTGCTTGGTTAAGATATACTTATGACCATCATAATATATCATTGCACTGGCCAGTGACTTTACCAACACAACTATGCAGACTATGAGCAGTACTCTCTCTGTGCTACACTTGAGAGATGAATCCTTCACAGAATCACTTATCATCCCCATTTGTATGTAGCCATAATCCTGGATCGTGTCTTAGGTCAACTGCTTATTCAGAGCTGACATCGACGGGTCCACCAAGGATATGGGGCAACAAATGTGATGATAAAGTCCTGTAAGTACAAAGGACGACTGGCATCACTTCGACAACTTCCGGTTCCCATAGACACTTCGGTGTAGAGTATACATCGATGGGAGTGTCCGGTGGTACTTCCATTGTTCGATAATCCTTCTTCGAACAACTATGCGCAGTTATGGGAACGTTTTCGATTGTCCAAACAATCTTTATTCCGTGGCCGTGGGATCGGCTCACACTTGCTCCAACAAGTATAACCTCCACGCATACAGTCCTCTGGTGTTCATTCAGACCCCTACATCCGAGATGAACCTCGACTAGGGAGAGTTTGGGATAGATGATAACTCACATAGCTCCCACTATCTCTGTGTGATCGGTCATCTATCCGAGGGGACATTTTAATATCAATCAGACAGTAATTATAGATATGACATGTGCATGCTGGTAATATAAATATGAAGCGATATCATCGTAAAACCAAACAAACATATATATATTACGTTGACCTGGTAAAAAGTACATAATGCCCTCTATAAGGGGCACTATGCCTTAGTAAGGACTGTCTTTGACATATACACTCTCATATGCCTGAATCACATTCGTGTTTTTCCCTCCTTGAAGCGTCGTTTGTTCCTTGCTTTCCAGAAATGATGTTGGAGGGTTCAACAGATTCACCGGTGGGTTGTTTGTTGTACTTCTACATGGCCTCCTGCTGGGTTGTGGGTGCCGCCTTGATGACAATCAGATTTCACTCTCCGTAGTCGGCTTTAGGCTCCCTTGCAAGGTTTTTATTGGATCACTTGGTGCATGAGCTCCCTGG
>CM051458.1:47072156-47263820 GCA_028274465.1 Plantago ovata
GGCGTGTTTCAGCACTGTCAACCTTAGATGACTTTGAGGACTTAGAGGACTGTCTCTTTGGAGCCATTTCTTATATAGAGAAGAAAGTGTACGAAAAAGATAGTTTGCTTTTTGACCGGAGGTACAGTAGATTCAGGCTAAAATTTGCAGAGAAAGGAAATGTGAGTTAAAGAATTTTGTCATTTCTCTAACTCCTTCTTTATATAGTGTCTCTGATGTGTGAGAAACTCAATCGATTTGAGCTTCAGCAAGGGTAAAACAGAGAAACACAGGCGTTAGTGGAGCCTTTGCATTAATGCGTAGTGGCCCACTAACTGAAACCGTCAGAGCACTCTCTCTCTTTGTTTTGTTAACCGTTAGATTAGTAACTCCTTTTAATCAATGGCCACGATTGAATTTCATGTCATGATTATTACGAGTTTATCTGTGCCGATTAACGTCACAAATTGATTTTACCGAGTTTTAAGGGATTAGATTGCTTGCTGAAATAGACAAGAATCTTTTCAGCGAGTTTGTATTATCATCCTAGATACTTGCTGAAAGTTCCCCCTTACTTAGATATCTCATATTTTCTTAAGTTTAAAAGATATTTCTGATTTCCCGTATCAGTAAATTCTTTTGTACTTGAGATATCCTTGGTAAAATCTGAGAGATGAGTTTTGCTCTTTTTCTGAGTTCCCGTCTCAGAATATTCCCTTGATACTTGAATACCTGTTTCAGTATCTTTGATTGTCTGAATGCCTGTTTCAGCAATCCTTAAGTTTTTCTCTTACTGAGTGCCTGTCTCAGCAAGTGATCAAGTTTCCTAACAAATACCCGTTTTGAAGGAATTACTTGCTGAATGCCTGTTTCAGCAATCATGTAGTGACTTATCATTTCTTAGAAGAAATTAGTGATGGAGCTTTTAAGTAAGAATACTTTGGCTTGCTGAATACCTGTTTCAGCATTCTGCCAAATGTATCCTTTATTGAGGTAGTTCAATCAATCCAAGGTTATACCTTAGCATTGCGAACCTATTATCTGGTAGGGGCTTGGTAAAGATGTCAGCAAGCTGATCATCAGTGCCTACTTTCACAACCTCAATATCTCTTTTTCCACATGATCTCTAATGAAATGATGTCTAATATCAATGTGCTTAGTCCTAGAGTGAAACTTAGGATTTTGCGTGATAGCAATAGCACTTGTATTATCACAAAAGATTGGTGTTTTCTTTGCAGAAATACCATAATCTCTTAATTGTTGCTGAATCCATAGGATTTGAGCTGTGCAACAACCAGCTGCAATGTATTCAGATTCAGTGGATGAATTGGCAACACAGGTTTGCTTCTTGCTGAACCATGATATTAATCTAGTACCCAAAAACTGACAAGTTCCAGAGGTACTTTTTCTATCAAGAGTTGATCCTCCATGATCAGCATCAGAATAACCAACCAATTCAAGTCCAGAATCTTTAGGATACCATAATCCAACATTGACTGTACCTTTGACATATTTCAGTATCTTGATTGCCTTTTTGTAGTGTGATTCTCTTGGATCAGATTGGAATCTTGCACACACACAAACAGCATACTGAATGTCAGGTCTACTTGCTGTTAAATACAACAAGGAACCAATGAGCTTCCTATACTTGTGTTCTTCAACACTTTTATCTTCTTTAGTATAGCCCAATTTGGTACCAACACTCATAGGGATCTTTTCAGGTTTCTCATCCTCTTTGATCCTAAACTTTATGAGCATTTCTTTCGCATACTTTGCTTGATTTATGAATATTCCATCTTTGAGTTGCTTGACTTGCAATCCTAGGAAATAATTCAATTTCCCATCATACTCATTTCAAACTTGTTTGTCATGAGTTTGGCAAAATCATCACAAAGTTGCTTGTCCTTAGATCCAAAAATTATGTCATCCACATAAATTTGAACTAAGAGTATTTTACCATCATGGTTCATGGTAAATAAGGTTTTGTCAACTTCACCTTTCTTGAAACCATTTTCCAGCAAGAACTTAGCCAATGTATCATACCATGCTCTTGGTGCTTGCTTTAGACCATATACAGCTTTCTGAAGCTTGTATACCATCTTGATTTCTGAGGGAAGTTCAAAGCCAGGGGGTTGTTCTAGGTAGACTTCTTCAGCAAGTTCACCATTCAAGAATGCACTTTTGACATCCATTTGGTAAACAATGAAGTCATTGTGAGCAGCAAAGGCCAAGAAAAGCCTAATTGCATCCAATCTTGCGACTGGTGCATAAGACTCATCATAGTCCAATCCTTCAGTCTGGCAGTAACCCTGAGCAACTAAACGTGCTTTATTTCTTGTTACTTCACCAGACTCACTCAGCTTGTTTTGAACACCCACTTTGTACCAATAGCTTTCTTGCCTTCAGCAAGTGGTACAAGTTTCCAGACTTTGTTTCTTTCAAATTGATCCAGTTCTTATTGCATTGCCTTTATCCATTCAGAATGCTTTAAAGCTTCTTCTATTGTTTTAGGTTTAATTTCTGAAACGAAGCAAGAGAACAATGATTCTACTTCTACGACAGTTGCTTCTTCAGCAAGTCCATGAGTAGCTTTGGATCTAGTCACTTGGCGTTTATTAATATCGCCAATCATATCCATAGAGGGATGATCTCTAATCCATTTATTAACAGGTTTTCTGCTTGTTGGATCAGGATATGTTTGCTCATCAGCATGTGACTCTTCAGTATGTACTTGTTCAGTACTACTGGGAATTTGTGTCTCTGCTGAGATTTGTTCATCAGCAACTGCTTGTTCAACATTGCTTGATTGAGGTAGCTCGTCAGCAGGCACTGGAGATTGCGTAATTTCAGCAACTTCCGGAGCAACCGCGTCTTTTGCTGGAAATTCTTTGTCGTGAACTATATTTATCTTGTCATGACTAGGGGGAGGAGAGTCATTGTCAGAATCATCATTTAGTTCAATTGACTTGATTTTCCTAGCATTAGATTCAGTTCTTTGCTCATGTATGATTAACTTTTTCATACATTCTGATATTTCTTCTTCAGCAGGCACTCCTTGAGTCTTTTCATAGAATACAACATGCACTGATTCTTCGATCTTTTGTGCCTTTTGTTGTAAACTCTATAAGCTTTACTATGCAAGGAGTAGCCGAGAAATATCGCTTCGTCTGCCTTTGGTTGAAATGTTCTTAGGTATTCTCTACCATTGTTAAGAACGAACACTTGCAACCAAATACTCTTAGATGAGTGATGTTAGAAGGTCTTCCAACAAACAATTCATAAGGAGTTTTGTTGTATTCCTTAGTAATCAAACATCTGTTTTGAGTACAACAGGCAGTATTAATCGCTTCAACCCAGTAAGCCTCACTTATTTCAGTGTCAGCAAGCATTGTTCTTGCGGCTTCTTTCAGGGTACGATTCTTCCGTTCAGCAACACCGTTTTGCTGTGGTGTTCTTACTGAGGATAACTGATGTTGTATTCCTTTTGAGGTACAATATTCAGTTATGTACTGGTTTACAAACTCAGTACCATGGTCTGTCCTTATGACTTTTACCTTGTCATTTTTCATGACTTCAAGCTTATTCGGCAAGTTAGGTATTTCAGTCTTGGTTTCAGATTTGTACTTGATGAATACTACCCAAGTGAATCTTGAATAGTCATCCACCACTACCAGACCATACTTCTTACCAGCATAGCTTGTTGAAGAAGATTCAAACAAGTCCATGTGCAAGAGTTGTAAAGGTTTTGTAGTTGACGGTACTGCCTTGTTCTTGAAAGAAGATTTGGTTTGCTTTCCTTGCTGACATGCATTGCAAACACCATCCTTCTTAAAAGTAACCTTAGGTAATCCAACTACAAGTGCAGTTTTAGACAGCTTATTCAGCGTCTTGAAGTTTAGATGACTTGTTCGTTTATGCCATAACCATGCTTTTTCAGCAAGGCAATCATGATCTGAGACAAGGCATTTTTCAACGATTGCTGAAGACCAATCTACAGTGTACAAGCCTCCTGATCTTCTTGCAATCATAATTACCTTTTTAGTCTCGAAATCTATAAGTTTACATTCATCACTTTTGATTTTGATGAAGTATCCTTTGTCAGCAAACTGACTCATGCTGAAAAGGTTAAACTTAAGATTTTTGACATAAAGAACTCCAGTAATGGTTATGCATCCTAACTTCACGTCACCATAGCCTTTTGTAGAACCGGAGCCTCCACCAGCAAACCTTATTGTTGGACCTTTAGACCACCGTCTATAGTTTATAAGGTTATTCTTGTTGCCCGTCATGTGCTTTCCACAACCACTATCAAAGTGCCAGATTGCATCGTTTGTCTCCGTGGCTGAAGTCTGCACAATCAAGAGCAAACAAGTTAATTATCCAATAATGGATGTCCATTAACATGTTCAAGAATGCGTCCAGTGGAAACCCAAGTCTTAAGTTTTTCAACTTTGACTTGTTTCTACTTGCTGAGGAACTAGGAGGTTTTGAGCTGAAAGACTTTTGATTCGTGCTGATCAAATCCACTTTCTGATGTGGTGTCTTGCTCGGTTGACCTTTTTGCTGAAGATACTTTTTAGTAAGTTCTTTTCTAGCAAGGTTCCTTCTAGCCCTAGCATTAAGAGTCTTTTCAGAACTCTTAGGCTTGATTTTCTTCATCTCTTTGAAGTATCTTTGCTGACTTTGCTTATACTCGTGAAAAAGTTGACTTTGCTTGGTTTTGAAATCGAGTCCACTTTTCGGAGAATGTTGAGCTTTTGTGTCAGCAACCTTACTTGATTCAGGTTTGTCAGCAAAGGTCTTCTGATTACTTTTAGTAATCTTGCCTTTAGACTTAACAACTTGCTTTTCAGCAATTTGTTTGGCGGAATGCTTCACAGCATCCTTCTTCTTTCCAGTTTGCTTCTCAGAAACCTGTTTTCCTTTTAAATTCTTGTTACTTTGAGTAGCAACAGCGGGCTTTATGGTCATAGGTATTTGATTGCATATTTCAGCAACCTTAGATTGACCAAACTGATAGAGTTCTGGTAGACCACTATCAGTAGCACGTACAAAGGAGATCGGTGATTTATCTTTACTCAAGATTTCTACGTCATCACCTTCATACGTTGCACCTAAACCTTCTTTCTGAGATGGATCTCTCAAGTAAGAGTTTAGTTCAGTCAGCGTATTACTTGCGTCCACATAAGATTTGAAATTGATTTTCATCTTTTTCATCTCTTGGATTTCAGCAAGTAACTTTAGAATTGAGGACTGATATTCTTCCAATTCTAATGCCATTTGAGAATTCTTCTTTGTAGCTTCAGCAATCAACTTCTTAAGACGCCTTATTTCAGCATCCTTTTCTTCTGTCTATTCCTTCAGCAAGACATACTTTTTCAGTAGTATGCTTGGTCAGAGTTTCAGCAATCTGTAGTTTCTCTTGCTGTCTGCTCAGAGTTTTCTCAAATCTTTCGATTTCTCCTTGAATCTTGTCAAGGTCAATCTCGTCTTCACTTTCTGAGTCTGAGTCAGAGGTAGGGTTGTTTACCTGACCGGCCATGAGGCAGAACTCGTAGTTTGACACATCTGGATAAGCTTCCATAGCTATTCCACAAACTTCTTTGCCAATCTCCACGTCTAGAGTGGCTTCTTCATCGTCAGTGTCTGAACTTTCATCCTCACTGTCTTCGGAGCTAGTATCAATACACAATGCATCAATTTTTGCTTGAAGCTTCTTCTTTTCTTCAGCAATAAAAGCTCTTTTGAACTTCTTCTTCTTTTCAGCAGATTTGCCTTTCAGCAAAGGGCAATTAGCTTTGAAGTGTCCAGGCTTTTTGCAGTAAAAGCATAGATCAATTCCAACTGCAGGTTCTTCTGATGAAGTTGCTTGCTGAGCTTGCTTGTTCAGCGAGCTAGTCTCATTCTTGTACTTATGGTAGTTATTACCAAGATGCTTTTTCAGCTTCTATTTTGCTTTTCGCCTTTCAAGTTCCTTGCTGATGAATTTCTTCATGTTTTTGACAACCAAAGAGTTTTCATCAGTAGGCTTTTTATCATTCTTCTTTTCAGAAGATGACGGCTTTGCAACAAGAGCAATGTTTTGCGATTTTTCAGCAAACACATTTTCTCTTTGCTTTGTCTCATAATTGACAGTAGCAAGATGAGAGAACAACTCTGTTGGTGTAATATCTGGCATTCCTTGATTGTAATAGAAATTCTGAGTGTGGATCCATTCTTGATTCAGACTTCTGATGATAGTTTTCACTTTCTCAGAATCTGAGTAAAGGTTTCCAACACCCAAGGCTGCCATTTCACTAACAAGAGTTGTGAATCTGAAATCCAAGTCTTCTAGTGACTCGTTTGTACCTTGCTTAACGTTTTGAAACTTTAATTTAAGTACTTCAAGTTTGTTTTCCTTGGTTTTGTCAGATCCAGCACAAAGATCTTGAACCATTTTCCAAGCTTCCTTTGCAGTCTTAGCACCCCCACAGTTTGCACTTATGGTATCCGGAGTTGATCGAATGATGATGTTTCTTGCTTGGACATCAAGACGGAATCTCTTAGCTTCGTCAGAAGTCCATTCCTCTCTTGGTTTTGGCACAACAGTATCCATTGGTTCGCCTAAGATAGTTTCCTTTCCAGCTTCAGTGGTCTTGTGAGGGAAACTCCTTTCAACCTTAGTGATCTTGATAGGTCCATCATTAATGACAGTGACCATCTCATCACTAATGGCCTCAAGATGTAGCATCATATTGTTTCGCCATTTTTCGTAATTTTCCAGCTTCAGCAAGGGAGCATCTCCTAAAGACATCCTGTCAGCAAAGCACTACCAAACTGATCAAGTGAGAGTGATTTACGGAAAGCACCTAAGGGGATCTAGGTTCAGTGCTGAAGGTTAAAGAACCTCCAGCTCTGATACCACTTGTTGGTCCCTTTAAACAACAAGAAAAGACTAGAGGGGGGGTGAATAGTCTTTTCAAACTTTCGTCGTTTAAAACTTTCTCAGCAAGTGCTTATTACTTTTCAGTAATGAGTTTGCTGATACTTAACTTTCTCAGCAAGCGCAAGTTACTTTGCAGTAACTAGGTTTGCTGATACTTAAAATCAGAGAGCGGAAGTCTTTGATACAATAAGTGCTCTTTCAGTAAATGAAGGTTTCGGCAAGTGATGTGAGTGACAGTGTACAGATAGATATGATTTGCTGAAAACTAAATACAGTAAGTAAATCACACAAACACTTTTATAGTGGTATCTGAGAGTGGCGTAATCTCTCAACTAATTCACTTTGTCCTTTCTAGGACTGAATCCACTAAGATAAGATTGAGGTTCTTTACAACACCTATCTAGAGCGATTCAAACAGAAACCAAAGCACACTTGCTTCGTCTCCAACCTAATCTAGAGAACGTAACCTTGTTCTCCACCAAACTTGGTACTTTTAATCAGCAAAACTATGCTCGATTAAGTTCCCCCTGAATATCACGCCTGAAAGGGTGTATTTTCAGTTAGAGAGGTTTGGGATGAGATAACTTAATTATAACTTATTCAGTTACAACAAGTAATCTAAGAAACAAAACTTTGAATACTTTGCAGTAAACAAGTTTGATTGTTTCTGGTGTCAAGACTTGTTCTTGTTCGAAAGAAAGAAAGAACACTTAACTAATTTCTTAGTCGTGTAAGTTCTACTTCTTCACAAGTAGCTTTTTCAAGATTTAAGTCTCGGAACGGATCAATGGCAGTATAGAGTATTGCAGGGTTTGTGAGTTTAAGCACAAGTGAGAGTTTGATCACGTTGTTGACACACTTCAACTCTTTGCCGGATGACCTCTATTTATAGTGAAAATAAGGAGCCGTTTGAATTTTAAATTCCCAGGCTTTTGTTCCTTAAGATGTCACTATCTTGCTTTTGTACTTTCAGCAGCGTCCTTAGTTTGTCTTCTAGTCTTCATGTCCTTCGCGTGCAAGCTTTGCATTTAATGTTTATTTGAATAGAATTCAAACAGTAACATTGGAGCGCAATTTTAAGTACTTTCAGCAAGAGGTCACATATGTTCAATCAGCAAGTGGTAAGTCTCAGTTTCAGCAAGCACAACCTACTCTGTCTTTCATATTTTCACTTATGCAATGCTGTTGCTGAAGTTTCCACTTTCTGAGCAACATGTGCCTTTGTAGATACCAGTCTTCAAAAATCTTCTAGTCTTCAGATCTTCAAATTCTTCAAGTCTTCAGATCTTCAAAATTCTTCAAGATTCTGAGCGGTTCTAAATGCGTCGATAGTTTGTTTGTAAAAACAAAGTACATCGTCAGCAAATGCTTCAATAGATTATTTTCTTTTCAGAAAACAAGATACATCATAAGCTTAAAAACCAACCTATCTAGCACCTAATCTAAGTCTTCAGCAAACGTTCATCTTTTACAATGTCCTTAAAATTCTAAATTCCTATGGACCTTAAGAGTACTAGTTACTGGACTTTCCTTAATTTAGCATGGTTAATTGCTCATCAAAATTACAAGTTTCCTAACACATAGTCTTTGAGCAGAATTAGGGACGACACCATAGATTTCTTCTACATCTATGGATAATATTAATAACAGACTTCAGAGAGGGGTGGTAGAATACGACTAAATCAAATAAAAATGAAGGATATGAGTTTGTAAGTGAGAACGAATCAAAGAAAGCTCATTGGGATTTTCTAACAGAAAGTGATGAAGAGTCGAATAGTCATAGGAAGAATGAAGGAATCTAAAATAGTTATTACCTGAGATATATCCAATTAGATGAAACTTGAAAGATTGATCAAGGAGTTCAATGTTTTAGCGGCAGGATGAAGTGAGATGCAAGATGTGAGGATAAGTAGGGTTTGTCATATTTAGGATATCCTGCTTGGGCTTGGACTTAATTAGTTTGGACATGAAATATGAGGCCCAAGTAAAAAATTATATACTGTGTCTGAAATTTGAACAATAGTGTTAACCTTTAATGCCATAGTACTTGAATAACATCATCACCAGTTCACCTCCACATAGAATATTTTTAACAAATACTCGTAGAAAAATGATTGTTTCATAAATATTGTTAACATTTCATATGTGTATAATAAATTTTGTACTAGTTTTAAAAAACGATCTAAGACGCTTTCGCTCTCGATTATTTTTAAAATTTACGCTTTCGCTCACACTTTCTCACCCGCGCTTTCGATCTATGTGATCTAGATATGAACACTCAGTTTCCTCCTTTTTATTTTTTAACGAATTCGTGAAAAAGTATTGCACTTAAAATTTTATTTTATTAATATAATGTAGTGTTTAATTATATGTCACTTTCTTTTAATTTTTCATTAATCCAAATTTAACATATTTTAATTACCATTAATTATTATATTATAATTATTCTAATATAACAATAAAATAAAAAGTTATATTAATTGAATTGGTTGGATGGTTGGTGATCATGGATAAAAATGGCATTTTAGTTGTTGTGGTTGGGTTGATTGGAAGGTTGGGTATGTAGATGAGAGAGAGAGATTAATTGTTTATTTAAAAAGTTGAAGGTTGTGGTTGGGGTCGAAGTCATGAGTATTTTTTGCCTAAGAAGTGAGCAAGGAGGAGTTTGGTTTGGTAGATAATGGGTTTTAATTACTGTTGGATAACATCAGTTCACCATTTGGTCCATCAGATAAATGAGGATAAGAGAATTGGACTGCCCAAGATAATTGGGCCGGGCAGGTTTGTGATTGGCCGAAATTGTTGAGCTGGCTGGGATAATTATCCAGCCCATTCTCTTTCTCCTTCTTTTTTTTGGGATAATGAGTTATCTTTGACGTTGGTTGACGTCATAAACGCAACCCCACCATGTGTAGAAACACGGTTTGCTTCATCAATTACGCTATTACTCTGTCCTTGGCCATATATAAACATAAAGATCCCCAATTTCTATCAGACACCCAAATCGATTTTTGTGTGGGAATCTTGTAAGAAAAGTTGAATTTAAATTGGTTGTTGGGGTTATTTATGGAACATTACAATGATTCTGGGGCCATGAATGTCATTTCATTCACTGGGCCATAAACTGGAGAAAAGATAATGGACCAAACATGAAAATTATCTTCACAAACCAACTCATTATCTGGGCCAGAATCGGGAAAAAATTGGACCAAACGTTGTTTTAGAGAAAGGTAATTATCTGTGCGTTTTCACTATTCATCGATTTATCTGATTTTCGAATATCTAGATAATTTGCAAAACCAAACTCCTCCAAAGAGAAGAGATAGTACCTCTATTTGCTTGCAAGGTGAAACAAGCATGAAACCAACTTCTATTTATAGGGAAATCTAGAACCTCTATCACAACTATAGAAGCAACTTAGTAGTCTCATATGCGTAACCAGTCATATATGTTGTTTTATCCGTTCGTACTGTCAATTACTTCCTCCGAAAACTTTATAGTTTCCCAATTTATTTTTGTTGATTTTTTTATGTTCGGTTTGACCTCGAATTAATAATAACTCGTTGTGAAAAAAATAATTTTAAAAATTATATTATGAAGGTATACTTCTTATATTTGTATAATATAACTTTTAAAATTAATTTTTTCATAATGAATTATGATTAATTTGTGGTCAAACCGGACATAAAAAAAGTCAACAAAAACAAAGTGGGAAACTATAAAGTTTCCGGAGGAAGTAGTTTATTACTCCCTCCTATCAATTATAATAGACGTTTTAGGAGTTGCACAGAAATTAAGTCATATTAATTGCTTCCTATTAGAGACCTATGCAATACTGAATGTGTAACCTTGGGAAAAGTAAAATGTCAAATGCTCTCTCATGGTTCAAAGAAAAAGAAAATTGATGTAGCATTAAATAATGAGATTAATATAGAGACATAATAATGATGACTCTATAACGTCAACTATTTCACAATTAGCCAAAATCTCAAAACGTCAATTATTGATGATAGGAGGAAGTATTTAATATAGGTGTAGAAAAATCCATAAATAATAGTTCAACTAGACAGTACGTTTATAAACTAGTCATCATGTGAGACTTAGGGTAAGGATGAACATTGTTTAGGTTAGAATAATGAGTAATTTCGTTGGTCAATATACCATAGTAAAACATCAATTCAATACAATGAGAAGTAATTTATTGTAATTTAAGATTAATAATATACAGTGAAACGCAAATTCACAATTAAAATGTTTTCATTATACGAATTATATTAGTTATATTTATAACATCATCAATTCAACCAGATTGAAAATTTTTCCTATTGGTTAAGTAAGCAAGCTTCCATTGTGGCGGCCTGGGTTCGAATCCTACATCCAACATTAAATTTCCTATATTTTTTTTAACTAGATGCAAGGATCGGATATGGATCCCGGCCGGCCTTATTCGGTCCGATTCTGGCCCATGGACCCGGAAAATAATAAAAATAATGTAAATATTTTTATTTTAATATATTTGTAATATTTTAGTAATTGTATTTATTATTCTAATTCAAGGTTAATTAAGAAAATTTATATTTAATTGAAAAATAAATAAAAATAATTATTTTAACTTCTTGGCGAAGGCGAATGACGTGTCACCTTTTCATTGGGTGCATGTTGTCAGGCAAGTCGAAAGCCTGCCTGATCGTAGAAAACCCAAATGAGTAATCATTTCGAATGAGTTATTTTTTTCAATAAATCTACCTGTCTTGTTGTTTATTGGGAAATGCTAAGGAAGATTGTAAAAGCTGGTTCCCTTGACACTACAAAAAATCCGTGTTTTACCGACGGATAAAATGAGGGCTTTTATCCGTCGGTATTTACCGACGGATCGGTCCCAGTTACCGACGGATGACGGATAACGAACAAAGTTGACCACTTTGTTCGTCATCCGTCGCTAAAGAAGACCGATCCGTCGGTAAATTAGCGACGGATACCGTTATCCGTTGCTGAATTATAAAAAAAATAAAACAAAGCTTACCGACGGATAACGTTATCCGTCGGTAAGCTTAATATATAGTCGAGCAGTCCACGGGCAGAACCTTCATTCTCTTCAATCTCCATTCTTCTTCTTCTCGTTTTTCTCTCTTCTCATCTCCATTTCTCCTTCAAAACTCCACCATTTTCATCCATTTTGGTAGCAAATTGAAGCTTATTGCACAAGCAACAAGGAACAACCTTCAATTCGAAGTTTTTTTGGTCAATTTGTGCAAAATCAAATGTATGAACTCTAACCCTTATTTGATTTTTAATTTGGGAATTATCCAATTGTTGGTTAAATTGTCAAATGTATGTTACATAGTAGTTGATACAAGTCTATTTTGCTTAAATGTGTAGTTGATTGTTGTTAAAATTGAGTAATGAATCGATTTTGGATTTTATTAATTTGGGGATTTCTTAAATTATGGAAATGTATGTTAGTATTAAGTAGATATTAGTTGTTATAGTTGAATGTTAGTTTTGGATAATGTTAATTTGGGTTTGTTAATTAAAATCGAGACTTAGATCAATTTAGGGCTTTTTTTTAGTTTTGTATTTGATCGAATTTCATGTTCCATAACTAGGTTATGTACTTATATAAGGTTAATTTTGTAGTTGAATACGATAAAATTGAGTAATTTATGAAAATCGAGACTTGTAGCTCATTTATATGTATATTCACTTGTATGTGCATTTACGTTAATTGATAATGCTTTATATTGTACGTGCATATTTCATATCATTATACTAACCTTGATATTGTTTTATTTGCAGATGCCGAAACCTAGGTGCAACTACATTCCACCCGAGTTACGAGTTCCTGGAGCCCCAGGGTACGAGCAGGGTGTAGTTCCACCCATCATTGGATTCTCGGAGGGGAGTAGCTCCTCATCGTCAACCAGGAACAAGAAGGCTAAGTTTGACCCATTTGCGAACCTACCTGATGATGGTTGCCCATACGTGACGCCGACCCTGGGTGCCATGTATAAGGGGAAGCCTGTTCTGTTCCCTAACGGGAAAGCTGCGTAAGTACACTTTCTGTTGTTTAGTTTATTGTTTAACTTGTGACATATTACGTATACTTTATTATGCTTATTCATTCTTATTTGTATTTAACAATCATAATAGGTTTTACCTTGCATCTGCCCATTCGAAGATCGGTGACATCATCACCCAGAAGTTCATCGCTCCAGCACCGACTGAGGACCGTGGTGGGGAGAAGTGGTCAAGGCTGCCTGACCATGTCATTGGCTTCTACTTCGATGAGCTGCGGGTATTGTAACAATCTTAAATTTTTAGTAAACGTTGTTTTATTTTTATTCTAAATTTACGTGAGTGGTATGTTAGCCACTATATTTGGGTGATATGTTAGTCACCATGTGTTAGTTGTTTTTTTAGGGAAATGTGAGTGGTATGTTAGCCACTATATTTGGGTGATATGTTAGTCACCATTGTGCTTACGTTAATCTTGTTCTTGTTGTATTGATTGTTGTGTCGTTCTAAATTGTGACCTTTGGTTGTTTTGGTGGTTAGAAACACTACTACTTGCCAAACGTGCTATTGAAGGAGCTTTGGTTTGTTTTCAACACTATTGGTGCTCGTTGTTACCGAGACAAGGTCCACGACCTTAAGGAGTCTCCTCGAGTGAAGCCTAGATTCATCCACGACAGCGAGTGGCCTCTGTGGTTGGCTTACTGGAAGACACAGGATGCCGAGGACCTAGCAGAACAGAACAAGAAGAATCGAGCACGGGCGGACAGAAGCAGCTCCGGTGATGACGAGGACTATTCGAAGCACCATCTCGGCACACAGTCTCAGGCCACTCGTGACCTCAATGCAGTAAGTTAACTTGTGCTTTACTCCAGTCACTTTCAATATTCTTAAACTTTTATTGTAAACACTGACACTTATTACTTTGCAAAATGAACAGAGGCTCACTGGACAAGGATGTGAGTCGTACTTGACCATGGTGAAAAATGCCAAGTTCAAGAACGGCAAGTGGACATGCAAGAAAGCTCAGAAACTGAATGTAAGTACATAAATGAGTAGTTTGAGTTACTTGTACTGTATTTCTTTTTAAAAAGTTTGTATATGTATTGTAATATATCAACTCATGTATTGCTTAACTGCTTGTAGGAGGAGGTTGAGGCTTTGTACATGCTTAAGATGCAAGAGAAGGGTGACGGACTTACGATGGAGGAAGAGAACGCTGCCTTCCTCGAGGTGAACCCTCCTGGCCCTAAGTGGTCGGTCTATGGCTTAGGGAACTTGGACGTTCTCTTGCAGCTGAATCATTTCAGCGCTCATCCGGTTCTACCTCCAGCTCAGATTCTCGATTGGCTGAGGAGATGGCAGCACTTAGGGCCGAGAATGCTAGGATGATGACCATTCAGAACACACTTGTGTCTCAGGTATATTCACTTGTATGCTAATATTATGTTGATATGTCATGTAGATGTATAACCACTTGTATGCTCATTTACATTGCTTGCATCTATCATTCATATTCTTAACTACATCGATCATTACTTGTGTCAGGTGGAGACGCAGAATTTCGTGCTGAAGAAGCTGCTGGAGAAGCATCCCATTGGCATAGACCCGTTCGCAGAGGGAGCTGTGTTTCAGACCGGGGAGGGGAGCCCTGGTACGGCGGGGAGTGCGGGTTTGCAAGGCAGTTCTCATGCTCCTTCGGGTTCCAGTGGTCGTGGTTCTAGTGGTCGTCGTCCTTAGATTTTGACATTTTAGTTGGGCATTTGTAGTACTATTGTAAAACTTTCATATTTACATTTGTAGTAAACGTTTTTCTATTTTGAAGAATCGAATTTTATTGAATTTTATTTTCAATTCAATTTTAATGATTTTTTATTTTTAGTACGTAAATTTATATTATTAAACAGGTTGTTGTACAATTATTAAGAAAAAAAAAAAAAATTAAAAAAAACAAAACAAAAATACCGACGGATAACTTTATCCGTCGGTAATTGTCACCAACGAATAAATTTATTCGTCGGTCAAACGAATAAGGGCTGGTCAACGCCCTTATTCGTCAGTCCGTCGGTATTATCCGTCGCTAAATTTAGCGACGGATAATAACCGTCGGTAAGGGAGACGGACCGATCCGTCGGTAAGTGCTTACCGACGGATCGATCGCCTATTACCGACCATCCGTCGATAAATGCGTCGCTTCTTGTGGTGTGAACAAATGAATAATTGAGCAAAGAGTCAAAGACATAAATTTTTCTCGAAAATGCGTAACAAGACTTCTCTGAGTAAGTAATAGTAAGAGTTAATCACTCCGTCCTAGTATATTCTTTACGTTTGTTTTGTTAGCTTTTTGGAATCGTAGTTTGACCTCTAATAAATTATAATATAATTCTTATCAAAAAAATAATTAATGAAATTATATAATGAAAATAGAGATACTATATTTTCATAATATATTTACATGCATAAATTCAATTTTCGTTATAGAAAAGAGTAAACGTAGGTCAAAAGAAGCATAAAAAAGTTAACAAAAACAAACGTTAGAAAATGAATGGGACGGATGAGTGTAACCTAAAAAACTTATTACAAATGATTCATTTTATTAATTTTAGTATAAATTTCATTAATCATATTCCTAAATTATCTCTAATTGCCCCAATATCTCATGCTCAGTTAAATTTAGTTGAACATTAACCAAGTATCACCGGATAAAAATACAAATTCCGGAAGAGGGAGATGCTTGATAAAATACGAAGACACCTGGAAAAAAAGGGCAGCAATACAAGATGCTTGTAAAAAAAGATGCTTGCTTATTTCTCACACTACTAAAATACAATAATTAATTTTATTAATGTTTGTTTAATCACCCACAATTAAAAAAGATGCTTGATTATTTCTCACACTACTAAAAAACCTCTACATAACCAACAACATAAAACCAACAGTCATATTTGCCGTAAGGAGTTTTATGAAATATCCAACAACAGTTATAACTATGTTGCTTATTATACTGAAGTACCTGATGATAATGTTTAAAAAGCTAACCAACAAAAGCCCATTGGTTATAGATAGAATTTTATTTTAAAAAGATGATAAATGAATAAATAACTGAGATCATGTTATTGGTTATAGTTTTTGCTTAATGAAATAAAAGAAAAACCAAAACGCATCATCTGAACTATGTGGGGGCAGTCATTTAATATAAATAAGTAACAACTATTTGTTACTTCTTTCACATAAACAGTTTAAATACTCTTAATTTAATATAACCAACCACATTTGTATAATGGTTGTCTATTTCTACTCTATTAGATACGTATACAGTATGCCTCGGCACTGCATACATTTTTTTAGTTCTACTAGTAAATGTGATTTACTTATTTGTTGAAATAATTTTTTTTGTAATAATATTACACTAAGAAGATTAAAAAAATTGTAAGATTATGTTTTACAACATATGTATATAAGCATGCGTATTCGTTATTTTTTAATCGGAGCATACGTATGTATTAACTATAGTATGTCTTTCTTTGTCGCAGTTTAAATTTAACAAGGACAGAGGTGTTACTCGGTGATTGTATTTGATCCTAAGGAGCTACTCGCAAAAACCTAGATATCGAAGGACAAAGGTTGCCGACTTGTCTTACTGCGTTGTTGGTGGATTGGGACGGACTAACATATTTTAATATTATAAATGAAGTTTAAGGATTAGTTCTATGTTATCGAGAGATCCACTTACTCAATGGTGCACCGGGAGTTTGTATCACCTAATTCCTAATGTAGAAAAATGGGATAAAGTGCGCTCACTTTTCAAATTTTAGGGGCGGCGCAGTGCCCGCCCCTGTTTAAAACGTGATAATGTTATACACTGACTATATCTCATAACTATGTTTAGAATGAAAGTATATATGTCCTAGAGACAACCAACATTAAGGACGATATGTACTTTACCGCATTCAGCTTATTGGTATTTATTTATGTTACATTATTTAAGCATACATAAATACAATTGGCATTACATTTACTGAATAGATTATTTGGTTGTTTGAATTATTCTGTAAGATGTTCCCAAGGACTAAAGATAATCACCAAGTTAGTGGGAGCTTGCGTGTCATAACTTAAGTCCTAAAATTAACCACTAGTTGATGGTCATTGAGATATGGGATATCAATGATGCGATAGAGACTAGCATGTGTTGCATCAGATCCTTCGAGGATGTAGTAGTTCTCACTGCTGCAAATGGCTTGGTTATTCATGATGGACACATGGACACTTTGGAGAGTGTTGGCATACCCAACCGAGAAACCATTTGATAAGTTCTATTTAAGTGTCTATGGGAGTATCGAATTGTAGGGTGATGTAATAGTCCTCAGACTTGAGGTCAATACTACATCATATGTGGAATAATATACTTTGACCATGCGCAACGCTTGCACTCTTAAAGTAGGGTAGATACGGCATGCGTTGGGTATATTAGGAAGCATATGGTGTGAGTGATTGGACCAAGATCAGGATTCATTCCTCCGAATAGATTCAAGGAAAGAATACTCTACATCTCATATTTAGTGCGATCATTAGTCAGTGGCCACTGTAAAGATATATGTCAAAATGGTGTTTGGACATAATCATCTAGATCGACTAAGAAGATTGAGAGACAATGGATGAGTTATTGGAATAGACACTAATCCATATTCTAGACTCATTCGAGTATTCGAGAATGAAAGGACCGTATCATCAAAGTACTCTACATCACAGGCAGTTTGTATCTCCTCAACAAACGTTCCTTACATATTAGTATTGTCTAGTGACGATTGTCTAGGAATATTCACTGAGACCTTGATTTGATCATTGTATGATATGTGAGGGCCTATGGGTCATATACAACTAGGTGATGATTCTCCCGATTAAGCATTAGGGTAAATTAAATGTCAATTGAATTGATAACATTTGATTTACTATTGTCAAGGATATTTCATTTGATGAAAATCATTAATTAAGTTAAAATTAGTTTTATAACTTAATTCATATATTAAATAAATATCAATTGGATTGGTAAATATTTAATTTAATATTATTGAGAATGATTCTATTTGATAGTAACAACTAATTAGTTAAGTTGAATTGGATTCAATGGATTAATTAAATTAGATTTAAGTAATAAAAGAAGAAAAGAATAATTAGATTAAATTGGATTTAATTAATTAAAAGTTAGAATGTGCATTTGAACCAATTTAGAATGAGGTTCAAGTGTTAAAAGCCCAAAAGAAAAGGATTGTTAGTGATGGGCTTCGAATCCATGACCTCTAGCTTATTAGCTTGCACACACACCGACTGGGCCAGGCTCATGTAAACGAACTTATGCGTTTTACACGCATATATCCAGCATAGGCGGCTGGGTGATTTTAGTTAGTAAAATCAGAAAGATACGTGTGGTACTAGATGATTGCTAAGATCTCTCCTTCTCTCTAGGGTTTCTACACGGTTGTATTCGTTCTAACTTCTTTCTTTTCTTCTTTGATTAATTCTCTTTTATTATGATCTTTGAGATTTCTTTGTTTTGCTTAATGTAGATTTTGAATATGAATTTACTAACATCCATGGAGAATTCATCAACGGAGAATTGAACTACGTTTGGCTTGATCCTGAGGGTACGTAGGCAGCTTAGAATTGTTCTAAGTTCAGTCAGATTCTTTAGAAGATCATCATCAATTGTTCTTTGAAGAACAAATTTATGTAATGAAAGTTGGAAGCTGGACAACGGGTAAGTTATTTATATGGAGCATGTTAAATAATCATTCAATCAACGATCCATGTAGGAAATTTTTTGAATTCCGCTGTTTGTACGATAATTAAAGTTTCATCAAGTTAAATCATCATCATCTTTGTCATGGAGCACATTATTGATTAAATTAATGTTTAATCATCATCATCTTGGTCTTGGAACAAGATTGAGTTTATTTAACTTTATTAAGACTATGAAAAGCAAAACAGAGACTGGGCTCTGTTCGTACGCCATGGCAGGCCGAAGCATGGAGCTTCGGCGGAGCTCGGCTCCTATCATCCTCCGTTCATCGAATCCAAGACATCTATCCTTCTCTGTTTCTCGTCCTCTCCTCAACCGTGCCTTCAGTTTTAAGATTCGATTTGAGTTTAAGAATCGAAGAGCTCGAGCTGCCATTGATGGTGTCCATGAAAGCTCCACAACCTCTGAACTCGAATCAATCTAAATCAATGGGTATGAGATTCGAAGATGTTTGACATCAATCGGAATTGCTCCGACTAACGATACGCGGACGGGGATCCAAGATTGATTCGATCGATCGGAATTTTTATTAAAAAAAAAAAAAAAAAGATTTGATTTTTGATGCCTTTTGATTCGATATGTTGATGATTCGTATGGATGGATGATGTTTAATGATGGATTGATTGTTGGATTTGTGTTTGGAACACTAAGATTGATGGGAAAGTCGAATTGGAGTTGAAGACTCCATTGTAGGACCAATGTGCAAGCTTTTGGAACTTGCAGGGATCGAATTGAGAATTTGCAGAAAGTATAAGGGCTTTGTTGAAAGGAACAAAAGTTTGAGGACCTTTATTACAATTTGACAGATTCTTCTGTCTTATTGTAGCATAGATCCCTGCACTGTTTATATTCGTAAATCCAGTCCTTAAGTTTTGTAACTTTCAATTTGACCATTAAAATTTGATTTTATAATTCTAGAAATTGCCACTGGTCCTCTGAGTATTTGATACGTTCGATTTAGCCCTCATAAGTTTTAGAAACTTCATAAAAGCTTTCTAAAATTTAAAATAAACCCCTAGAATTTTAGAAATTTATTATTTAATTCATGAGTAGTTTATGAATTACATTTCTGTCATAATATTAATCTTGGAGATTTATATTAATGATTAGATACATGTTTGACATAGCTTATAAACTAAGTTTAAATATTAATATTCTTTAGAAGATTATATTAATGTAGAAACTTGTTTTAAATGTTTATAAATTTCTGGAAAAATCATAAATTAGATTTATGACTTATAAATTAGTATAAATTGGTTTTATAATTAATTTTAATTTCTTGGAAATTAATAAATGTTTTATTTTTGAAGTAAAACATTTATAAATACTTTAGAAGTATAAAGATGAGACAAATTATATTTTCTTGCAAACTTTAACTCACAATTACTTGTTCACACATCTTTGAATGTCTATATGATTTATTTTAAATCAGTATAGCACTTTATGTCCGCTATTTATGGGTAGGCGGCACCCACTAGTTTCCGGACCGCATCTGTCATATGCATGGGTAGGCGGCACCCATTACTTGCTTGTCTTCATATTGTATGCATGAGTAGGCGGACTCATTATTTGTTGGCCCGCGAATTGTATGTGTGGGTAGGAGGCGCCCTATGTTTGATAGTTATCTAAGATCTTGTTTAAGCGATTAAATACCCCGACATAATGTTCCCCATCTAAAATTTAAGTCTCGATTTGATCGCACGACGTCACCCATCATAATTGAATGATGAATGGAACCATCTAATCTCATGAGTAATATGCACCATAGTGCTTACTCTGTTTGCCGATGGAAATTCTCTTTCATAGGTCCATAGTTGGTACTGTGTGATGGTCGTGACTTACTTGGGCTATGTCGAGTCACCATAGCGTCAGGCATAGCCTATAGGACGTCGATCAAAGTAGCTTTGATCAACCAAGAGTTGTATTGTACAATTGGTTTATATGCCTACCTTATTTGGCTATTACAGTGATCAGCCATAGCAGGGGCTGTAGTAGTGCAGATTTGGATCTTGGCCATTAAGATTCATATTAGAAATGAATTCGTATTCTTCCAATGGGGTCGGTGAATATGATAAAATTAATGGAACTAAATAAGTCAAAAGGCCTTGATTATTTAGTCGCTGAATGAGGATATTGTGAATTGTTATTGAATTAGAGTTAAAATTTAATTCACGCTTTATTTACATATGTTTTATAAGGTTGTTGTAGAATGGCATTTGATGAATACTATTAGTTTGATTCATTTACCAATGACATTTTGACTGTACTGCTATTTGCATTTGATTTAATTGAGTTTGTCTTGGACAAGCACGTACCCAAGATTGTCTTGTGTTTGAATTTGAGTGTTTCGAGTTGGACAAGAATACTTATATTAAATACAAGGACAACTAGGTAACATATTCGACTTAGGCGTGTATGGTACACAAGTAGCTTGCACAACATGAGAGTATGAAGACATTATAGAAGATACTTCTTAGAACATGTATGATGAACATTGACCTTGGTCAACCTCTATTCTAGAGTTTGGCTAAATCAGTGGGAGTACAAGTTCTTATGATAGTCAATGCGTATTATCTTTAAATGTTGAAATTTGATTTCTCTTCAAAAGCTCTAATATTATTTGGAATAAGAAAGTCAATTGAGGATGTTATAATTCTTAGAGAATATTGTTTGGCATTTCTTCAATTAATTTCTTTTAAGTCACTTCATGATTTGTATTAATTTCATAGAGAATATTAAATACAATAGAAAGTGAGATTGACTAGAGCTGCTTACTACTCATAATCTTTTGCAAGAACATCATCCATGGGTAAATGGTGCTCATAGTGAGCAGTTCTATTAAACCAATCCGTAAGGAATGGAAAGTAGAATAAATATACTAAGAGCTGCTCTAAATATATTTTCATTTATCTTAAAGATGACCTTGGAAGAAAGAGTAAATATCTAACGAATAATACACTCTATTGCAATTATAGTAATTCAATGAGAGTATAGGTAGCAAAGTTTGATTCCTTGAACTTAAAGCAATTATTGCATAAAGATTCAAGCACATTATTGCGTATTGAAAGTTGGTTATGTCTATGAATTAATTTTAGTATTGGATACTAATTACAAATGAAATTATTCTATTGATTTCATATGTTAAGAACATTGTTTCTGTACTTGTTAAGACGATAGTGAATTTACCTACTATTTAGTCACACTAATAGTATAGAGGTAGACGTCTTCAAGAACATAGATAAAAAGTTCTTAACCATATGACATGGATTTCTCAATACATGATAAGAAGACCAACATAACAAACCAATTTCCCAAAATTATGTTATTTGTCAACTTGGTTGAACTTGCGAGATAAGAATGACAAGTGTTAAGTAAGTTAGACTACTTGACACCATTTGTTTTGAAACATATGGATTGTAAGTCTTATCTTATAATTAAATGGTATTCACTAGATCTTTTTGGAAAGGGATGAATACCAAATAACAATTTGAGATGACACACATTGCAAGGCATGTGTGAGCATTCAAATTGGGAAATGTCCTAATTCACCATGTGCTTTATATTTTCCTTGGTCTAACCACTTGCGCTTGAGAAGATGCAAGTTCATTGCCCTTGAGAAGTACAAAGTCACAATGCTGAATAGAATATAAACATGTTATATGGAGTATTTTATTCTTTGATTGGGTCAATTGAATAGTACTTACAACGTGGTTATGGATTGTTATAAAAGGTCGTGGGTTCTAATAGAGTGGAATTAATTAAACCTTGTTAGACATGGTTAATCTCCCATGATGGGTTCCATTGAAATGGAAATGCTATGTTCGACATAGATTAACCCATATACTTTGTTAGACGTGCAATTGAAGCTCAATATGTATCCTAATTATATCCTTACTAAATCAGTCTTAGAGATACATAATAGTTATGTTGTAAGATTCTTTATTACATAGTTGAATATGGGGTTGGCCCATATATGTATTAAAGTTCTTCATGATTAATAGGATTTTAGAATGTGTTAATTTGTGAAACTTTATCTCTATATTTATAAGAGACAAATTGGATGTTGTTTCTTTACACATGTCATTCTTTTAAAACTTGGAGTTCACAAGGAATGAATTAGATAGGAGTACAATGTTTGAAATGGTTTCAAGACCACAAATTAACTAATGAGGCTGATAACTTGTCATTTAACCATGACAAAGATTCAGATGAAGATTCAACAGTGCTTGAGGTTAGTGGGAGTAAGTTACTTGGTAATGCCCATAAGCTAATGAAAGCATTTGGAGAGTAATCCTTTTATGAATAAGTTATTCCCATAAGTTGAAACAGTGCAATTTAAAGGTTGCACATTCTTCGTAGCAAGGTTAGCATTTGAGTGTTACCTTGATCACTATAATTTATTGGGTGTCCCAATATTAGAGTGCCTCATAACATTCAGGATAATTAAGCGAATTCGAACGCAAATGAACAAACTCATAGGTTAAGTAAATTGTCGTGACAAATTGAATTGTATGGAATCCTAAGAAGGATCACAATTATTTACTGTCATACTCGCATGGATGAGTTTATAACCTATAGCTAACAAAATGATATTTGATATCGATTTTGAGAGGTGGCTTAAAGTCATAGGATCTTAAGAGATGGACTAGAGATTACTTAAGTTTAGAACTTAAGTAAATTGATATTTTATTATTACATAGTAGTAGTTTCTTTCAGGAAAGTATTATATCAACAACGGAGTCTATGCCTACATAGTGTAGGACAATCAAAATTATATAGTTAAGTCTGGGAGACATACTATATATTATCTATTGGTTGGATTATAGACCAGTCCTATAAGATTTTACTTGCATGAGCATCTAATAATTGCATGATATATTTGATAGCAAGCCTATACCACTTTCTGAGGAGAAACTTTATTCTAAAGTGTGTTTGACACAGTTATAGGCATTAGTGTCGAATTCAAATCATGTATGGATATGCAAATCAAATAAGACCAATGTGGACTTATACAAGCCTCTAGGAGTTTGATCATTTACATTTGAAATAAGTAAATTAGTTTAACTTATTTCAAAAGTAGATGAATGTTCTGTACATCTTTAGAAGTGTTTGTGTGAAGCTCTTATCTATATGATTGAAAATGTTTGACACCAACATCATATGAAATAGTTTCCACATTAACAGTCAAATATTGGTCATTCAAGACTTTCATTGTGAAGGGGGCTTGAATGAAAGTTTCTAGGATATTCTCATATTGAAACCTTGTGGGATAGGTTCGAGAGAATATTCAAATTCTTCATGATATTCACTATTTTGAATAAATAATGTGTTGATAAATAATAATAGAATTCTAGGAGAATCTATTATTATTATCACATGGTTATACTGTCAATATTAGATTGTCTTATTGAAGTATGAACTCCGTACATATACACGATGTTGTATAGTGCAACCATCGCCTACGATGTACAAACGTGATACATCAAACAGTCAAGGTGACTTAGAATTATCAACGGATTTCATGGACAATGGGAGCTTAGCTTAGATATATAGTATATATGAGTAGTAAGCTTCATTATAAATGTGATGATTGGACTTATTGCAATTATAATTTTGTATTCATCTTAGTAATAGTATCATATTAGATTAGATCTAATGATGTATAGATTCAACAACCTATGTCCTGTATGATTATGCTAGAAGGTTCTTAGAAGAACAAGGGGTAGTTCCAAGTGTTAGTAATCGAATTGTGAAATTGCGATTATACTAATGCGACTGCACATGCAAAGGAACCAAGATCTTATGATACTAGCATGGATCTACTGAGACACTATCATTGGTTTGGAAACCACTGATAGATTACAACATAAATAAATAAAGTAATTTCTCCGTGAGGACACTACGCTGATTCTTTCACAAAACCTTGTCTTTGGAAAGACAAGTTAGCCATTCCAGGAATATAAATGTTGGACACACATGAGTGATTGACTCTACGCCAAGTGGGAGATTGAAAGTATATATGTCCTAGAGACAACCAACATTAAGGACGATATGTACTTTACCGCATTCAGCTTATTGATATTTATTTATGTTACATTATTTAAGCATACATAAATACAATTGGCATTACATTTACTGAATAGATTATTTGGTTGTTTGAATTATTCTGTAAGATGTTCCCAAGGACTAAAGATAATCACCAAGTTAGTGGGAGCTTGCGTGTCATAACTTAAGTCCTAAAATTAACCACTAGTTGATTGTCATTGAGATATGGGATATCATTGATGCGATAGAGACTAGCATGTGTTGCATCAGATCCTTCGAGGATGTAGTAGTTCTCACTACTGCGAATGGCTTGGTTATTCATGATGGACACATGGACACTTTGGAGAGTTTTGGCATACCCAACCGAGAAACCATTTGGTAAGTTCTATTTAAGTGTCTATGGGAGTATCGGATTGTAGGGTGATGTAATAGTCCTCAGACTTGAGGTCAATACTACATCATATGTGGAATAATATACTTTGACCATGCGCAACGCTTGCACTCTTAAAGTAGGGTAGATACGGCATGCGTTGGGTATATTAGGAAGCATATGGTGTGAGTGATTGGACCAAGATCAGGATTCATTCCTCCGAATAGATTCAAGGAAAGAATACTCTACATCTCATATTTAGTGCGATCATTAGTCAGTGGCCACTGTAAAGATATATGTCAAAATGGTGTTTGGACATAATCATCTAGATCGACTAAGAAGATTGAGAGACAATGGATGAGTTATTGGAATAGACACTAATCCATATTCTAGACTCATTCGAGTATTCGAGAATGAAAGGACCGTATCATCAAAGTACTCTACATCACAGGCAGTTTGTATCTCCTCAACAAACGTTCCTTACATATTAGTATTGTCTAGTGACGATTGTCTAGGAATATTCACTGAGACCTTGATTTGATCATTGTATGATATGTGAGGGCCTATGGGTCATATACAACTAGGTGATGATTCTCCCGATTAAGCATTAGGGTAAATTAAATGTCAATTGAATTGATAACATTTGATTTACTATTGTCAAGGATATTTCATTTGATGAAAATCATTAATTAAGTTAAAAATTAGTTTTATAACTTAATTCATATATTAAATAAATATCAATTGGATTGGTAAATATTTAATTTAATATTATTGAGAATGATTCTATTTGATAGTAACAACTAATTAGTTAAGTTGAATTGGATTCAATGGATTAATTAAATTAGATTTAATTAATAAAAGAAGAAAATAATAATTAGATTAAATTGGATTTAATTAATTAAAAGTTAGAATGTGCATTTGAACCAATTTAGAATGAGGTTCAAGTGTTAAAAGCCCAAAAGAAAAGGATTGTTAGTGATGGGCTTCGAATCCATGACCTCTAGCTTATTAGCTTGCACACACACCGACTGGGCCAGGCCCATGTAAACTAACTTATGCGTTTTACACGCATATATCCAGCATAGGCGGCTGGGTGATTTTAGTTAGTAAAATCAGAAAGATACGTGTGGTACTAGATGGTTGCTAAGATCTCTCATTCTCTCTAGGGTTTCTACACGGTTGTATTCGTTCTAACTTCTTTCTTTTCTTCTTTGATTAATTCTCTTTTATTATGATCTTTGAGATTTCTTTGTTTTGCTTAATGTAGATTTTGAATATGGATTTCCTAACATCCATGGAGAATTCATCAACGGAGAATTGAACTACGTTTGGCTTGATCCTGAGGGTACGTAGGCAGCTTAGAATTGTTCTAAGTTCAGTCAGATTCTTTAGAAGATCATCATCAATTGTTCTTTGAAGAACAAATTTATGTAATGGAAGTTGGAAGCTGGACAACGGGTAAGTTATTTATATGGAGCATGTTAAATAATCATTCAATCAACGATCCATGTAGGAAATTTTTTGAATTCCGCTGCATTAACCTTAGAGGTAATTTCCTACAATTACTAACATAGAAGAGAGAGGAAATCGAAGGGAAAGGCAAGGAGGAACAGTGGCCGAACCGCCACCAACCACCACCACCACCATTCCCATCGATACCACCTCCAATCAGCAACTCACCACCAGCTCCACCAATTCGTCCACCACCTAGATCGGACAAAGGAGAGGAGGTTCAGGAAGGCCATAGGTGGCAAGGCCCCTATCCACCACCAACACCGCTCGAAACGGAGATGAGGGGGAAAGGAGCAAAGGGGGAGGAGAAGGCGAGGCACCATCGTGCCGCCACCCTCCACCATCGCCACCATGCACCGACAAGGAAGAAGACGATCTTGAGGACAAGGTCGGTTTCTAGGGGGCGGTATTGATGAGACCTTGGCCCAACTGGTCCATGTCTCACAGTCCAAGCCCGTAGTTATCTTAGTCGAGTATGTTAGGGTTAAGGTTAGAGATATTGTAGGATCTCTTCTGATTCTATATATCTATTTAATAAATGTAGATTAGGTTAGGTTAGGATAAGGAAGGGCCAGAAATATTCTCTGGATATACTGTTCTATACTTATCAGTTAGTATCTTTCAATATCTTTCATTATTATCTTTCCATGTTCTTTGTATTTCCTCCACTATATAAGTAGCCCAATATTTCATTAATAGACAAGTATGATGATTATGTGAATTATGCCTAGAGTGAGTAACTCTGCAAGAAGTCCTGAACAAGGCGATTCCTCCATGATTATGAAGCTACCAAGGTCGCTTGGTGCCGACCGGATCAGTTATATCCAAAGACCTCCAGCGATGGAGTCGCTCAAGATGTTGAGCACCGCACGGATTGGTCAAATCCGTACAAGGTTCCATCACTAGACAATTCCACTTGCAATATTAATACATGAGGACGTTTGAGAGGAACCCCAAAACTACCTTTTGTTGGGGAAGCCTGTTGCACTCAATGCGGCGATGGTAAGGTCCTTTCATCTGACTGACTCGAATGCATCTAGGATTGATGAGGTATCTATCCCAATAATACACTCATGGCGCCTCAGGGAGTTATTTATTGGTTCGGTATATATCATTTATGACTATGATTAATATATATGTACGCTAGCCCGCGGTTTTACCAACACAACTATGACGACTATGAGCAGTACTCTCCAATGCTACACATGAGAGATGACCTACCATCCACATATGTGATATTGCCAAGTTCCCAGCTGGACCATATCTACTGCGTATTTCAGGGTGTAAGCATTGGTTTCAACCAAAGAACAGGGTGCAACATATGTGATGGTAGAGTCCTGAGAGTCTAAGGACAAATGGCATCACTTCCAACACGCCGGTTCCCATAGACACCTTACTGTAGAGTATACATCGATGAGAGATCCGGTGGGTACTTCCATTGTTCGGATAATCTCCTCGAACAACTATGCGCAGTTATGGGAACATCATGGACTCGCTCTAACGATCCGTTCCGCGGTCGTGGGATCGACCACACTTGCTCCAACAAGTATAACCTCCATACATACTAGTCTCGATTGCCTCATTCAGAACCCCCATCCGAGATGAGCTTCGACTAGGGAGCATTTGGGACATATGATCTTTCACACAACTCCCACTCATTGTGTGATTATACATACACCTTTAGGGACATGTTTGATATCGATACAAACCAACCATATAAATATATGACATGTTGTATTGCCCAGTGTAATATAAATACATAAGTAAACACAAACATGAATAAACAAACATATATTATGTAACGCCCCATATTTCAGAGGTTTAAAAGGGTTGAGAACGCTACTCATACCAACAAGGTGCACCTTTCTTTTCGGGAATCCACCTAGAAGAACTTCAGAGTTAAGCGTGCTTGCTCTGGAGCAATTTTAGGATGGGTGACCCACTGGGAAGTTCCCGGTGCGCGCACGAGTGAGGACAAAATGCGTGGATTAGAACTCGTGTTGGTCTGTGGGGCCAGCATATCACCCCGAAGAGCAGCCAGTAGTAACCTCGCTGGCCCGTTGGGCTGGGTCTCGGCCCATTAGTGGTCGGGTCGTTACATATTATCTAACGTTGATTGTGATGTAGTACAATTGTCCTTAAATGTGGTTGTCTCTACGACACTTATACTAACATCTAGAGGCTTATTCATCATCTTATCCCATTTTTCTTGCTAGATCATCATGCTCTTGCCTCATATCCAGGGGTATATACGTCAATTCACGAACAAAAATCTGGTCAACCTTGCTTGTGCTAGTCAACGGGCTGTTTTTTGCATTACAAAATCATCTTAGTTACTGGCCTGGTTGCCACCCTTAAACATCAAACATAAGACCGTGTCCAACGGTGTCTTAAATTTGGATCTGAAAATTTCAGACCCAAAAAAGGCGCTGTTGGAGGAGACGCTTGAGGCGTCAAAATTTCTTAGACGCGTCTAAGCACTTATTTCTTCAATATTATTATTATTTTTTATTTGGTCTTGTTTAGGTTCTTTAATCATTTTATCGTTCCGTTCATTCGCGTTCAATAGTGTTGTTCAGTTCTTTTATTTTATATTAACTTTTTCTTCATTTCATTCTTTTGTATTCTAAAATATCATTTATCACATCTCATAATTAATTTAATACTTTCTTTATGAATTTTGCAATAGTTGATTTAAATTAGATTAATTCTAAATCACATAAAAAATAATTTAGAACTTTATATTATAAACATATAAACATTCTAATTTTATAATATAAAGTTATTAATTATTTTTAAAATAAACGGAAAAGAATAGTGTCAATTAAAAATAAATGACAAAAAACATTGTATTTTTTGTTTATTTTTTAATTTTATTTTAATTAACCAACAACATTTAAAATATTATGAGATATAAAGTTTTAAAAGAAATTGAAAAATTTGAATTAAAAAGAATAGTAAAAGAAAAATTATATTTGGGCATGAAAGAGTTTGATTCTTGGCGAGTCGAGTCTGAAACTGCTCGAGATGGTCTGAGCCCAATATTAGTCTAAGACTCTAAGCTCAAAGCAACGAATTAACTGAAACGATAAAGCAACGAATTATCATCATCACCCTCTAGAAGAGAAGAGGGCGTTATCGGTATTTCCGCATACGTCAGACTCTTCACTCTCGCTCGCCCCCTCTCTCTTCTTCCCCTTCACTCATCTCACTGCAACAAGTCCTGGTATAACACAGATACATACAGTAAGCGCGTCAATTCTCCTAATCTCGGTTTACATCTCTCAAATAAGTTTATGATTCAATTGAATCCACAATTTTAGTCTCAAATTATTACTATCTCACCAGCAATTTTCCTCAGGTAATGGCCAGAAACTCAGGATTTCTGGTTCTCACATGTTTGACGCTACTGGCGTTGATCTGTGAATCCGCGATCTTCAATCCGGTATCTCAATCGCACCGATCTGCTGCATTGGACCTCCTATCTCCATCCGATGGATCTTCTGGAAGGTCAATTTTAAAAAACCCTCGCTAAACCCGCACATTTCGTTGCTCATGTTTCTGTTTCTTAATTGTTTCGATTTTATTACGTTTTGCATTATTATTTGAAGTTTTATTCGGATTATTCACTGATTAGAAGCTCAATTGATACGATAGCAGAATGATTTTTGATATTGCTAGTATTGCTAGTATCACTGCTGCTCAGATTAAGAGTATGATTTCTGCAATAGTAGTTTTGGTGATTTATGCTGATTTTCCTAGGGTCTCGTTAACGAACGAAGGCTCTCGTTTGAACCGAAGTATATTACTCCTTGATACATTGTTATTCACTGGAGGATAATGTTAAATAAGTAGCCAAGCTTTAACCTGTTTAGTTTATTTTTGTACTTTCAGGCTGAGGCCTTGGGGTGGATATATATAATTTGATTGCTATATCATTCTTTCATACTATAGTAACATATTTCATTTGTAGTTTCATTTGAACCAAAGTATATTACTCCTTGATACATTGTTCACTGGAGGATAATGTTAATGAAGTAGCGAAGCGTTAGCCTGTTTAGTATATTTGTTTACTTTCAGGCTGAGGCCCTGGGGTGGATATATATATATAATTTGGTTGCTATATCATTCTTTCATTCCATATAACATATTTCATTTGTAGTTTTTTGTAAAATAGATGGGGATCTTATGTGCTTTATTTATTTGTTCTTCTTCTAGTTTGGAAGAAACATACGAGGCATTAAGGACGTTTAAGGTGCTTGGAATTGAAAAGCCAGAGATAAGAGATTCAGCTTGTGCATCAGTGATCAAATCTGTTTCATCTACTTCGGCTTTAAAGGATCTTTACCATGCACTAAGAGTAAATGGGATACTGAAGTGTCAACTCAATGATGAGGTTTTTGATGTACTTATGTACTTTGGGCCTTCCTGTTAAAACTCTTTCTTCTCATAATGAAGTTAGTACTGAAGAGTTTTATTTTCTCTCTGCAGGGAATTGCATCTAGACTTAAAGATTCCTTGAATAAGGCCGAATCACTTCTAGATTTCTATTATTCAATAGGAGGTTTAGTTCTTATAAAGGTACACTATTTTCATTTGCTAGGCCATTACCTTGGCTGATAAAGAAAGTGTGTATTTTTTTGGATTTGTTATTTATGCTCTGCTTGTTCTAACTTATGCGATCGGACACGTCTATTTATGATTTCTGTTGCAGGAGACTTCCGGAGTTGATGCTCCTCTTGAAAATGCCGACAAGATTTTTCACTCTATTAAGGTTAGTGCTAGGCATTTGCGTATGTTAGAGTCAGATGGCGTGCTTTGGCCATAATATGTTACTTCATGAGATGCTTGTGAACCGTAGTGATTCTGGATTATTTGCAGGCTCTTAGCTCCAGTGATGGGAGGTGGCGCGTAAGTTCCAGCAATACTGAGTCTAGTACTTATGCTGCTGGTAATTTACTTTCTTTTAGTAATATTCCAAAGTAATGAAGCTGTCATGTGGATCCTCAATCTAAAGTTCCATCAGCGTATATATTTCAATTTCATCACTGACTTGTTCCATCATCCTTTCACGGAAAAGAATAAAGTTTGCATAGCTGTCATGCTACTATATTTATTACTTAATCCCTGCTGCTTACCAACTCTAACAGGTTTGGCTCTTGAATCCCTCGCTGGAGTTGTATCCTTAGCTTCTTCTGAGATCGATCATTCGTTGGTAAGAGAGTAATTTCTGTTAGTTGATAAGCCTTTTGATGCTATTACTTCTCTTTCTATAACTATAAGCCTTGGTACAACATTGATGTGATTCAATTATGTCCATTCCCCTGAGCTTGATAACCTCAGATTTAGACCCGCTATGGGTGATCCCCTATAATCTTCACTGACTAAACCAAACAGAGTGAATTACATACCTGTTATTATAGCAGCCACTGCACTCTTTGATCTGGGGTTTCAAATGGTGCCTGCTATATGTACTAATGTTGTATCATCTCTCACAGTGCACTATAGTGGACAATGTCAGTTGTTAGCTTTATTAGCTTTTTGTTAAACTGGCCAGGTTTAGGTTAGTTTGTTTACCTGTACTTGAATAGATTTCTTAGGTTGATGATGAAAGCAAAGATGAGGAAGAATTAGGTGCTGTGCTCTATAACTAGTAATTGTAGCACTGACAGGATGGAACTTGTCTTAAAGGCTGATAGCTTTGGGACTTCACTAGTATTATATCTTTTCATTTTGCATTTAACTTTGAATTTTGCTGTTCTTTCTCATTTTTATGAATAAATAGAGTTGATTTAGCTGAAGTGCTCATGATTTATAACAATTAACTTTAAATCTTATGACATGCTTAATTGCACCATTTGTGTGGCTTTTTTCTTTTCATTTTATATATTTATTCCAGAAAATAATGATGCCACTATAGCCCCGGGACACATGTTGTACAGTGCTCTATGAGCTATTAGTAAAATGGTTGTGTACCTATGCTTGTGCTGTACAAGATTCATTTCTTGTTCAGCTGCCCATTGATTGAATTTTACAGAATGTATTGATAAAGAACCTGGGTTTACGTTTTGAAAGAAACTTGCATCCAACCAATCTGTCCTTATGCTTAAAATTGCAAGTATGCTAGATTCTTCTGATCCAATATTTCTGTTTATGCAAGATTGCTACTCTGAAGAATGACATAGCTAAACTTTTTGAAGGGACTGAAAGATATGGTATGTGTTCTTAATTTTCAATTATGTGCATTTTATTAATATTGACATTTATACACCTGTATTTACTGGCACAGAGTTCATTCATTATGCTTTCCAGTAGATATTGCTGAAGGAAGAATATATGCATATTTTTCCCCCGAGCTTTGGAACAAAAGTAAATTTTATTTCAGTATGACATTAAAATTAAACTCCAAATACAAAAACAGACCAGTTTGTAGACTAATCTGCAGCAAACTACCAAAAAACCTCAACTTCTAACTAAACACAAGGGTAGTACAAAATTGAACTACAAAACCTTTTCATCTTCAAGGCAGTACTGCTGCGACCAATTGCAGTGTTAACTATGTCTCTGAGCAGCAGACTCGCACTTCTGATAACCTTGAAAAATGCGACGATTCCTCTCCAACCAGATCCCATATACCAATTCAGTCGCAAGCAACTTAAGAAAACTGTTCACTGCCTGTTTCCCTTTCACCAGGCCACTAATTACTGGGACAAGGGCTGCATGCACACGAACGAGAAACCTAGTCTGTTTGTCTTTGACTCCCCCTGGATTTATCATAATGGCTGCACTTTATTTCAAAAGAGAGTGAATTTGCCCCGTTGCCCCAAATTGATAACCAAGTTAAACTGAGTCATTAATATTAGTGCACATCGCACGCATCACACTATACTTTCCTAAAAGTTGAATCAACTTTATATTATTATCATGTTTACATTTGGCAAGCTACTGTTGTCATATTTACAAAAAATGATCTATTGCCTTCTTCTCTAGATGATGGAGCTTGTTACTTCGACGAGAAACTTGTTGATGCTAGTGGGCATAACGGTCCGCTTTCTGCTTCCTCTTCAGTAGTCCGTGGTATCACCGCTCTTTCAGCTGCTACCTCCGAGAGTTTAAATGTATGTTACTCAAGTCCCTGATATCTGGTTTTGGTAGTCTTTTTTTTTTTTTTTTGTTTCTGCATTGTCTTGCTCCTGAGTAATAGTTTAATGACTGGTTTGGCTACTGCAGCTTCCTGGGGAAAAAATTCTGGGCTTGGCGAAGTTTTTTCTTGGCATTGGAATTCCGGGCAGTGCCAAGGACTTGTATTACCAAATTGATGCCCTGGGTTGCTTAGAAAATATTAGGCAAGTATTTACGTAGCCTGCTCCTTATGAATCTATTTGCGCCAATAGGTTGGGTATCAATGTATCATTACCCTCGCACTATTCTTCTACATTGGATTATTGTGGCATAACATGTGGATCCAAAGTTTTTAAGTTGTTTGGCAGGGTTGTGCTTATAATATGAACTTTTTGTTATTTCAGAGGATCTGTTCCTTTGATTGTATCACTCCCTGCTACTGTTGTGTCTGTTACCAGGAATGAGCAACTTAAGGTGTGCAATTCTTTCGCGTCAATGCCTTTGTATTCATTAATTAGAACAATTTCTATTTCAGTCTGTTCTTTCCTTGAACTCTGTTGCATATCTCCGTCTGCATCCACATTAGTAACAGACTTGTATCTATAAAATGATGGATGTTATTGCCTCAAGTTCAACTGTCATTTACTTAATCCATCTGCCTACTTTGAATTTATGCTGATCCTCACATGACTATGCATGCATATTAGGTACGAGTTAGCACCGTATTGGGTTCAGCAGCTCCTCCCCTGTCTCTCAAGCTCAGACAGATTCTTGTCTCTGGTTCCAAAGATGCTTCTGTCATTGACCAGGTACTTCTGTCTACTAAAGGCAGCTTAAAAAGTTGAATTACATATATGATCGTATACAGCATTCTCAATTCATTATGTTCTAGTACATGCTTTAACATATGGCTTTCTGTGCTATAGAAACTCAAGTTTGACCCTGCTACTGATGTGCATGTTCTGGAATCACTGCCAGAAAATGTTGATGTTGGAAAATACATTCTTTCTTTTGAGGTGCTTACCTTCTTACTTCAACATGATATCCTTGTTTTGACTTTTTCATTTCAGTATCTTCTTTGTTTTTATCCTTCGCTGACATCCTTGATTGGCTCTTTGTAGATTGTACTGGACAATCCCGAGGATAAGAAAAACTATGCAACTGGGGGACGAACAAAAGTTCCTATTCATGTGACTAGTGTTATTGATATCAAGGATGCTGAAATTGCTATCCTGGACAGTGATATTGGGAGCATTGAAACTCAGAAAAAGTACAGTATTCATTTTCCTTGGTCCCTGTAGTTAATAAATTGTGTATTGGACTTCCGTATTTTCTTATGGGCGTTTTCCTTAGTGGTAGTATCTTCTAGCTTTCAGTTCTATCCTGAATAGTTTTCTGATAGGCCTATGTTCCTTCCACTATTTGTTTTGTCAATGAACTCCATCCCTGATTGTCTTATGTATTTTATTCTTCACCTTTTCCCTTAATATTGTTTTTTTCCCCCTTTCATTTTGGTATTTGATGCATTCTGTACTCGAATTTCTTGGTTTTGTATCTTCCTCTGGGAACAGGACTGTTTTTCTTAGTTTTAAGTATTGTCCTGATTTATTTTCATCATCCGTCTCTTTACCACAGACATGTATTTCTGTCCCCTTTTTTTCTGGGTGTTCCCTTGACTGTCTTGAGTTGAAGCACATCCACTCCATAGCATTTTTTGATCTTGTTTATCCATGTACTTCCATTTTTTCTTCTTGTGAGCAAGAATGGAGTTGGGATTTATTTGCCTTCTTTTGTCTCATAGCATTTTGCTAGTTCATATTAGAGAACATCTTATGTCCTATGATTACTTGCATATTTAGTCTTGTTAATTTAATAAATTAAATTAATTTTAAGGTTCGTGTTTCATATTTCATATTGAAACTAGTGCATTTTAACGATTTTGTACTACTATATGATTTAGGCTAGCACTACCTGGAGAAAATGATGTTTCTTTATCAGCAAATCATCTACAGAAGTTGAGGCTGTCTTTTCACTTGACTACCCCTTCTGGACGTGCTTTCAAGCCTCATCAGGTTAGGCTTCATGTTTTCAAATAAATCTGGTCAGTGTGTGTTTGGTTTGGTATTATTAATTTGTTTACATGCATGCAGGCATTCCTCAAGCTGACACATGAAAGTGGAGTTGAACACATCTTCATAGTGGGGAACTCCGGTGATAAGTCTGAGATACTATTAGTAAGTTTATCTGGTTTTATTCGATTTCTGTTGCACAAACAAATCAGATTTTTGGAGATCAGCCGGCTTAAGTTGCAAAATGTTCTTTGCCCTCTATTATTATTATTATTATTATTATTATTATTATTATTATTATTATTATTATTATTATTATTATTATTATTATTATTTGCTAGGTTTACCATACAGACTTATGATTGATGTAGTCACCTATGGATGGTGTTTGATTGTGGATATTTATTTTAGTTGATCCAGTTTTGTAGTTTTGTAATCAGCAGCATTCTGAGTGTTTCAGAACCTTACGATACTTTTCCTTACTAACTTCAGTTCACTTCAATTTTTTAGGATTTTCTGGGATTGGTCGGGAAATTCTTTTACTTGTCTGGTAAATATGACATTCAACTCACAGTGGGAGACTCTGTTATGGTAAGTATTGTATAAAGTGGCATTAGAGATTTCATTGAGATACACTGATTCTCATTTTTTGAAACTTTATATGTTTCATATTTTTTGAAGTTCCTCTTTTCTTCTACTATTTCAGGAAAATTCGTTCTTGCAACCATTAGGTCACGTTGAATTAGACCTACCAGATGCCCCTGAGAAGGCAGCCCGTCCTCCTCCTCAACCCGTTGACCCATACTCTAGATATGGGCCCAAGGCAGAAATCAATCACATCTTTAGGGTTCCAGATAAAAGACCGCCCCAAGAGCTTTCTCTCGCTTTCTCTGGCCTTGTTCTCATGCCGCTTTTAGGGTTCTTGGCTGGGGTGAGTTCAACTTTTTAACTTGAATTTTTCCTCTTCGTGTAGACTATTATTGTTTTCTGCAGTAAATGATGAGATCCATCTAACACTTGACCTCACCTTTTCTTTTTCTGTCTCTGTAGCTGGTTATCCTCCGTGCAAACCTGAAGAATTTACCGACGTCAACAGTTCCTATGACTTTTGCCTTGCTCTTCCATTTGGGAATCGCAGCTGTGCTAGTACTCTATGCATTATTCTGGATCAAGGTATGTTGTCATTATTTTAACTTCTGTGGCATGTTTTATTTATGATCCATTGGTTCAGTTTCATCTTAGCACTTGAATGCTTACCATGAATGTGCTGGTTATTCAATATTTGACCAGAAGGAAAAATAAAGAAGACACCGTGGTTATCATTATCTTCTCTTTTCTTTAATCTTGCATCCCATTCTTGTACACTTGCTTCACCCTTTTACATTCTGTATCCTTTTGCAGTTCTGCTTACAATGCTCTTATCAAATTCATGCATTCTCCATGTTAATTAAATATTCTGCCTGGAGCAGAATTCTCTATTGGTCAATCATAAAATAAGAAAGAAATGCCTGTCACCTCTACTGTTTCCATTTAAGACTAAGAATATGTTACCTATGGGATGGACTTCCTTTATTTCTAGTACTAATTTTTATATTCAATGGACTTTTTAGGAATGATACGATTCAGAGTAGCTGAGTAGGGGTGTATTGGTGTTCAATGTTAAATAAGAATGTTTGTATTTGTGTTGCATGTTGCAAGCAATTAACAAAATTTTACCTTCGAGGTGTACTGTTTATCCTTTTGCCGCCATCCATGACTTGGAATGATGTTATATTTCTGCTTGCAGTTGGATCTTTTCACAACCCTGAAGGCACTTGGTCTGTTGGGAATGTTTTTGATGTTTGTTGGACACAAGACTCTATCTCATCTCGCGTCAGCATCTTCCAAGTTGAAATCTGCTTGAAATTCATACCACCTATCAAGAGTGGGTAAACGTGGAGCAGTTTCCTCAAATAAGATGGGATCAAGATCTTTTTGAGTTTTGTTGCTGGGCTATAATTGAAGTATGAAATTTAAAACAGATTTCACCATAGAGAATTTTGGTATTTACGTTAAATTAGTTGACGTTGAGGGCTGGTGTCACCCATTGAGAGAGTGCCAAGCTTTAGTGACTTAGTCATTGCGATACACAAGCCAGTTAGAAGGATGGATTCGGATTGTAAGGATGTAATTTATCTGATATTTTGTGTTAGTAGTTCTTTATGATGACCCAGGAAATTTCTGTGTTAACTTCCACCGTATAGACTCTAGATTGTCGCTTGATTTTATTTGATGCCAAATAAAGCAGATCTAACAAACAATGAACTTCATACATGAATCTAAAATCTATCAATGCAAGAAACATATTCGAATACTACTAACCACCAAGTTACCAACTAGGTAACTACACACGTCTAGGATCGCATAGATAATTTAGTGTTTTACATAACCTAACGTATCATAGGTTTGCACTATATGCAAGCTCATCATCTGGTTTCACTATGAAACCAGCTCATGTCATCTAATTTCACTTTGAAAGTTCCTTCTATATTTATTCTATATTTAATGTCTATAATAATCACCAATTGGACTCAATGAAATCAATTTAATTTTAATCTAAACCGTCGATCTTACTTATTCAATTTTAATCTGGTGCGTACATGTGTCATTCATTAAGTAAATGATGTAGGGTTCGAATCCACCTGGCGTGATTTTGCTCCATTATTTGCATTATTATTTTTCTTGAAGGTGTTGGGTTCGAATCTTGTTAGCGTGTTTTTTCTCCATTATTTGTATCATTATTTTAGCTGAAGGTGTTGGGTTCGAATATTATTGACGTAATTTTTTTCTTTTTTATTTATTATCTTCTTATATTTTTATTTTTTAACACAAAGTTTTATAGTCGTACCATACTTAATTTAAATATAATCATGATATGTTTTTAGAAAAAAGACATATTTCACTAACTAAAATAAAATGTCAATCTTATTAATAAAATGTATTTTTTATCGACAAAAATACTTACTGTATGTTCTTAAAAATACTCTACGTTTTCGCTAATAACTGGTATGTCTACCTGTCTAATGTTATTTTTAGGGGTAGACCTTCCGAGAAAATTAATAATTTTATATTATAATATTTTTTTAATATATAATACAGGTTTAGTACGCGTAGTGTACTTCATATATGCAATTATCCCCACCTGACTATCTGATTCATAATAATACAACAACTTACTTTCAGCTCATTTGCTCAACTTTTCCTTTGACATTAAGTGAGTATTTAAGCTTCTTGCTATCACCTTCATTATAATCCATGTGCAGGTGAAACAAGATATATGTGGATGACGTTCTAAATATTTCAAAAGGGAACTTGTTCACGATGAAATATAACTCGCGGAATGAACTTTGGGATCAACATGGATCTCACTGGATGCAATACTTTGGCTCATGATCAACCTATTGTGTAACGACCCGACCAATCCGGCCGACGTGGTTACTCTTGGACGGACCCACACACGTCCCAACAGTATGATATTGTTCGCTTTAGGCCTGAGCCCGCACGGATTTGCTTTTGGAATCACCCAAAAGGCCTCATACCATGTGAGAGTGATGGTCTAACATATATACCCTTTATTCCACTCACTCTTAAGCGATGTGGGATGCGGGGCATTACATATTGGGTTGAATATAACATTTTTACTTGAGTTGTGCACAAATTTTGCTATCATATATAATTCTTAAATGTCCAAAGAACAACAAACATTTCAGGAGAATAAGTTTTATGATTTAGCTGTCATCTGCGCATTGTATTGTGCAAAATGAATATATGATTGACCATCTTGCTACCTTCACAATTTCACAACTATATTTTTCTATTATAAACAATAACATATAACAATAATTTAATTTTTTATTATTACTTTATTGTTTCTCCTAAAATTGCACGCTAATTGTAATAGGTAATGTTTTGTGATACAGATAGAGTAAAAAAAACATATATGTTTTATGATACGGATGGATCGGTAAAAAAGCGTATTCACCCGCTGCGGGTAGGCTTTTGAATGGGTTGGGCTGAACCCAACCCAACCCGAAAATTTAAGAAACGGGTTGAAACCCGAACCCAACCCGAAAGTGTTTAAAACCCGACCCGTACCCAACCCGTTAATAATCAACGGGTACGGGTTATGATTTCTAAAACCCTAATAACCCGGACTCCTTCCTCACAATGGCCAAATTTCAAAATGTCATTACGACTTCATTTCTTAATGAAATTGCATGATTCTAACGGCATTGGATTCGTATTGACATCTTCTACATGTTCCAACTTACCGTTCGAAGTTTCATCCCCTTTTCGAGAATTCATCATTGATGACTTGAAGCTTTTCGAAAGCTCCGTACGGATCCATCTCTCAACCAAATTCAACGATTCTTTCGTTATTGAGTCCATCTTGACCTCCTTTATCACATTTGGGCAACAAACCATCAATTTAGAACGAAAATTCAAATTCAAGTTCAAACTTGAATTTGAATTTTCGTTCTAAATTGATGGTTTGTTGCCCAAAGGTGATAAAGGAGGTCAAGATGGACTCAATAACGAAAGAATCGTTGAATTTGGTTGAGAAACGGAGTTGTATAGGGCTTTTTCGAAAAGCTTCAAGTCATCAATGGCGGATTCTCAAAAAGGCGAGAAACTTCGAACAATAAGTTGGAACATGTAGAAGACGTCAATACGAATCCAATGCCGTTAGAATCATGCAATTTCGTTAAGAAATGAAGTCGTAATGACATTTTAAAATTTGACCATGGTGAAGAAGAATGGGTCATGTGCACACGGGTCGGGTCAGGCAGCGGGTCATGTCAAAAACTCGATTGGGGCGGTTTTTCTGACCGGGTCGGGCCATAGTCCTGTCGGATGGGCCGGGTCGGGAAACGGGTGCACTGGTGTCTAAGGTTTTGTCTGGGTTGGGTCGGATTGGGTTCATGTCAATTTATCGGGTTGGGTTAGGGTTCGGGTCTTATAATTACGGGTATAATATGGGTTCAGGTTTAACCCAACCCGTACCCGTCACTTATAAATGAGAAACGGGTCTTAATCGGGTTAGGGTTGGGTTGAAAAGCCTAGCTGCGGGTGACACAAATTCTAGTTGTATACTACTATCATCCATGCAATTTAATTCATATTCATCATTTGAAATTATTTCACATCTTACTATATCTTACCAAGTAATTACAGAATTATACCTTTCGGTTCCTCTATTTATATGTTTGTATTCTCTCAAGTGCAGTCTTTTAGTAAGAGATTTATCCCGAGGACTCTAGTCAAAATACTACTGGATACTCGGCTTGATGGAGATGAATTCATTCTTTAATTTTAATTTTACCCAGGATGAGGCTCACATCAAGATTCAAACAATGTTACCCTGTTTTAGTTATATTTATTGGATTTGATTTTAGTCCGCCCGAAGATGGGTCAGGAAGGGTGGAGGTGCCAGGTGTCGGGTACTTCCTAGCGGATCGTCAAATGCAAACCATCCAGTTTTTCCCAGTTTTCCATAATGGTATGCAAAACTGTAATCCATGAACTCTTATCTTCATAGGTAGTAGATCATACAGAGGAGACGAGGTTAACAAAAAAGTGATAAAACCACTTAGCATTTAATATGAGAACAAATGGGAAATTAGATAAATATACAACACAATCGCAAAACGTATTCCATCAGATACACGGACTATTGACATGTCCACTTATTGAAGAAGAAGAACATAGCTTTTCCATGGAGAGTGAAGGACCCGTAACTCCAGATACCCTTTGCTTACAAAATCTGTGTTATCTATTCCAGATTGTACATATACATACAAATTTCAACTTACAAGTCTAAATGCAGTTCTGTCAAATTACTCCCATCACTCTCCAAGTTTGGTAACCTGATTTCGATTTCACCAGATAGTCTTGACAGAATAAGCCGTGCTATATTCTCAGCAGATACAGCACTTGTTTCCATGGTGCTAGCAGCATTTTCAAAAGCATTGACATAGTATAGGTGTTTACCATCTAATATGAAGGGTGCAAAATTTTCAGGTGCTTTGTAATGAGGATAAGCAGCCCAGTTGATTCTGATTGTTTCCACCCTCACACTGAATTCCAGCATAACACAAATAAGAAACAAGAAAATCACTAGACTGGCCATTCACAGAATTAGCATGTTTACAATTTTGAACTTACTTTTAAATAAATTAGAGTGGAAGAAAAATATGGGACTGGGAATTATATCCCATCCACTATTAGAGTTTACTTGCACAGAAAATCCAAAACCTCAATTTCAACCACCAAAACTATGTTATGAAAATATTTGTGGGAAACAAATCGCTGTTAAGTTAAGCTGAAGCAGTGTTCTCTACCATGTTATTCATAAATTAAGTTGGATTATTTTATATCGAATAATGAAGTAACTCGCAAAATAAGCCCATGAGCATGTTACCTGAAAATATCATCCAGTAAGGCATCTGCCAGTGGCTCACGGGAGAACACCTTGAACGTCATATCTTTCTCATGTTTCTTCAGAATACTGATACTTGAAAAGGGTACCTCGTCAGTTTCTGTTGTACCCACACATTCTGGGATATCTGAATGCTTGCCCATACCGAAATATGCCTATCACAGCATAATTTTGGATTAGAATGTGAAATCTAGAATCATTTGCAATAAGTAACAAGTTAACAACACAAGTAATGGGATTATATACATGGTTTTTTCAGAAGTACAGGGAAGTATTTTGCAACAGCACAAGAGCATATACACAATATGCAAATTCTGCATTGAATAATCTTTCACGTTTCAGGGGAAAAAGCATAGCTGCACACGAGCTTCAAAATGGGGTACTATCACGTGACTTTTCCAACACGATATAAAATTTTCAAGTTTCAAGGAAGATGACCAAAACTGCAAAAGAGCTTCACTTTGGTGTACTATTGGCAATTTTTCCATACTATATACGGAGTATGACTCACTCACAGGATTTAACAGGCCTCTAACAAAAGTTGCATGAGTGTGTTGTAGTTTCCTCGGAGGTATAGATATTTCTGGATTAAAGTGAATATTCAACTCATCCAGAGGCGTTGCTACCACAGTGACTTGACAGCTGTAACTCTTTCCTTCTGTGGTGTTCAACTCATAAACATCTCCAAGGTAAGAAACGGATTCAATTTCTTCACGGAGATGCAAAGCAACATTTGAACGGTTTATCAAACCAGCAGCCATCTGCCAGTTCCCTCCCTCAACTGCCCATAGACCTCCCCCAGATCCAGCCAAGGAAACTGCACCAGCAAGTCCACTAATATTGACACTTTGCCCGTAATTTATTCTTGTGATAACCTGCATATAGAAGCATAAAGGCCTGTTCAGCTGATCATGCACTACCGACATTCATGTTATTGTGAATTTTTACAAAAAATGTGCCCATACACAAAGGATAAGAAAGAATGATTTATCTTATCTAAGTCAGTTTTATGGTAGTGGGCACCTCTATACAGCTTAACACAACCCTAATATATCTTTGTCTAGAATAGGGCTTGTTCTAAGTCAAGAAATGGAACATTAGATACCTTCTCCAGCGATAACAGAATATTTATGTAAAAGAGAACCTAAATTAAGTATTATCTTCACGGGCTAAGAAAAGACCTAGAAAAAAGAAGCTAATTGTAAATGGAAAAACCAGGTCTTACATTACAAGTACCACATAAATATACTCTTACCAGAAGAAGATATCAAATGAGTGACATGTTCAAAAACTATGGGCATAAAAAGGGGTACTGCCAACGATGATGATAAACAAAGAGAATAGACAAAGTTGAAGAAGTATAATAGAAAAGGGTACGATGAGAAATAATATAGAAATAGCATCTCACAGTGACTAGCTCTTGAATAAGCACAGGAGACAAACCGATTTCCACCAATTTATCTACTAAGGGTAGTGTTGTCAGGTCGTATAACCCTGCCCATTTGAGCATTTCCTCCACATTCTCAAACACTGGACGGATGTCAATGTCTTGATAATACTTCAAAAAGTTTCCCACTGTCTCCTACAACATATAAACCAGGAATCAGCATAAAAGCTACATAGAATTGTTAAACTCATAGACCATGTGTTATAATAGAAGTCACATATTCCAAGTCCCACAGAATTTGCTTCTTATCAGTTGCACATATCATGCTTACAAGTTACAACATCACCCTTGCTATTTCCATACACAACCATTTAACATGCAAGTAGTCCAGAGTTTTTGAATGTACGCAATCTTAGTTTTCCACACTAGTTCGCATTAAAAAGGTAGCAGACTAGCAGTCTGATCTGTATTCCACTGGACAAGTTTGACATTATATGATTATAAAACTTCTAGATAGAGTGTTTGCTTGTCTTTCATCATTAATCATTTCAGTATCCATATGGAAAAAGAAAATCATCCAAAAATACTAAAAATTACAATAGTAAAAACAACAGAGAAACAACACAACTACATTATAAGAATATATCTGGTATGTAAAAGATACTACTAGTAAGTAAACTAAGCAACTATAGCTAAGATAATCATCATCATTATTAAGTCTGTTTGCTAAACTAGCCACATAGCTAACTGTTAAGTTCTGTTCTCTTCGTGTTCTCTTCGTCTGATCTGAACAGAACAGAACTAACCTGATCTGAACTGAACTTATTTGTAGTATACAATACTCAGAAATGAACTAGCTGGTTTTAATGGTGGTGTCATCAACTAACTAGAGTACTAGACATTCACATAACATACTTGTGTTCATCAAATGGTCAAATACGCTCGTGTTTAGCTTATAAGCTAGCTGATAATCTCGCACTAACACAACCCTAACTCAATGATAAAAACAGAACACACCTACATTCTAAATTTCTAATTATGATTTCGATTATTCGAGTAAATTTCACAAACATCATCTCTCATCAATACCTCAACAAAAGAGCTCATCCGGAACAGAGAAAACCCGTACCGCAAGCCAATCATAACAGAATTCGCCAACTCCACAAGCTTCTGAACAAACGGCAGCTTCGAATCGGAGCTCATCGTCTTAAAAACGAACTTACTCCCATTCCAAATCCCCAACGAGAGCGACTCGTCAGATTCCTTATCCTCATTCGACTTCAGATTCAGATACTTGGTGTAATTCACCGCGTGGTAGTTCTTCGGGTGGAGAATCGACGCGCCGGCCTCGAAGGTCTCGCCGGAGATGGTCACGGTGGCCATGCGGCCTCCGACGATGTCGTTTCGCTCGAAGACATCGATAGTTCCGATTTGGGAGGAGGTGGAGTAGCGGCGGAGGAAGTGAGCCACGGAGGCGCCGCCGATGCCGCTGCCGATTATGCAGACGGAGTGCGAGTGTGTGGGCGGGGAATGGAGTGTGAGTAGGATTGTGCAGATGATGAGTGCTGTTTGGTGGTTGTACATTGTTAAGGAATGGTTGTACCTTAGATTATGGACACTACAATTAGCTATAATTAGAATTTTGGAGTATCCGGTGACTGAGGTGAAAGGAAATGATAGTTTACCTTCAATATTATAGTTTAATTTGTGAATTTTTAATGGAAAATACAATAAGGTGAATATTTAATTTTTCTTTTTTCTCTCGATCCACTTCACTTTACCAACTTACAAATATCTACTTCGTAAAAAAAAAAAAAAAAAAAAAAAACCTCATAAATATCTAGATAGTTTAAGATAATTTCAATGTTAGAGACTGTGTAACATCCTGAATATTGTGGGATAATTTGTGGGTAAAATGGTGAGCCAAACAATTTATATAATCTTTTCCGTCAACATTTCACTAGTCATACAAGCACTTTGTTTACCTCGATTCCTCTCTTCAAATGTAGATGGCTTACATAATCCTGATACATGTAACTTAGGTATATGGTGACCAACCTCCTTCCTCTTAACATGATCACTTAAAATTCTTTCTTTTTCATAATATGTTTGTTAGTCCTACATTTGTAATAATTCACTAACCTTTTCTCTTCGTCCCTATATAAAAATAGTAGATGGTTAGTAATAAACCGACCTGCCTTAGACAAATCGATTGTGACTTAACCGAGCTTTATGGTCCAAAGGGTAAATTGCTTCGACCTCTCAAAGTATGGTAGGGAAAGAAAAGGGAGATTACCTTATAAATGCGGTGGTTGATCTCTATTTATAGGAAATGCGTGTGACTGGATCCCTTAAACTTGGAGGCTTGTGGCAACCGTTGGATCGTGACATGTGTCTCCATCGTAGCCGTTCGCTATTTAGGAGAAGGATATTGGCTCATGGCCTTCGACCATGATACCTTCGGTCTTGTGCTACCTAGAACCCTCATTTCGATGCGTGATACTTACTTCTTATGTTACTCCCTATTATTAATATACAAATACAATACTACAATCACTTCAAATCGATTTAAATGATAAATTCATCCATTACGAAGATTAGATTATCGATTTGGATGGATCTAAAATGTGAGCCGGCTTGGAGGTTAAACACTAATACACTATAGCAACCCAAATAATGCCACATAGCCCATTCAATCAGCCTAGAAGAAGAAATCGCTTGGGTTTAAACGCGACTTTCCTCGGCACAAGACGAGTCTTGTCACTCAACAACGATTTCTCACTCCCTGCAGTAGAAAAGGTACAGGAATGACGACTGGATTGGGTTCTATTCTATCTCTACAGACTACTCAGAGGCGCTAACCAGTTTCTCCTGCGGATATGTGACTGAAAGCCTCTCATAATCAAACGAAAGATAAACCCGTCAACAGGTTCGATTCTACAATTTAACCTCTGCCAGGTTCTTGTTTTCAAGCTTTCACCTTTATTTTTATTTACAAATGCATACTACTCCTTTTCTTGTTTATTTATAGCCCATGTTGATGTTAGCGACTTGCTGTCAATTTATTTTTACAGAGAAACTGACAATTAATTGCTCAAATTGTTGGGTGGGTGCTTTAAAATTTGTAGTTTTTGGGTTTTGAAATGATTGTTGGGTGTTAAGAACGTTTAAAACCTGGTCTGACTGAGACTTAGCTTGATCATAAGGATGGAGAGACATCAAGTTGTTGTATCAAGTGTATGGTTTGATGAATAGTCCTCTTCTATTGGGTCTGTTTATAGTATGTCAAGTTGAGGGACTTGGAGTTGGACATTGTTCAACTTACCGGGTGCCGGTGCTATTTCATCCTTGTCCACAAGCATCTTGTAATTCACAAGCTAAACATATGTGCAATTATGCATATGGTCTCTTCATAAGCTCATCCACAAGTTCGACGCTTGTTTAACATACGCGCTGGCTCTCCTTAGTTCCAAATTAATAAGTTCATACGTGCCGGTCATATATTAGGCCATTCGTCCTTGTATTCTGTTAGTAAATGAGTCTGACTGAGGTATATAGGAAGTGGGCTAAAGCTCAGTTTCACCAATGTTTGAAATAATAGATTGTAAAGAATCTGAGAGAAATTAGTCTTCAGAAGCTTGAGCTAAAGATAGGTCATATGATAGCTTCTAAGCTGATTTATAGTTCACAATGCATTTTGTCACTAGTTGTACCTTAGATTATGGACACTACAATTAGCTATAATTAGAATTTTGGAGTATCCGGTGACTGAGGTGAAAGGAAATGATAGAAATAGTTGACCTTCAATATTTTAGTTCAATTTGTGAATTTTGAATGGAAAATACAATAAGGTGAATATTTAATTTTTCATTTTTCTCTAGATCCACTTCACTTTACAACATTACAAATATCTACTTCGTAAAAAAAAAAAAAAAACAAAAAAAAACCTTATAAATATCTAGATAGTTTAAGATAATTTCAATGTTAGAGATTGTGTAACATCCGGAATATTGTGGGATAATTTGTGGGTAAAATGGTGAGCGAAACAATTTATATAATCTTTTCCGTCAACATTTCACTAGTCATACAAACACTTTGTTTACCTCGATTCCTCTCTTCAAATGTAGATGGCTTACATAATCCTAATACATGTAACTTAGGTATATGGTGACCAACCTTCTTCCTCTTAACACGATCACTTAAAATTCTTTCTTTTCCATAATATGTTTGTTAGTCCTACATTTGTAATAATTCACTAACCTTTTCTCTTCGTCCCTATATAAAATAGTAGATGGTTAGTAATAAACCGACCTGCCTTAGACAAATCGATTGTGACTTAACCGAGCTTTATGGTCCAAATGGTAAATTGCTTCGACCTCTCAAAGTATGGTAGGGAAAGAAAAGGGAGATTACCTTATAAATGCGGTGGTACGGTTGATCTCTATTTATAGGAAATGCATGGGACTGGATCCCTTAAACTTGGAGGCTTGTGGCAACCGTTGGATCGTGACATGTGTCTCCATCGTAGCCGTTCGCTATTTAGGAGAAGGATATTGGCTCATGGCCTTCGACCATGATACCTTCGGTCTTGTGCTACCTAGAACCCTCATTTCGATGCGTGATACTTACTTCTTATGTTACTCCCTATTATTAATATACAAATACAATACTACAATCACTTCAAATCGATTTAAATGATAAATTCATCCATTACGAAGATTAGATTATCGATTTGGATGGATCTAAAATGTGAGCCGGCTTGGAGGTTAAACACTAATACACTATAGCAACCCAAATAATGCCACATAGCCCATTCAATCAGCCTAGAAGAAGAAATCACTTGGGTTTAAACGCGACTTTCCTCGGCACAAGACGAGTCTTGTCACTCAACAACGATTTCTCACTCCCTGCAGTAGAAAAGGTAAAGGAATGAGGAATGGATTGGGTTCTATTCTATCTCTACAGACTACTCAGAGGCGCTAACCCGTTTCTCCTGCGGATATGTGACTGAAAGCCTCTCGTAATCAAACGAAAGATAAACCCGTCAACAGGTTCGATTCTACAATTTAACCTCTGCCAGGTTCTTGTTTTCAAGCTTTCACCTTTATTTTTATTTACAAATGCATACTACTCCTTTTCTTGTTTATTTATAGCCCATGTTGATGTTAGCGACTTGCTGTCAATTTATTTATTTACAGAGAAACTGACAATTAATTGCTCAAATTGTTGGGTGGGTGCTTTAAAATTTGTAGTTTTTGGGTTTTGAAATGATTGTTGGGTGTTAAGAACGTTTAAAACCTGGTCTGACTGAGACTTAGCTTGATCATAAGGATGGAGAGACATCAAGTTGTTGTATCAAGTGTATGGTTTGATGAATAGTCCTCTTCTATTGGGTCTGTTTATAGTATCTCAAGTTGAGGGACTTGGAGTTGGACATTGTTCAACTTACCGGGTGTTGGTGCTATTTCATCCTTGTCCACAAGCATCTTGTAATTCACAAGCTAAACATATATGCAATTATGCATATGGTCTCTTCATAAGCTCATCCACAAGTTCGACGCTTGTTTAACATACGCGCTGGCTCTCCTTAGTTCCAAATTAATAAGTTCATACGTGCCGGTCATATATTAGGCCATTCGTCCTTGTATTCTGTTAGTAAATGAGTCTGACTGAGGTATATAGGAAGTGGGCTAAAGCTCAGTTTCACCAATGTTTGAAATAATAGATTGTAAAGAATCTGAGAGAAATTAGTCTTCAGAAGCTTGAGCTAAAGATATGTCATATGATAGCTTCTAAGCTGATTTATAGTTCACAATGCATTTTGTCACTGGTTGTACCTTATATTATGGACACTACAATTAGCTATAATCAGAATTTTGGAGTATCCGGAGACTGAGGTGAAAGGAAATGATAGAAATAGTTGACCTTCAATATTTTAGTTCAATTTGTGAATTTTTAATGGAAAATACAATAAGGTGAATATTTAATTTTTCTTTTTTCTCTGGATCCACTTCACTTTACCAAGTTACAAATATCTACCTCGTAAAAAAAAAAAAAAAGAAAAAAAAGTTTATAAATATCTAGATAGTTTAAGTTAATTTCAATGTTAGAGATTGTGTAACATCCTGAATATTGTGGGATAATTTGTGTGTAAAATGGTGAGCCAAACAATTTATATAATATTTTCCGTCTAACATTTCAAATCGATTTAAATGATAAATTCATCCATTACGAAGATTAGGTTATCGATTTGGAAGGATCTAAAATGTGACCGGGCTTGGAGGTAAAACACTATAGCAGCCCAAATAATGCATAGCCCATTCAATCAGCGTAAGAAGAACGCGATTTAAGGAGAGAGTGATGTCACTCAACAACGATTTCTCTACAGTAGAAAAGGTACAGAGGAATTGGGATTGGGTTCTATTTTATCCGTCCGATATCTATCTATCTCTACATGTACGAGTGAGAGTCATACTTGATCTATCCATTCATCAAAAACTTCCAATTCTTGTCGATCGAGTTGGGAGAAAGACGCTAACCAGTTTCTCCTGCGGATATGTGACTGAAAGCCTCTCGGAATCAACGAAAGACAAACCCGTCAACAGGTTCGAACTTCTTCTCTATCGTTTTGCCTAATTCTACTAAGTTAACCTCTGGTTCTTGTTTTCAAGCTTTCACCTTTATTTTTATTTACAAATGCATACTACTCCTTTTTTTTGTTTATTTATAGCCATGTTGATGTTAGCGACTTGGTGTCAATTTATTTGTTTACTTCGAATTCCGGGTTTGGTGGTGAATCCAGAGAAAATGACAAAGTAATTGCTCAATGTTGGGTGGGTGCTTTAAAATTTGTAGTTTTTGGGTTTTGAAATGATTGTTGGGTGTTAAGAACGTTTAAAACCTGGTCTGACTAAGACTTAGCTTGATCATAAGGATGGAGAGACATCAAGTTGTTGTATCAAGTGTATGGTTTGATGAATAGTCCTCTTCTATTGGGTCTGTTTATAGTATGTCAAGTTGAGGGACTTGGAGTTGGACATTGTTCAACTTACCGGGTGCCGGTGCTATTTCATCCTTGTCCACAAGCATCTTGTAATTCACAAGCTGAACATATATGCAATTATGCATATGGTCTGTTCATAAGCTCATCCACAAGTTGGACGCTTGTTTAACATAGGCCTGGCTCTCCTTAGTTCCAAATTAATAAGTTCATACGTGCCGGTCATATATTAGGCCATTCGTCCTTGTATTCTTTTAGTAAATGAGTCTGACTGAGGTATATAGGAAGTGGGCTAAAGCTCAGTTTCACCAATGTTTGAAATAATAGATTGTAAAGAATCTCAGAGAAATTAGTCTTCAGAAGCTTGAGCTAAAGATAGGTCATATGATAGCTTCTAAGCTGATTTATAGTTCACAGTGCATTTTGTCACTGGTTTACTTATAATTCCATTTCTAACAGTGGTTTCCTTGTCATTGGATTTTACTTTTTATTCACTGAGATTTTTGTAAAATGTTTAGTACTAAAGTGTCGTCAAAATCCACCAGGAAAGTATGGAGACGAGTTGCCACAGTAGTGGCATTATGTGGTTCTTCAAAGACAGAGGTTTTGATGACACAAGTATCAAAGAAATGTTGAAGAGATGCAAGCGCCTCGAGGATGTTGAAAGAGAAAAAGCCTCAGAAAACTGGGATTACTTAAAAAGCATAGGCATCCAGGAGCGTAAACTTCCTTCTGTTATAGGAAAATGTCCCAAAATTCTCACCCTTGACTTGCATGAAAAACTCATCCCAATGGTTCAATGCCTCACATCACTCCAGACGAAACCGAATGAAATAGCTTCTGCCATAACAAAGTTTCCCCAAATACTCGTACACAGCTTGGAAGAGAAGCTCTGCCCACTCCTTGCATTTTTTGAAGCCCTCGGTGCTCCTGAAAAACCACTTGCAAAAATGATACTCTTAAACCCTAGAATTGTCAGTTATAGCATCGAAACCAAGCTTTCCCACATTGTGGATTTTCTTGCTAGCCTGGGCTTGTCGAAAGAAGGAATGATTGGTAAAGTATTGGTCAAGCATCCATTTATTGTCGGTTATAGTGTCGAGAAACGGCTTATCCCAACTTCAGAGTTTTTGAGATCTTTAGGCCTAACAGATGCTCACCTCCAAAGAGTAGCAATAAATTTCCCAGAAGTTCTATGTCGGGATGTTGAAAAGATTCTGAGACCAAATGTCATGTACTTGAAATCATGTGGGTTCAATTCGAGTCAGCTAGTTGCATTGGTGTCAGGTTATCCTCCTGTTTTGATCAAGAGTGCAAGCAACTCTCTAGGACCAAGGATTAAGTTCTTGGAACAGGGGATGGGGAGGCGAATCCAGGAAGCTGCTGATTATCCCGACTTCTTTAAGCATGGGTTGAAGAAAAGGTTAGAGTCGAGGCATAAGCTTTTGAAGAAAAATGACATCGACTGTAGCTTGAGTGAGATGTTGGATTGTAACCAGCAGAAATTTCTTGTGAAGTTTGGATTAGTAAAGCAACTTGCTTGAGGAATTTGATCTAAATTTTGTGATGCTTTTGCTTAGATTTTGCTTGTACTTGTACTATTAGACGATAGACTGCACTCGAATGTAGAATTATGGTTGTAAGCTACTTTTTGGAGATGAATAGATGTGACCAAGTTTTATTACATTTGAATATGATTTGATTTCGACACCTAACAGATTCTACCAACTCTCATCTATTTTAATTGATGAAAATTTCCAGGAAATTTTGGCTGGGAAGCGTAAGAGATGATGTTGTTATTTGCATTAAACTAGTGATTACAGTCTTGAATTACTGTTGAGCATAATCTTCATTCACCAATTAGTGCCAATTTTCTGCTTCTCAGGGTGAAAGGAGATATCAGCTGTACATGGCTTATGCTATTGCAAACCTTGTTGAGAATCTGGAGAAGTACAAAGACCATCATGACTATTTGGATCTTGATTTCCAACCCCAACTCGAATCCTTCCAGAAGAAAGCTTGTTCTTTAAGAGAATTTCTAATAAGTGCTTCCCCAAGACTGGCTTATGATTTGCTGATCATGAATAGAATCATTGATGCTGCACATAAGGCAGAGGACGTTGTTGAAGCCCACATCAGGAATCGAATCCAGTTGCAAAGTGAGAAGAAGAAGAAGAAGAAGATGATCATGAGCTAATCCCTCAATTAGATGATGGCCTGCGTGGGTCTGGCAGAGGTGGTTGAAGATTTCAAATTCATCAAAGAAGAGAGATCGAAGATTGTTGATGACTCTGAACGATTTATGCCCGTAGACAGCTTTCATTCATCAGAAGTGTCATGTTTACAAAACTCAGATACAGCTAGGAGGAAAATTGTTACTATACTCGAAGATGATTTTCAAACTCTCAAAGGAGGCATCATCAGAGGCTCATCTCAACTCCAATTCATCCCTATTTTTGGGAAGATGGGAATTGGTAAGAGGACTTCAGCACTGAAGACTTCACAGTGATTCTTCAGTTTCTAGTCACTTTCATATGATTGCTTGGGTCAAAACTAACTCTGAACTTGATCAACAGGTCCTTCTACTAAACCTCCTCAGTGGCCTAGGAAAGCTTACTGATGGGATTCATCGCCAAACTGCTGATCAATTAGGTGTACACTGTACACATACGAAATGGGCTAAGGTATATGAGGTATTCTTCATTGGCCAAGTTGAGAAAGTACTTACCTGATAATAATGTTGGAAGTCGACTTCTCCTCACTTCTTGGAACTTGGATGAAGCAACATTATCTGGTTCTGGAGAGCTTCACTTGATCCGTGGCTCAGAGACAGTGAATCTTGGTTGATATTCTACCAACAAGTATTTAGGAAAGAACACTGTAGAGAAATTCATAATTTCCTTAATTGCCGGCCTTTTAGCAACATTGCAGAAGACAACAGCATACTGAAAGCTTGTTGCAGAAATTTTGAGCATATACTTCGATATTCATGAAGACCATCTAAATTCATATTTTCTGTGACACTAATGATCTAAATTCATCTAAATTAGTACCAGTAGATATATAGTAAACTTTAAAAGCAGCTGAAATTAAGAGAAGTACTAAAACCATACAAAGTAATACATGAATCTTGAAATCAACAATCAATTTAAAAAGGTAATGTGGCAAATCTATCATAAAAAGGAGATAATGTTAAAGTCATGACAAAGATTCAACTGGAAAGGGAAAATTACTACTCCTGATTAATTATGAGTGCTTCTGATTCAATACCAACAGGAACAGGTGAAACTAAACTCTCGACGTATATGTTAGTGCTATAGTCATGACCATAGCCCTGATGACCAATATGAATATCTGCATGATTTTGTTTCTGGATTGTATATTATGAAACCATAAACACCGTAAACAAACAGAATCTCACCCCCTTGTGCCATGCAAGACGGCCTATGCTTCAGAATGAATCTTTTATCAACATCATGAATACTTGCTAGTAGATGCCATGATTCTTCTGATGAGGGTAAATTCCGTCTAGAGAACTACAACATCATCTCTCGATCCATAGAAGCGGATGGACGGAGTATTTTGAGTATGAACGGGAAGGTGTACCTGCAAAACACGGGGAGAATGAAGGGGAGGGGATCTGGGAACAGCCTACCGGAGTTAGACCGTCCGGCAATTTAATGTGATGGGAAGAAGAGTAATAGCAAGAGAATATCAAGGTAGAATAGTGTGTGTAGTGTAATAAATGAGGACATATTTATAGGATACGAGATTGGCCCCACATCTATGATGCATGTTTTCGGCATGACCGTCGAGGCATACGATACCTTTTCGATATCCCTGGACGCTTTCGAACCCATCGCTTTACTGGAGAAGCACTTCGAACCTTTTACTACTTCGATCCGTAAAGGGGAGTAATCCGCAGGGTGTCCACTTCGAACCCCTTACTACTTCGAACGTAAAGGGAAGTAATCCGCAGGGTGTCTAACTAGTCCTTCGATAGGGGACGGTTGTTCGAGGGAAAGAGTACCACATATACCCATATGGTAGGTCGTTGGACCGTCATTAGGGTGACCTGGTAACACAAGGTAGGTTTTAAAAATAAATTTTAGTAAGTAGATTCGTTCTCCACGAGTTAGTTTACTAGAGGTTGAGGCATACCTGTCGGGTGGTGATCGTTTGTGACGAACTCCCGAACTTGGCGAGGCTATCCGCGGCTTTATTGAGCGTTCGAGATATCTGGATTATTTCGACGCTTTGGAACTTGAGGATAATGCTTTTTAACTCGGCAAGATATAGCTTCATGGGTTCTTCTTTAGCTTCGAAAACCCCCGCATGTTGCTGTCTACCAATTGTGAATCGGTATGCAAGCGTATGTGTTTCGCACCCCCTTCGAAGGAAAGGCGGAGTCCTATTAGGGCGTCTTCGTACTCAACCTCATTGTTGGTGGCGGGGAAAGCTAGCCGTACTGCGAAATCTAATTCGACGCCGGAAGGGTCCGTCATGTGGATTCCTACTCCTCCTTGTCCTCTTGTAGAAGAGCCGTCTACGTATATCTCCCAACGTGGATCTATGTTTTGCCCCTTTTCTGCCTCTTCGAGGGTATAAACATGTTCGATATCTTCCTTGACACCTAGGAAGAATTCGGCAATGACTTGGGCTTTTTTCCCGTTCGGTGCATGGAATTCGATGGCGTACTCCATCAGTTCGATAGCCCACTTTACCAATCGTCCGGAGAGGTCGGGCTTTCCGAGGATCCTCTTTAGTGGGTGGGAAGTTAGGACCACTATCTCGTGAGCTTGGAAGTAGGGGCGAAGACGCCTCGAAGCCAGGACTACGCAATACGCAAGTTTTTCTATGTCGAGGTAGTTGATTTCCGCCTTGGTGAGGACTTTGCTCAAGTAGTAGATGGGTTGATGTTCGTTACCCTCGATTCTCACCAGCACCGAGCTGATCACCTCGTTGGAGATGGCTACGTATAGGTATAGAATGTCTCCCTCTTTTGGCTTTGACAACAAAGGGGGCTTCGAAAGGCGATCCTTCAGGTCCGTCAATGCCTTCTCACTTTCTTCGCCCCACTCGAAGTTTTTGCTATTCCGGAGCACTTTGAGGAATGGTAAGCTTTTTTCCCCAGACCTCGCGATGAATCTACTCAGGGCGATTATCCGTCCCACCAAATTTTGTACCTCGTTGATATTCCTGGGACTGGGGAAGTCTAAGACAGCTTTGATCTTATCCGGGTTCGCTTCAATTCCCCTTCGAGTGACCATGTACCCGAGAAATTTTCCGCCTTCTACTCCGAACGCACACTTCGATGGGTTGAGCTTCATACCGAATTTTCTCAGAATACCGAAACATCTCCCTAGATGTTCGACATGGTTTTTTGCTTCGAGGCTCCTGACCAACATGTCATCTACGTAGACTTCCATGGTTCGCCCTATTTCTTGTTCGAACATCATGTTAACCAGTCGTTGGTATGTGGCTCCAGCATTTCGAAGACCGAAAGGCATGACTTTGAAGGAGAAGACGTCGGAATGAGTTACGAAAGCTGTCTTATCTACATCATCTCTGGCCATGGGAACTTGGTAATATCCTTGGAAAGCGTCCATGAAGCTTAACCTCTCCGCGCCGGCCGTCGAATCCACTAACTGGTCGATTCGAGGTAGGGGGTAGGGATCTCGGGGACAGTGCTTGTTGAGGTCCGTGAAATCATTGCACATCCTCCACTTCCCGTTTCCCTTTCCTACTAGGACGACATTGCAAAGCCAATCTGAGAATTTGGTGGGGCGTATGTGGCCCGCTCTCAAGAGTTTCGATACTTCTTCATCAATGATCAGGTTCTTCTCTCTGATAAAATTCCTCTGTCTTTGGCTAACGGGTTTGGCCTTGGGGTCTACGTTGAGGCGGTGTATAATGATTCGGGGATCGATTCCCTTCAAGTCCGCGGTTCCCTAGGTGAAAACGTCCGCATTGGCTTTCAAGAAAATTATTAGGGCCAACTCTAGATCTTCGCTGAGATCGGTCGCTATCTTGGTGGTTTGGCCGAGTATGTCATCGAACAGTTCGAGGTCCCTTACCTCCGAACATGGTTCCATTTGCTCCTTCGAGGGGTTCGAAGGAAAATCGAAATGATCTTCGGCGAGCACCATACATTGTTTCTTCGAGGATGGGAGTACTTCGACATGTTCTTCTCTGGGGGCCTTGGCCTTGGGTTGGGCGGACGCGCAATAGCACTCCCAAGCTTCTTTTGGGTCGCCCGAAACTTCGCCTACGCCTCCGTCGTTGGGGAATTTTAACTTCATGTGGTAGGTGGACGCAACTGCTTGAAATTGGTTTAGCCCGGGACGACCGAATAGAACATTGTAGCCCATGGGGGCGTCGACTACCACATACTGGCAGTTGTAAGTGGCTTTTGAAGGTTTGGCTCCTAACGAGGTTACCAACCAAATGGTCCCCAGGGGTTTAACTATTCCTCCGCCGAACCCGGATAATTGCGTCGAAACCTCTGAAAGGCCTTGCCCTTCGATTTTCATCTTCTTCAACGTTGCAACGATTATGACGTTGACCGAGCTCCCGGTGTCTACCAAAATTTTCCTGACCGGGAATCCAGAGATCACCATTGAAATTACAAGGGGGAAGTTGGGATCTTGGTTCCGGGTAGTTTCGGGTGGGGGAATGTCCGACTCATCAAATACGAGCGCTTGTCTCTGTACTTCGAGGTTTCCCACATTGAAAGTGGGAGAGGCTTCCGTGTATGCGTTCCGCATCCTTCAAGCTGTGCGATTTCTTTCCTTTCGGGAATCCCCTCCGGTGGGCCCGCCGGCTATGTACCGGATTTCGTCGAAAATTGGTTCATTTTCGAGGTTCTCTTCGTTTCCTCCGATGTCTTGTGAGTCACGGTAAACTTCCGATTTCATAGGCAATGGTGGTCGGGCTGGTGGGGGTCGAGTCACTTCGGACTTTCTCCTCTCGATCGGTCGCACCAACAGAGTACCGTTGCCATCGGTGTACTCTTCGCCCAGACCGTTCGACACGATGTGCTCCAGTTCTATGTTCAACTCGATGCATTTGTCGGTGTCATGGCCTAATTGCTTGTGGAATTTGCAATAGTCCTTTGAGCTTTTGGTGGCGTTGGTTTCTTTGTGTTTTCTCGGCCATCGGAGGAATGGGGTCCTTTCGAAGAGAGTGAAAACTTGTCTTTGGGGGTACCTGATTGGTTTGAGATTTCTTCGGTTAGATGGGCGTTTGTCATTAAAAGCTCGATCTTTTTGGGTATCTCTTGGTCGATCTCTCTCTTCCTTTACGTGTGTTCGGACTTTGGTGGTGCTTGGTTCTCTCGGAGGTGAGATCTCCTTTTCTCGAGCCGGGGATATTTCGAAGGCTAGCCTGGATTCCTTGATCATCCTTTCCTCTTCGATATACTTGTTCACTATGGTGGATAGCGCCTCCGCACTTTCGGGTTTTTCCCTTGAAACTTCCGAGGCTAAGCCTCTATTCCGGGTGTTAGTATAGAGCGCTTGTCTTCGAAAGTTCATAGGGTGATCATCCACTTGCAAGGCTACCGCGTTGAATGTTTGCCACCATCGCCGAAGCGGTTCGTCTTTCTTCTGAATTATGTCTTGCAAACAACTACTCGATTGGCGAGACTTCTTGTAATCAGTGAAGTGTCCGAGGAAGGCATGCATGAGGTCCGAATAGGATCGAATCGACTCTTCGACATGTTATAATACCATTCGGTAGAAACTCCTTCGAGGGTTCCCGGAAAGATGATTGTCATTTCTTTCTCATCGTGACCGTAGGTCTGCATCATGTTTTCGAACCTAACCCTATGCTCATGGGGGTAGGTTACACCCGAGTATCGGGGTAAATTTTTGGGTATTTTTCGGTCCGTAGGGATCGAATGACTCATCAACCGGAGGGAAAGGGGATTGGGTGCTAAGCCCTTTTTCCTTCCCATTGGTTCTCGGGCAGCCTCATACTTTCGAGCTTCTCTTTCATCTCTTCTTCGCAGATCATCCACGTCGTGTCGAGGTTTCTTGTGTTTCTGGGCTTCTTCCTTTTTCCGATCGTGGTCTCGGAGCAGCTCTTCGTACTTCGCCCTCTTCTTTTTGAGTGCCCTTCAATCATAATCTGAGTCGTCGTCAGATATGTCTATGGCCCGCTCGGGTATCGAATAAAGGGAGCGAGTTCGGTGGTCATTTTCTCGCACTATGCCTTTGCCTTTAAGGTTCGAACCCCTCTCATGGGGTGTTACGACTGAACTCCCGGCACAGGTCTCCCCTGTGCTTCGTGGAGTGGATTCTTGTCGCCTTTCGGTTGGCCTTGTTGTTCCTTCGGGTACTCTGCTTCGAGTAGAAGCGCTTTCTGCGGGCTTTTCCTTCGAGGCGGGCTGGCTAGTGTAGCTTCGAACTGAAGCACTTTCTATGGGCTTTCTCTTCCTCGGGGGTGAATGTCCATGATGACTCCTATCGGGGACGCTTCCTACCGGTTTCTTAGGTGGAAGGCGTTTATCGACAACGTTCTCGCACACACTCCGTACGAGCTTGGTTAACTTTCCTTCTGTTATCAGAATTTGGGGTTCTACTCTGACAGGAGGTCGAGTTGAGGTGGCTCCAGAGGGGGAAGGGGAGGCGGAAGGAGTAGGTTCCGGCGTCGCCTCGTCCTCCTCTCGCTCTGAGGTGGTCTTGTTGGTAACGTCTTCCAGGTCTTTTGGATCGGTTGGGGGGTCTTCTTGGCTTCTTGCTGTAACTTCCGGCTGCTTCATTGTTTTCCGTTTTCCCATGGCTTTTGTCACCTTTCCCACAGACGGCGCCAAGATGATGAGGGTAAATTCCGTCTAGAGAACTACAACATCATCTCTCGATCCATAGAAGCGGATGGACGGAGTATTTTGAGTATGAACGGGAAGGTGTACCTGCAAAACACGGGGAGAATGAAGGGGAGGGGATCTGGTAACAGCCTACCGGAGTTAGACCGTCCGACAATTTAATGTGATGGGGAGAAGAGTAATAGCAAGAGAATATCAAGGTAGAATAGTGTGTGTAGTGTAATAAATGAGGACATATTTATAGGATACGAGATTGGCCCCACATCTATGATGCATGTTTTCGGCATGACCGTCGAGGCATACGATACCTTTTCGATATCCCTGGACGCTTTCGAACCCATCGCTTTACTGGAGAAGCACTTCGAACCTTTTACTACTTCGATCCGTAAAGGGGAGTAATCCGCAGGGTGTCCACTTCGAACCCCTTACTACTTCGAACGTAAGGGAAGTAATCCGCAGGGTGTCTAACTAGTCCTTCGATAGGGGACGGTTGTTCGAGGGAAAGAGTACCACATATACCCATATCACTTTCATCCCGTACTGCCTCATAACCCAAACTCGAATTTTCTCATCAGAGGTTGTGAGCACACGAAAGGCATCCGTCAAGTAGTCCTATCGTTACCGTGTAGACCATGTCGTCGACAAAATCCGGTTGGTCAACCAACCCAAAAACCTCACTTTTTAAATGAAATGACGAAATTCGGTTACCAATAAAATTCGTGGACCAGTGTAAGTGACCATTCAAAAACACCCCGGGACCATATAACTCGTTAGGAATATTACCTAATGTTTTCCAAGAATTAGTCCATATAACTCGTTAGGAATATTGTTCATGATTGTGAAGTTATCAACAGAAAATTCAGACGGGCTCATAGGACACTGCATTAATCTATCAATTCTCGGCAAAGATGCAATAATTGTATGACTGGTTAAACTTCTGTTGGTAGTTGAATTCTTGAGATGAGACTTGATGAAATCTTTGGATGAGATTAACGAACGCCATGATTTCGAGACGCACCTGAATTTCAAAAGTGATTTGACCCGGACATATGACAGTATTTCTTCAATTAGTTCGTCCGGGAGTGTTGGAAGTTCCATAGTAGATCGGAGATTTTGCACGAGTTTTCGTAGACTTTCTCATCGTATGATCGTATCAATTGTGGTGTGATTCAACAATTAGTATTAATATATATATATATATGCCCTAGGTTACAATATAATTCGACAAATACTGTTTTGCCCCCTAATGTTTTGTTATTTCTGGAAAATGCCCTTTGCAGTTGACTCTGAAAATTTTGAATTAGTTGCAATTTGAACCGTGTAAGTCAAATTTATATAGGATTGTAATTTCCTGCAGATGATGTTCTTTTTCTCATGTTTAATGCGCGCATCAGATGGACATTAATAATTGTTAGGAATTATGGAGAAGAAACTGTTACAGAAAGGAAGTCGTTGTTTGCTATTTTCAGAAAGAAAGAAGCTTAAACCGTGTTTGTAGGTAGCGACCTTATAAGCAAAGCTGTAGTTCGTTTAGGTAGGAAGCCAGAGCATTTTCTGGACTTAGACGGATTGAGAAGGCCGCGAGAGCGCTCAAAATAAGAACACGCGTATGGCAGTTGCTTTCCTAGTTCATACAGGATTAGTTTAAATACTGTAAAGCAGTTATTTGGGGATTCTTCATGAATGATATTACAGTCTAATTCAGTACAATTTCTCTCTAGTTTGTTAGCATATATGTGGATTAGCATTGGCGTACACAACAATTGGTATCAGACGAGGTTTCTCTTATTCAGCAATGGTGACGCCAAACACTCAGCGACTTGAAGCTTTGGAAACATTCAGGGAGGAGACGACAGCGAAGCTCCGGCGGTTGAGTGAGTCACAGGAGAAGCTCACAGCGTCGCACGAGAAGCTCACACCATCTCGTGAGGAGCTTGCTGCAGCTCAAAGCAGAGGATTCGACGAGCTTAAAGCAATGATTGCTGCTCTGGTTGATCGAGGTAATACTGTTAATCCTAATCTCAATCGTCCTCTTAATCATACTAATTCTGGTAAGGATATACCTGTCGATCCGCCGGGTAACCGTTCGCTTGAGATTAGGCCACCTAAAATTGATTTTCCACGGTTTGACGGAAAGCAAGCTAAAGGTGGGGTGCGAAAATGCCAGCAATATTTTGTGTTAAATCCTGTTAGTGATGAGGATAAGGTGTTAATGGCGGGAATGTATCTCGATGGTGTTGCTGAATATTGGTATATGGATGCCATTGATGGCCGTGAATCCATGGGTTGGAACTGTTTTGTTGATCGGTTTATGTTGCGGTTTACATCAGTTAGTGGTGATGATGTCATTGTTGAATTCAACAAGCTTAGACAATCAACAACAGTAGAGAAGTATGTGGAGAAATTCTCTGAGCTTCGTTCCTTTATGTTGCAGCGTGATCCACATTTAGACGAATTCTATTTCCTTAAAAGTTTTTACAGTGGATTGAGGGATGAAATTAAGCACATGGTTGAAATGTTAGCTCCGCGTTCACTGGAGCAAGATTTCCTAATAGCAAGGAAGCAGGAAGTGTTGATTGACTCTTTACAGAAAACTGGAAAAAGTGTTAGTAAGGGAAATACAGTATGGTCTAGGGAGAGTAGAGTTTCTACCAGTAAGCCAGTGATCGTGGATAATGAGAAGCCTTTGCCGGTAAGGAAATTGAGTAAAGAGGAGTTATATGTGAGAAGAAGCAAGGGCCTCTGCTTTAACTGTGATGAGCCCTATGTTTTTGGCCATAAATGCAAACGATTGTTTGTTATTATTGTTGAGGATCCACCTGAATGTAGTGACTGTTCTATACAGTTGACTGAGGAAGAGGATGATGGTGATTTTGGGGTGTCATTACACGCTCTCAAGGGCCAGATACCTAAGGATACCATTAAACTGGTCGGGAGAGTGAAAAATAAAGAGTTAATCATTCTTGTAGATTCTGGAAGCACTCACAGATTCATTGATCCTAGTGCAGTTCATAGATTGCAGTGTGAGGTAGAAGTTACCAATCCATTTTTGGTTACTGTAGGGTGGAGGACAAATCGAGTGTAATGCAAAATGTCCAAGGCTGGAGTGGGAGATGGTTGGACATAGTTTCTCAGCCAGTGTTAGAGTACTACCATTAGGAGGATATGATATGATACTTGGAGTAGATTTGATGAGAAAGTTAGGGCCAGTGGTCTTGGATTATGATAGGCACTCAATTACATTTGATCATTTGGGGAAGAAAGTATTGGTTCCTGGAGTTGTATATGAGGTTTCAGTAAAGTTGATGACTGGAAATAAGTTGCCAAGGTTGTTTAAAAAGAAAAACAAAGTGGTGTTCAGCTGTTTTTGCATAGTGAGTATTGCTGCAGTTGCTAGTTCGGTTTCTTCAGTGGACCATGATCAATTGACCCCTTTATTGAAGCAATATGATCAAGTTTTTCAGCAGCCAACTTCTTTGCCTCCAATGAGGAATTGTAACCATGACATTAAGTTGAAGTCGGGGGTTGAGCCTTTTAAGCATAATGCTTATAGGTACCCTTATATGCGAAGGCAGGATGTAGAGAGATTAGTGAAAGAGATGGGAATTATACAGTCGAGACACAACCCTAATTCTAGTCCGGTGCTGTTAGTTAAAAAGAAAGATGGTAGCTGGCGGTTTTGTGTAGATTATAGGAAGCTCCACTCATTGACAGTTAAAGACAGCTATCCTGTCCCTCTCATTGATGACTTGCTAGATGAGTTGCAGGGAGCCACTATATTTTTCAAAATCGACTTAAGGGCGGGATATCACCAAGTGAGAATGCATCATAATGCAGTAGAAAAGACTGCATTTGTGACTTCTTCCGGCCTGTATGAATTTAATGCCATGCCATTCGGCTTGACCAATGCACCAGCAACTTTCTAGGCGTTGATGAATGGAGTGTTTAAGGATTATTTGGGAAAATTCGTGCTTGTATTTTTCGATGATATTTTGATCTATAGCAAAACAGTGAGTGAGCATGAGGAACATTTGCAAATAGTGTTTGAGAAATTGGTTGAACATACACTATTTTCCAAGAAATCAAAGTGTGCATTTGGAGTAGAACGAGTTGAATATCTCGGCCATATTGTTAGGAAACTTGTAATTTTGATGAGAAATTAACCATGATAAATTAAGGAAAGTCCAGTAACTAGTACTCTTAAGGTCCATAGGAATTTAGAATTTTAAGGACATTGTAAAAGAGGAACGTTTGCTGAAGACTTAGTGTAGGTACTAGTTAGGTACTTTAGTTTGCTGATGATGCACTTTGTTTTTACAAATGAACTATTGAAGCACTAGAACCGCTCAGAAACTTGAAAATTCAAAGACTGAAGACTGAAGAAGAATTCTGAGAAAGGTATCTACAAAGGCACATGTTGCTCAGAAAGAGATTTTCAGCAACAGCTCGCATAAGTGAAAATCTATATGACAGAGTAGGTTGTGCTTGCTGAAACTGAGACTGACCACTTGCTGAAAAATATATGTGACCTCCTTGCTGAAAGTACTTGCATTTTGGCTCCAACGTTCACTTTTGAATTCGATTCAAGTGAACATTAAATGCAAAGTAGGCACGCGAAGAACATGAAGACTAGAAGACAAATGAAGGACGCTGCCAAAAGTACAAAAGCAAGATAGTGACATCTTAAGGTACAGAGCCTTAGAATTTGAAATTCAAATGCCTCCCTTGATTCACTATAAATAGAGATCATCCGGCAAAGAGTTGAAGTGTATCAACAACGTGATCAAACTCTCACTTGTGCTTAAACACTCAATCTTCCATACTCTTTACTGCCTATTGATCCGTTCCAAGAATTAAGCTTGAAACAAAAGCTACTTGTGAAGAAGTAGAACATTCACGGCTAAGAAATTAGCTTAGTGTTCTTTCTTTTGAACAAGAACAAGTCTTGACACCAGAAACAACTTAACTTGCTTACTGGAAAGTATTACAAGTTGTGTTTCTTTAGATAACTTGTTATAGCTGAAAAAGTTATACTCAAGTCATCTCATCCCAAACCTCTCTAACTGATAAACACCCTTTTTCAGGCGTGAAATTCAGGGGGAATTAATCAATCATTGTGTTGCTGATTATAAGTCCCAAGTTTGGTGGAGAACAAGGTTACAGTTCTCTAGTTAGGTTGGAAACGAAGCAAGTGTGCTTTGGTTTCTGAAGAATCATTATAGATCGGATTTGTAAGGAACCTCAATCTTATCTTAGTGGATTCTGTCCTAGAAAGGACAAAGTGGATTAGTTGAGAGATTACGCCAGATTTACTTTACCGCATTTAGTTTTCAGCAAGCTTTACTTATTGTACACTGCCACTCTGCTCACTTGCTGAAACTAGCACTCTCTAAAAAGCACTTATTGTATAAAGACTTCCGCACTCTGTTTTTAAAGTACCAGTAAACTCATTACTGAAAAGTAATAAGTACTTGCTGAGAAAGTTAAGTACCAGCAAACTCATTACTGAAAAGTAATAAGCACTTGCTGAGAAAGTTTTTAAACGACGAAAGTTTGAAAAGACTATTCACCCCCCCTCTAGTCTTTTCTTGTTGTTTAAAGGGACCAACAAGTGGTATCAGAGCTGGAGGTTCTTTAACCTTCAGCACTGAACCTAGATCCCCTTAGGTGTTTTCCGTAAATCACTTTCACTTGATCAGTTTGGTAGTCTTTTGCTGACAGGATGTCGCTAGGAGACACTCCCTAGCTGAAGCTGGAAAACTATGAAAAATGGCGAAAAAACATGATGCTACATCTTGAGGCTATTAATGATGAGATGGTTACTGTCATAAATGATGGACCTACCAAAATCACTAAACTTGAGAGAAGCTTTCCCCACAAAACCACGGATACTGCTCGAAAGAAAACTATCTTAGGAGAACCGGTTGATACCGCCGTTCCAAAACCAAGAGAGGAATGAACTTCCGATGAAGCCAAAAGATTCCGTCTTGATGGTCAAGTAAGAAACATCATTATTCGATCAACTCCATATACTATACAGTGCAAACTGTGGGGTGCCAAAACTGCTAAGGAAACTTGGAAAATGGTTCAAGATCTTTGTGCTGGATCTGACAAAACCAAGGAAAACAAACTCGAAGTGCTAAAGTTAAAGTTCCAAAACTTTAAACAAGGTACAAATGAGTCACTGAAAGACTTGGATTTCAGATTCACAACTCTAGTAAGTGAGATGGCTGCCTTAGGAGTTGGAAATTTCTATTCATATTCTGAGAAGGTGAAAACCATTATTAGAAGTCTGAACCAAACTCAGAATTTCTACTACAATCAAGGAATGCCAAATATCAATCCAACATAATCTTGCTACTGTCAACTATGAGACAAAGCAAAGAGAAAATGTGTTTGCTGAAAAATCGCAGAACATTGCTCTTGTCGCTAAGCCATCATCTTCTGAAAAGAAGAATGATAAAGAGTCTGCTGATGAAAACGCTCTTTTTGTTAGAAACATGAAAAATTCATCAGTAAGGAACTTGAAAGGCGAAAAGCAAAAGAGAAGCTGAAAAAGCATCTTGGTAACAACTACCATAAATACAAAAATGAAGCTAGCTCGCTGAACAAGCAAACTCAGCAAGCAAATTCCTCTGAAGAACCAGCAGTTGGCAATGATCTCTGTTTTTATTGCAAAAAGCCTGGAAAGTTCAAAGCAAATTGTCCTTTGCTGAAAGGCAAATCTGCTGAAAAGAAGAAGAAGTTCAAAAGGGATTTGATTGCTGAAGAAAACAAAAAGCTTCAAGCGAAAATCGATGCGCTTTGCATTGATACAAGCTCTGAAGACAGTGAGGTAGAGAGCTCAGACACTGAAGAAGAAGAAGCCACTCTTGATGTAGAGATTGGCAAGGAAGTTTGTGGAATAGCTATGGAAGTTTATCCAGATGTGTCAAACTACGAATTCTATCTCATGGCCGGTCAGGTAAATTGTCCTACCTCTGACTCTGATTCAGAAAGTGAAGATGATATTGACCTTGATAGAATTCAAGGAGAAATCGAAAGATTTGAGAAAACTCTGAGCAAACAGCAAGAGAAACTACAGAATGCTGAAACTCTGACTAAGCAAACTACTGAAAAGTATGTTTTGCTGAGAGATGAGTCAGAAAAGAAGGATGCTGAAATATTGCATCTCAAGAAGTTAATTGCTGAAGCTACAGAGATGAATTCTCAAATGGCAATAGAATTGGAAGAGTATCAGTCCTCAATTCTAAAGTTACTTGCTGAAATACAAGAAATGAAAAAGATGAAAATCAATTTCAAATCTTATGCTGATGCGAGTAACACGCTGACTGAACTAAACTCATATCTGAGAGACCCATCTCAGAAAGAAGGTTTAGGTGCAACGTATGAAGGTGATGATGTAATAATCTTGAGTAAAGACAAATCACCAATTACCTTTGTTCGTGCAACTGATAGTGGTCAACCAGAACTCTATCAGATTGGTCAATCTAAGGTTGCTAAAATATGCAATAAAGTACCTACGACCATAAAGCCCGCTGTTGCTACTCAAAGTAACAAGTCTTTAAAAGGAAAACAGGTTGTTGAAAAGCAAACTGTTAAGAAAAAGGATCCTGTAAAGCATTCCGCCAAACAAGTTGCTGAAAAGCAATTTGTTAAGACAAAAGGCAAGATTACTAAAAGTAATCAGAAGACCTTTGCTGACAAACCTGAATCAAGTAAGGTTGCTGAGACAAAAGCTCAGCATTCTCCGAAAAGTGGGCTTGAATTCAAAACCAAGCAAAGTCAACTTTTTTATGAGTATAAGCAAAGTCAGCAAAGATACTTCAAAGAGATGAACAAAACCAAGCCTAAGAGTTCTAACAAAACTCAAAACGCTAGGACTAGAAGGAACCTTGCCAGAAAAGTATGTTCAGCAAAAGGGTCAACTAAGCAAGACACCACTTCAGAAAGTGGACTTGATTAGCAATGAGCAAAAGTCTTTCGGTTCTAAACCCTCTAGTTCCTCAGCAAGTAGAAAATAAGTCAAAGTTGAAAAACTCAAGACTTTGGTTTCCACTGGACGCTTTCTTGAACATGTTAATGGACATCCAATATTGGATAATTAACTTGTTTTGCTCTTGATTGTGCAGACTTCAGCCACGGAGACAAACAATGCAATTTGGCACTTTGACGGTGGTTGTGGAAAGCACATGACGGGCAACAAGAAAAACCTTATAAACTATAGACGGTGGTCTAAAGGTCCAACAATAAGGTTTGCTGGTGGAGAATTTGGTTCTACTAAAGGTTATGGTGACGTGAAGTTAGGATGCATTACCATTTCGGGAGTTCTTTATGTCAAAAATCTTAATTTTAACCTTTTCAGCATGAGTCAATTCGCTGACAAAGGTTACTTCATCAAAATCAAAAGTGATGAATGTAAATTTTTTGACTTTGAGACGAGGAAGGTTATTATGGTTGCTAGAAGATCAGGAGGTCTATATACCGTAGATTGGTCTTCAACAATCATTGAAAAATGACTTGTCTCAGATCATGATTGCCTTGCTGAAAAAGCATGGTTATGGCATAAACGAACAAGTCACCTAAACTTCAAGACGCTGAATAAGCTGTCTAAAAAGGCACTTGTAGTTGGATTATCTAAGGTTACTTTTAAGAAGGATGGTGTTTGCAATGCATGTCAGCAAGGAAAGCAAACCAAATCTTCTTTCATGAACAAAGTAGTACCATCAACTACAAAACCTTTACAACTCTTGCACATGGACTTGTTTGAATCTTCTTCAACAAGCTATGCTGGCAAGAAGTATGGTCTGGTGGTGGTAGATGACTATTCAAGATTCACTTGGGTAGTATTTATCAAACACAAGTCTGAAACAAGGACTGAAATACCTAACTTGCTGAATAAGCTTGAAGTCATGAAAAATGACAAGGTAAAAGTCATAAGGACAGACCATGGTATTGAGTTTGTAAACCAGTACATAACTGAGTATTGCTCTTCAAAAGGCATACAACAACAGTTATCCTCAGTAAGGACACCTCAACAAAATGGTGTTGCTGAAAGGAAGAATCGTACCTTTAAGGAAGCAGCTAGACGATGCTTGCTGACACTGAAATAAGTGAAGCTTATTGGGTTGAAGCAATTAATACGGCCTGCGATACTCAAAATAGATGTTTGATAACTAAGGAATACAACAAAACTCCCTATGAGTTATTTGTTGGAAGACCTCCTAACATCACCCATCTAAGAGTATTTGGTTGCAAATGCTTTGTTTTTAACAATGGTAGAGAATACTTAAGAACATTTCAACCAAAGGCAGATGAAGCGATATTTCTTGGCTACTCCTTGCATAGTAAAACTTATAGAGTTTACAACAAAAAGGCACAAAAGATCGAAGAATCAGTGCATGTTGTATTCTATGAAAAGTCACAAGGAGTCCCTGCTGAAGAAGAAATATCAGAATGTATGAAGAAGTTACTCATACACGAGCAAAGCATTGAATCTGATGCTAGGAATATCAAATCAAATGAACTAAATGATGATTCTGATAATGACTCACCTCCCCCAAGTCATGACAAGATAAACATAGTTCATGATAAAGAATTTCCAGCAAAAGGCGCGGTTGCTCCAGATGTTGCTGAAACTATGCAACTTCCTGTGTCTGCTGACGAGTTACCTCAAACAAGTAGTACTAAACAAGTACATGCTGAAGAGTCACATGCTGAAATGCAAACTTATCCAGATCCAAAGAGCAGAAAACCTGTTAATAAATGGATTAGAGATCATCCCTCTACGGATATGATTGGTGATATTGACAAACGCCAAGTGACTAGATCCAAAGTATCTACTAATCAAGAACTTGATGAAGAAGCAAACGTCATTGAAGTAGAAGCTTTGTTCTCTTGCTTTGTTTCAAAAATTGAACCCAAGACCATAGAAGAAGCTTTAAAGCATTCTGAATGGATCAAGGCAATGGAAGAAGAACTGGATCAATTTGAAAGGAACAAAGTTTGGAAACTTGTACCCCTTGCTGAAGGAAAGAAAACAATTGGTACAAAGTGGGTGTTCAGAAACAAGCTGAGTGAGTCTGGAGAAGTAACAAGGAACAAAGCACGTCTAGTTGCTCAAGGTTACTGCCAGACTGAAGGATTGGACTATGATGAGTCTTATGCACCAGTTGCAAGATTGGATGCAATTAGACTTTTCTTGGCCTTTGTGCTCACAATGACTTCATTGTTTATCAAATGGATGTTAAAAGTGCATTCCTAAATGGTGAACTTGTTAAAGAAGTCTACTTAGAACAACCCCCTGGCTTTGAACTTCCCTCAGAAACCAAGATGGTATACAAGCTTCAGAAAGCTGTATATGGTCTAAAGCAAGCACCAAGAGCTTGGTATGATACCTTAGCTAAGTTCTTGCTGGATAATGATTTCAAGAAAGGTGAAGTTGACACAACCTTATTTACCATGAACCATGATGGTAAAATACTCTTAGTCCAGATTTATGTGGATGACATAATATTTGGATCTAAGGACAAGCAACTTTGTGATGATTTTGCCAAACTCATGACAAACAAGATTGAAATGAGTATGATGGGTAAATTGAATTATTTCCTAGGATTGCAAGTCAAGCAACTCAAAGATGGAATATTCATAAATCAAACAAAGTATGCAAAGGAAATGCTCATAAAGTTCAGGATCAAAGAGGAAGAAAAACCTGAAAAGATCCCAATAAGCGTTGGTACCAATTGGGCTATACTGAACAAGATAAAAGTGTTGAACACAAGTATAGGAAGCTCATTGGTTCCTTGCTGTATTTAACAACAAGTAGACCTGACATTCAGTATACTGTTTGTGTGTGTGCAAGATTCCAATCTGATCCAAGAGAATCACACTATAAAAAGGCACTTAAGATACTGAAATATGTCAAAGGTGTAAGAAAATATGGTCAGAGTTACCCCTAGGGTACGCAACGGAATTTCCAAAAAAAATTTTCTTAACATACAGGTTAATTGATTATGCATACGTCGTATATATATATAAACACGTCAATTAGAAAGACTAACCTTACTTCCAAAGCAGCTTCCAAGTCTTCGTAATATTCCGGTGTATCTTCTCCTTCGTCGAAGTCGAAGATATCTACAATACTCTGTATATCTGCAAGACAATAAGAGTTAGTTTTCAACTCCTAGAACCTCAACCTTGGTATCCACGGACGAACAACCTATTGGAAGAATGCTAGGATATTCTTTGTGTGACCAAGAAGACGGAGCGGCGATTCCTCCAGCAGAGGTGGCGCGCGCGGGTGGCTTAGGTAGGAGGGGAGAGCTTTTATTTTCTCTAAGAAAACTGGGTAGAATAACTATGTGCAAAACTGTATCCAAAGCTCTCTAATAGTCTACTATATATAGTAGTCTATAGAAGCCTAAAGCATAAGCATTAGACTTCGTAAAGGAATAAGAATCTAATTCTTATCGCACAAGGAAACCAATATCAAGTCTAGATTCATTCCCAATCAAATTAAAACTCAATCAGGAAAATCTAACTTATCCCTTGGACTTCTAATAGAGGAAGGAGTCGAACTCCTTCCCCTACTCTATCCATGCGCGCACGCGCGCTTCCTAGGGACAGTAGGTGGGTCCCAATTTTGGGACCCACTTATAGTTCTAAGGCAATTCAAACTCCAAGTAGATTTTGCCCAAGTGCATATGTTAATTCTAAATTAACATATCCTTTCTAATCAAACCTCCATTATATTTCCAAAGTATAATCTTTTAATTGTATTTACATAAAATACAATTAATTAGCCAATTCAATTAATAATTCCAAATCATTAATTGAGCCACCATATATTATAATTAATTCCAAATCAATTATAATCCATCAATCACAATTAATTCCAAATTAATTGCGATTCCATCTTCAAGGATGTTCTGATAGACTGAATCACCACATAGTGTGACCCATAGGGCCTCATCGTATTAAGCAAGTCCTAGACTAGGCAACATGGAATTCCTAGACGGTTCCATTTGCAATATTAATACGTGAGGACGTTTGAGAGGTTTCTCAAAGCTAACCCTTTCGTTGCGAAGCCTGTTGCGCTCAACGCGGCGATGGTAACATCCCTTCATCTGACTTGCTCGAATGTATCTAGGATCGATGAAGTGTCTATCCCAATAATACATCCACGGGTGTCTCAGGGAGTTGCTTGGTTAAGATATACTTATGACCATCATAATATATCATTTGCACTGGCCAGTGACTTTACCAACACAACTATGCAGACTATGAGCAGTGCTCTCCTGTGCTACACTTGAGAGATGAATCCTTCACAGAATCACTTATCACCCCCATTTGTATGTAGCCATAATCCTGGATCGTGTCTTAGGTCAGCTGCTTATTCAGAGCTGACATCGACGGGTCCACCAAGGATATGGGGCAACAAATGTGATGATAAAGTCCTGTAAGTACAAAGGACGAATGACATCACTTCGACAACTTACCGGTTCCCATAGACACTTCGGTGTAGAGTATACATCGATGGGAGTGTCCGGTGGGTATTTCCATTGTTCGATAAAGCTTCTTCGAACAACTATGCGCAGTTATGGGAACGTTTCTCGATTGTCCAACAATCCGTTCCGTGGCCGTGGGATCGGCTCACACTTGCTCCAACAAGTATAACCTCCACGCATAATAGTCTTGTCTGGTTCATTCAGACCCCCACATCCGAGATGAACCTCGACTAGGGAGAGTTTGGGATAGATGGTAACTCACATAGCTCCCACTATCTGTGTGATCGGTCATCTATCCGAGGGGACATGATTAATATCAATACAGACAGTAATAAAGATATGACATGCTGCAGCCTGGTGTAATATAAATATGAAAGCGATACTCAATAGTAAAATGTAACAAACATATATTATATTACGTTGACCTGTGTAATAGTACATATATGCCCTCTATTAGGGCACCATGCCCCTAGTAAGGACTGTCTCTAGGACATATATACTATCAATCTCCCACTTGGACTAGAGCCAGTCACCTTTATGCCTAATGCCCAGATTAGCATTATGTCTTAAGTGGACTTCCACTGATAAGACCTTGGTGAAAGGATCTTCCACGTTGTCCGTGGTAGAGACACGTTCTATACTAACTTCTCCTCTATCTATAATCTCACGTATAACGTGATATTTTCTAAGTACATGTTTGTTCTTGTTTGTAGATTGATGATGTCGTTTTTCACCAATTAAATTTGTTTAAAAGCCTAAGAACACTTATCACTACACAAACTAGAGTGCAATGGAAAGTTGTCCCCGAGTGTCGTTCTCTCGGGACCTAACGTGGCTTTGTTGTGGTTTTTGCTGGTTATTTCAGACAACGAGTTCAAGTGTTTGTAGAATTGCTTTCTTAGAACAAAGCAACGAGAAATCAGATTGTTGTAATCAAGTTTGGAAAACGGTTGGTGGTAGAAATCAAATACACATGCATGGGTTACGAATATGCTCACAAGTTCAGTGCGTAAAACCTTCGATCAAGTCTGCTAAGCAACTCGTCTAGGTAACTTTCAAGACACACATCATAAAAGATCACTATAAATACTTTAGAGGTGCTTGTCACTAACACCATTTATCTAGCATGCTGCAAATCTCTAACATACAATCCTATAGCTTTCATTGACCAAGAGTTTGTCACTATACTCAATTCGAATATATTTTATAGGCAACTAAGAATCATATGAAGGAATTTGCAGCAAGATTGAATCACAATCTCATGTAAGCATAAACATAACCCATAGCATGCATATTCTACATTCTACCACCAACACAAAGGATTTAGCTACTCATATTCATCAACATAGACATCAAATCATATGAATTGTAAATAGAATACATCAAATCAAACTACTAGACAAGAGATAATGATACAATGTTACCACCAAGTTGTCACTAATCGGTGGGTATTTATGAAAACCTCTCCGTAGATGAAACAACGGATGCAATCCTATGCCAAAACCTTTAATCCAATCTAAAATACAATGTATCTGAGTTTTCTCTGAGTTTTGGGGCTTAGGAGCTCTCCAAAACGAAGCTACTATTCAAAAAGTATCCAAAAAGTAACAGAAGATCAGATCTAAGAAGGAAAATCCGAAAACGTAACCGCTGCCAAGCGGACCGCTTGGAGAGTCCAAGCGGAGCGCTTGGCAAGCGAAGCGCTTTGGCCCTCCAAGCGCTTCGCTTGGCTGCTGTGCCAAAGCTCCTGGAAAATGAAGCGGAGCGCTTCACTATTCCAGGCGCTTAGCTTGGCTCCTGGGCAGATTTTGTCTTCAAACTCAATCTTTTTGCCCTCGTACGGCCTCGGGTGCCTTGGACTCATCCTTCTCAATGCTTATTGATGCTCAAACACTCACGAACAAGCCACGGAGATTGGGGAACTTCAACGGGGCCCTCTTTTCCATCAAAAAGGCTCGTTTTTAGCTCCAAAAACGCCGTTTCGTACCTAAGTGCCTGAAAATGCAGAAAACACAAAACGTGACACTATTCTACAAAACTAACCAAAAAACAAGGCTAGAAGATAGCAAAAGAAGGTAAAAAAGACAAGATGAACGCGTCAAAAATACGTTCATCAAACTCCCCAAACCAAACCTTTGCTTGTCCTCAAGCAACAAACTATCCTAAATGCAACACAAAAGGAGTCTCATGCCAAGTAAAGTGAACTAATCTATTGAATCTACCAAATGCTTATGAACAAAACCAAATGAGCATGACATGCAAGTAGGTTGAAGAATGCCTCGATTGTGAATATACACATTCTCATGTGCACTTGGTTAAGCAAAGGAGTCTCTTGTAACATCTTCTACCTGGACCTGGTCAGTGACGACACAATGATGCATGTTATCATACTACAATTGCCCCGTGCCTATGAAACCGAGGGCTTACAACTGTTCACCAAGCGAGACTTTTCCTCAAGAGAGGGCGAACCAATACTGGCTCTCATCAAACGAAGGAGGGTTCCCTTAGAAAGATAACACTCCCCTATTCTACCCAGACTCTCAAGAATGAGCCTCTTTCAACCACTTCTTGAATAACAAGACGAGGGTGGTCAAGAACAGGCCTTGGACAAAGACGACACGAAACGAAAGATAGAATTTACAACTCGATACTTCACAAGGACAAAATATTTACATGACACTTGACACTACGAGACTGCTTTTGGCTTGCAACGACCCTTCTTTTGCTTTTGGGTCTTATTCTTTATTTTCTTTCTTTTTTTTTTTTTTTATTTTCTCTTTTCTTTTCTCTTTTTTCTTCTTTTCTTTTTCTCTTTCTCTCTTTTTTTTTTTTTTTTATATAGGGGCAAGCAGCAGTACTAAGTGTCAAAAACACCTCCCCAAACCTATTCGAAAGAATAGGTTTGAGCACAAAGACGAAAAAGAAAAAGGAAAGACTCTTTTACAAAGACACCTCCCCAAACCTATTCGAAAGAATAGGTTGGGACACAAAAGAAAAGGAAACTTTACAACGACTCAAAGACGAAAGACAAGATCAACGAAGAAACCCCCTCCCCAAACCTATTCGATAGAATATGTTTAATACAAGGAATCACACACCTCACACTACCTCCTTCCTAGGCATTTGGCAATCTCTAATCGAGGTGAAGAACTTGTCGCCTCTTACGTACATAATTACACGGCTTACAACCAGAGATTCTAACATGCATCATTTAATAAGGCCATCGTGAACCGCAGCAGAAGAAACACCACTCAAGGTGATGTCGAGACTACTAAGCTTAACTAGTGCACATGCGAATGTGACAAACCAAGCGAGACAAGCCTCAAACTTCTTGCAAAGTGATGCAACATATGATCAATGGTCATAAACACTTAGTCTACTCAATAAAAAAGTTCAAAAGACTTGACAATAAACTCCACACACAACAACGTGCAACAACTAATCTATGGATGATATGCATGCAAAAAATTTGAAAAAACACGACAAATCACATGAACTTGAGTAAAATCAGGCATGTACGAACCACACAAGCATATAGTACTGAAAATCCAATACCCCCTCCCCAAACCTAAACTTTTGCTCGTCCTCGAGCAAAGAAAAGTTGAATGAAAAGGAAAAATTGGATTGAAAGTACACTTCCCTGAGATAAAGGTTCGTGTCCAATCTCCTATATATGAGTAGTACCTGAAAGGACTCAAGAAACAAGTGAAAACGGGTGCGCAAAAGTGAGAAGAATGGAAAAAACGAGGAAAATCTGGGTACAGGGTCCAGGCAGACCGCTTGGCTGGAGCCAAGCGGTCCGCTTGGTAAGCGGAGCGCTTGGGAGGTTCCAAGCGCTCCGCTTGAATTTCCAGAAAGTTTTGTAGCCTTCTGAAAATTCAAGTGGGCCGCTTGGCCCTTCCAAGCGCTTCGCTTGGCTCTGTTTCCAGATTTTCAACGTTTTTTCCTATCTTAAATCACCTAAGGCACCAAGACAAAAACTAGACTATACTAATCACGACAAAAAGCACACAGGCCACAACTACAAACACAAAGAAAGCTAACTAAATGCAAAACACTTACCACCTCGGGTTGCCTACCGAGAAGCGCCTTTGTTTAATAGTCGCTAGCTCGACTCTTCACAACTCATGCGGAATTGATTTCGCCTCGGGTACTAGACTTCCCCCTCCAATTTCCTCTCAAAGCATCAATTCCCTTCACATCTTGACGAACATAAAGTGGACCAAAAAATCCTACAAGTTCGTTAGTATCAACATAAGTACATGAATCAACAATGGCTCGCAACGTGTGTTGCTTGCCATTTACCTCAAAGTGACATGTTCGGCGATACATGTCTATGACCATACGCACTTTGTTGATGAGGGCTCTACCCAAGAGAACCACATCCTTGAGCTGAGCAGAAGATGTAGGCATAACGATGAAATTAGTCTTCACCTCTACACCGGCAACCCTCACCCCCAAGTTCTCAATCACACCCAACGGCTTTTTCATGGACCCATCCGCTAATTGCACCATGCATTTCATAGGTCTCAAGCCAGACAAACCCGACTCTTCATACACGTTCAAGGGTATAACATTCACACCCGCTCCCGTGTCTAGAGTTGCCACTATTCTGTCCTTCTTCCCCAAGCCGATTTCAACATCGAAGCTCTCTTGGATGGGCACTTCCACCATATCCACCATCTCATCCTCAGACGATGAGTTTTCTTTCACCTCTTCAACTATCGCATCAGATTGTGCGACAACTTCCTCTTCCATAACCACCTTAGGAGTCTCGACCTCCTCACTCACCTTGCAAGTTTCAGTTATCTTGCAACTTGGCACCTCAACTAGTGCATTGTCTCTCACAACCGTGATATCCACGGTCAAATCAGTCACCATGGTTATGGCCATAGCCTTCTCCGTGTTCCCGGGAAACTTCCCTTGCTCTCTACTAGCCCCCCGATCTATCAACTCTTGCAACTTCTTATGGAGGTTGCTACTACTAGCCTCAAGCTTCTCAAACCGCTGATTGTTAGTAGCTTCATTACGATAGTAATGCTCCATAAACTTATTCATCTTCAACACAAGATCGTTGAGATAAGAGACATGAGGTGAAGGAAGCACCCCTCCACCTTGTGGTCCGGAACTAGCAACCTGAGGTGGAGGTGTAGGATTAGAAGGCGATGCTCCTTCATACCAATTGTTCCCATAGCTGAGACGACTTCTATCTTGATTAGGCCCATAGGCATTTTGATCCGGGTTATGAAGATAACCACGGTTGCCTTGATTCTGGTACCCACCTCGGGGCCCACGGTTTTGTGTCCTCGTATTGCCATATCCTTTCCCGTAGTTCACATCTCCAACTACTTGCTCTCCCTCAGCAGCATACACTTCTTGACGGACATCGTTCGTGATATATTGCTCTCTAGCAAATTCAGAACGACATAAATAGGCCGGGTGCCCATAGTTCTTGCACACACCACAAACTTCCGTAGAAGGAGAAGGAACGCTTTGCCTCAAAGCTTGCTTCACTTCATGGGCGAACCCATCGAAGACATTTTGTTCTACCACTACCTTGGCTTCACCTCTTTGCTCCTTTTGGAGCACACGAGCCCTCACATTCCGGTTTTGGGAATTCCGGTACATCATGTCCAGCTTCACTTGAGCTTGAGAAGGAAGAAACTCCCCCATACTACCTCCAAAAATACTATCCACTTGAGATTGAATCTCGGGATGTAAACCATTGTAAAAGAACTGGAGAAGCTGACCTTTATCATACCCGTGATGTGGGCATCGATGATGCAACCCCATGAATCGATCATAGGCCTCGCGGAAAGGCTCATCATACCTCTGCTCGAAGGAGCTAATTTGGCTCTTCATAGCCATCGTCTTGGAAGCGGGGTAGTAACGCTCCATGAACTTATCAAAACAAAGATCCCATGTTGTCAAAGACCCGGCTTCCAAAGTATTGAGCCAAGCCTTTGCACGATCACCTAGCCCCATAGAAAAGACCTTCAAACGGAGATCATCATCCGTAACACCAGCTCCTGGTCGCCCAAGATGGAGAACAAAATTCTCGAGCTCATTCAAGAACCCAATCACGTCCTCATTAGCCATCCCATAGAATTTGGGAAGTTGTTGGAACATGTGATTCTTGATCTCCAAGTTCCTTGTGGCATCATTGAGGACAATTGCTAGTCCTCTAGCCCCAACCGTAGGCTTAGTAAGTGTACGTATAGGCCGCTCCGCCATTTCACCTTCCAAGTAAACAGATTCAAGAATTGGCTCCAAAAGATAAGAAGAAGACTCTTCCCGAATACCAGAAGTGGAAGCTCTAGATGCTACTTCTTCAAACTCGAGATTCGAATTCCTCCTTCTCCTTTGAAACAAACGATCGATCTCGTCTACAAAAGGTTCAATAATAGGTCTACCCGTTCGGGTTCTAGGCATGCAATCACCTGAAATAAAAGATAGTGAGTATCTCAAGCAAAAAGAAACAAAAATAGAAATGAGACAAAGAAGAGATGTTGGCTGAAAAAACCAAAACAAAAACACCAACCAAAGGAGTTAAGTCCCCGGCAGCGGCGCCAAATTGATGATGTCGTTTTTCACCAATTAAATTTGTTTAAAAGCCTAAGAACACTTATCACTACACAAACTAGAGTGCAATGGCAAGTTGTCCCCGAGTGTCGTTCTCTCGGGACCTAACGTGGCTTTGTTGTGGTTTTTGCTGGTTATTTCAGACAACGAGTTCAAGTGTTTGTAGAATTGCTTTCTTAGAACAAAGCAACGAGAAATCAGATTGTTGTAATCAAGTTTGGAAAACGGTTGGTGGTAGAAATCAAATACACATGCATGGGTTACGAATATGCTCACAAGTTCAGTGCGTAAAACCTTCGATCAAGTCTGCTAAGCAACTCGTCTAGTTAACTTTCAAGACACACATCATAAAAGATCACTATCAATACTTTAGAGGTGCTTGTCACTAACACCATTTATCTACCATGCTGCAAATCTCTAACATACAATCCTATAGCTTTCATTGACCAAGAGTTTGTCACTATACTCAATTCAAATATATTTTATAGGCAACTAAGAATCATATGAAGGAATTTGCAGCAAGATTGAATCACAATCTCATGTAAGCATAAACATAACCCATAGCATGCATATTCTACATTCTACCACCAACACAAAGGATTTAGCTACTCATATTCATCAACATAGACATCAAATCATATGAATTGTAAATAGAATACATCAAATCAAACTACTAGACAAGAGATAATGATACAATGTTACCACCAAGCTGTCACTAATCGGTGGGTATTGATGAAAACCTCTCCGTAGATGAAACAACGGATGCAATCCTATGCCAAAACCTTTAATCCAATCTAAAATACAATGTATCTGAGTTTTCTCTGAGTTTTGGGGCTTAGGAGCTCTCCAAAACGAAGCTACTGTTCAAAAAGTATCCAAAAAGTAACAGAAGATCAGATCTAAGAAGGAAAATCCGAAAACGTAACCGCTGCCAAGCGGACCGATTGGAGAGTCCAAGCGGAGTGCTTGGCAAGCGAAGCGCTTTGGCCCTCCAAGCGCTTCGCTTGGCTGCTGTGCCAAAGCTCCTAGAAAATGAAGCGGAGCGCTTCACTATTCCAGGCTCTTAGCTTGGCTCCTGGGCAGATTTTTGTCTTCAAACTCAATCTTTTTGCCCTCGTACGGCCCTCGGGTGCCTTGGACTCATCCTTCTCAATGCTTATTTACGCTCAAACACTCACGAACAAGCCACGGAGATTGGGGAACTTCAACGGGGCCATCTTTTCCATCAAAAAGGCTCGTTTTTAGCTCCAAAAACGCCGTTTCGTACCTAAGTGCCTGAAAATGCAGAAAACACAAAACGTGACACTATTCTACAAAACTAACCAAAAAACAAGGCTAGAAGATAGCAAAATAAGGTAAAAAAGACAAGATGAACGCGTCAAAAATACGTTCATCATAGATCTAGGCTCCCTAGCTTGAGCGATGGCGCCCGTATTGTCACAATAAATCGTTATTGGACTGGGAGCAGGAACAACCCTCAATTCCTTCAAGAACTCTGAAATCCAGACAGCTTCTTTCGATGCTTCTGATGCAGCAATGTACTCGGCTTCTGTGGATGAGTCAGCAACCGTGGCTTGCTTAGAGCTCTTCCAACAGACAGCTTCTCCGTTCAATTTGAATACGTATCCTGTCTGTGACTTAAAGTCATCGGGATCTGATTCAAATCCAGCGTCGACATACCCAGACATCTTTAATTCTGGTTCTCCACCAAACACCAAGAACATCTCTTTAGTCCGTCTAAGGTACTTAAGAATGTTCTTCACAGAAGTCTAGTGAGGTACTCCTGGATTCTGTTGGTGTCGACAAGTGACACTAAGCGCATATGCCACATCGGGCCTTGTGCAATTCATTGCATACATTATAGACCCTACTACCGAAGCATAGGGCACACGACTCATTGCATTTCTTTCTTCATCAGTTTTAGGACCATCCTTAACTGATAAGACAATCCCATGCCTAGCTGGGAGAAAGCCTCTCTTTGAGTCGTCCATCTTATAACGCTTTAGTATTTTGTCGATGTAGGTGGACTGTGTCATTCCTAACATCCTCTTGGATCTATCTCTAAAGATCTTGATCCCTAGGATGTAGTTCGCTTCACCCAAGTCCTTCATCGAGAAGGTACTTGATAACCAAACTTTAGTCTCTTCTAGCATAGAGACATTGTTTCCCATGATCAAAATGTCATCTACATAAATGATCATGAAAACAACTCCTTTGTCGCTGTGTCTCGCGTAGACACAGGGATCTTCCTTGCTTCTGATGAAGTCAAACGATTTGACAGCTTCATCAAAGCGGATATTCCAGCTCCTTGACACTTGCTTTAGCCCATAGATGGATCTTTGTAATTTGCATACAGCAGTTGGCCTGGTTTTACTAATAAAACCTTCCGGCTGTACCATATAGACCTCTTCCTCAAGGTTGCCATTGAGGAAGGCAGTCTTTACATCCATCTGCCAGATTTCATAATCATAGTAGGCAACTATCGCAAGTAGAATTCGAATGGACTTCAACTTTGCTACCTGTGAAAAGGTTTCATCGTAATCGATGCCATACCTTTGCGTGTAACCTTTCTCCACAAGCCTAGCTTTGTGCGTTTGTACCTTGCCATCGGCATCTGTCTTTCGTTTAAAGACCCATTTGCACCCAATTGGTCTAACCCCTTGGGGCAAGTCTACCAAGTTCCAAACTTGGTTCTGGTACATTGAATCCATTTCCAATTCCATGGCCTCTTGCCATTTGTCTGAGTCAATATCAATTATTGCCTCTTTGTAGGTCTCGGGATCTTCCCAATCTGATAAACCGACATCAAGTTCACTGATGTCTTCTATCATAAGGCTTTGCTTCTGAGGTCCTCTTAGGATCCTCTTCGACCTACGGAGCTCGACTTGTTCTGGTGCTTTTCTTTTCTGGCTTCGTGTAACACGAACATTATCAGTGGGTACTGATGCAGCTGGTCGTTGGGCGCGACCCTGCTCCCTTGCGGGAGGCTGCTCTTGTGCAACTTGTTGCACAAGTTGGTTGACAACGGGTTCTATTGGTGTGGTTTCAACTGTTGATCTAATCACAGTACTCCCACTGACTATGACATGCCTAGCAATTGTCATATCATCACCCTTGTCTGCTTCGAAAGCTCCCACTGAACTTGAGTCCAAATCAGAAGATTTAGAGACCTCATGTTCGCGCGTGTCAAAGTCTTGAATTTCTTCAAGTTCTATCATATCATCTAACCTCTCTTCTTCGAGGTATTCAGCTTCTAAAAACTTCACGTTTCTAGACACGATCACCTTGTGATCTTCAGCATGATAGAATTCATAGCCTCTCGTCTGACGAGGATAGCCTATGAAATATACTTTGACACCCTTGGCATCTAACTTATCAGTGAGCATCAGCTTGACTATCGCATGACAGCCCCAAGGTCTAAGATAGCCTAGTGAAGGCTTCTTTCCCTTCCATAACTCATAAGGAGTTTTCTCCACTGATTTAGATGGTACACGGTTCAGAATGTAGATTGCGATTTGTAGTGCATATCCCCACAGATACTTTGCAAGAGTCGAGAATCCAATCATTGATCTTACCATGTCTAACAGGGTTCGATTCCTCCTCTCAGACACACCATTTAACTGTGGTGTTCCAGGAGGAGTCCATTGCGATTGAATTCCATTTTCCTTCAAGTAATCGATAAATTCTTCGCTAAGGTATTCACCTCCTCGATCTGATCGAAGAGTGACTATCCTTAGGTTCAATTCATTCTCGACCTCGTTCCTAAACTCCTTGAATTTCCCAAAGGTCTCGGATTTATTCTTCATAAGATAAATATATCCATACCTTGAGAAATCGTCAGTAAAGGTAACGAAGTAAGGATAACCCCCACGCGCATGGACTTTAAACACTCCACATACATCGGTATGTATGAGCTCTAAGCAGCGAGTGGCACGAACACCTTGTCCAACAAAAGGTTTGTTCGTCATCTTACCCTTAACACAAGATTCACATGTACCATATGATTCAAAATCAAATGGTTCTAAGTAGTCCAACTTCCTTAGTCTTTGAATCCGTGTTTCATTGATATGGCCTAGCCGACAATGCCATAGATAAGATGGATTATTCTTCTTACTTGAAGACGGTTGTTTGTTATGTATTTGAAATAAAGGTAGACTACTTTGCAAAATATATAAACCATTCACCAGGCGAGCTTTTCCATAATACTGATCATTTAATGAAAAATAACAAGTATTATACGCAAATCGAAAGGAAAAACCCATATTGTCTAACAATGGAATGGAAATAATATTTCTGACAATGGATGGAACAAAATAAACATTATCAAGTTCTAAACATTGTCCCGAAGGTAAATCTATCTTGCTGCGTCCAACGCGTTTGGCTTCAACTGGATTGCCGTTCCCAACATGCAAGTCGATTTCACCTTGCTTGACTAGCCTGTGTTCAATTAGCCCCTGCACATTATTACAAATGTGTGAGCCACAGGCTGTATCTAATACCCAACCATTGGAGTCAAAAGTAGTCATGTTCATTTCAATAACAAACATACCTGAGCCAGAAGCTAATGACTTCTTAGCTTGATCTGCCCTAAGCTTTGGGCAATCTTTCTTCCAATGTCCTTTTTGCTTACAGAAAAGACATTCATTTATGCGTACCGTTCCGCTTATCTTGAACTTCCTTTTCTGGTTCGGACGCTTAGGCTTATCACTCCAAGTGTTAGCCTTGGCTCCCGACTTTCCTTACCCTTAGCACCTTTGCTTCTCGGGTTTGGGTTAGACGGTTGCCCAACAAGCATGATCGACTTTTCCTTCTTAGGAAGAGTTTGATCATATGTCTTCAGCAGATTATGAAGTTCAGGCAGTGTTACGTCCTTCGCATTCATCGTGTAATTAATGATGAACTGCGAATACGAACTCGGCAATGATTGAAGGACAAAGATCACCATGATCTTGTTCTCTAGCTTAACGCCGGCATCGGCAAGCTTTTAAAAGACACCAATCATTTTGAGAACATGCTCAGACATGTTCCCTCCTTCACTGAGCTTGCATCTGTGTATGTTTTTGATCAAATCAAATTCAACACTTCTAGCTGTCGTCTTAAAGAGCGAATCAAGATGCTTCAACATCTCATACGGCAACATGCTTTCATGTTGCCTCTGCAGCTCATTGCTCATTGCCGCCAGAATAATACACTGCGCGGATCTAGCATCCTCAAGATGCTTATCAGACCTTGCCTTGTTGGCTTGATTCCAAGCAGCAACCTGATCGGCAGTCTGATTTTCGGGGCGCACGGGAATGACCTAGTCAAAGACGTACTCAATCTTTTCGTACCTCAGCACCAAACGTATATTCCTGATCCAATCTAGGAAGTTTGGTCCGGTTAAAATTTGCTTCTCCAAGACAGCACGGAGCGAGATACTCGCCATATCTAATATCCTAAGGAGAAATAATATAGAACGAAAACAATAAATCAACTATTGAAATATTATTTCTAAATACACAGTCAACATAACTAAACAACAAGGTCCTTTAGCTGTTTAGCTCCCACTATTTTCACATATGCTTGCCCCCACAACAAACATACGGGTAATGTCCAACAAGTTACCGTAGTGGCCAAGATCCAAATCCATACTATGCTATACTCCAACGGGGGCTCGTCGCATAGCATAATATGACCGGTAGGACTAGTAAGACTATCCAATTGCGTCACGCAACTCTTGGTTGTTAAATCTAATTTAACCCGATGCCCTACATATTGTACCTATCGAGGTCGCTAGATACAATATGCAGTAAGTCATAACCATAGGCTTACTCTAATCTGACGATTACTGCGAGTCTGTAAGACGAGGTCGCCAATACAAGAAAACGCAATGAAAGTTCAGAATTAAAGCACCCTATGGAAAGCATCTCAGAAATACATACATATATATATTTCTGTACTTATATTGGTTGGGACTTATAGCTTGAGGGTTGTTATCAGTCATCTACAAACAAATAAGGGCGCTGCCTACCCATCATGCATGAACGGTCTACACGTAATGGATGCCGCCTATCCATTCTAGTTCTAAACGCGGTCAAGCACATAATGGGTGCCGCCTACCCATACATAAATATGCGGTCTGACATATAAGAGGGCGCCGCCTACCCTCGCATGCATAGCGGTCGAACGGAAAGTAAAATACATGGTATTTAAACATGCATTGTCAAACAATAGCATATAGAGCATATGAAACAAGTAATAGCCTATGTGGATGACAAATGACTTCATAATTTCATTATGAAAATTATAATCCCATACTTATAATCTCTATGAAATATTTGAAAATTTGGACTAGATTGAATAATCGAAAATTCTATTGACCAAGTAGCAATTTTCGAAAACCCGAAGGACTTAATTGTAATTTTAAAAACCTTGGAGATGTTAAATCTAAGATTCAAAAGTAGAAGGACTAATTTGCAATAAACAATAAATTGATAAATTACAAATAAGCCCTTTAACTTTATACTAATTAAATTTAACCCCTCTAGTTTAAAACAATTACAATTAAATCATATTTATATTCCAAATATAAAATTCAATCCCCAAAACTTTCAAAAATTCAATTTTGGGTCCGCCTAGCGCCCGTGCCGCGGGCACGGGGAGCGCCTGCGGTACCGCAGGCGCCCGAGCCCCTGCGGCACGCAGGCGCCCGCCGCCTGCGTCACACAGGCGGTCGGTCGCCGCCTGCGTCGCGTAGGCGGTCCGGTCCAAATATATATATTTAATAAATTTTTTTTTTTAAAAGTATAAATTCTAAATTTATGTAAAAAACAAAACTTTTGAAATCGAATTCATCATAGAATCAATTGCATCTACATATCTACAAAATCATACAATATATATACGTATATACGTAATCAATTAACCTCGCTCCGATACCACTGTAAGAAAATATGGTCAGAGTTACCCCTAGGGTACGCAGCGGAATTTCCAAAAAAAATTTTCTTAACATACAGGTTAATTGATTATGCATACGTCGTATATATATAAACACGTCAATTAGAAGACTAACCTTACTTCCAAATCAGCTTCCAAGTCTTCGTAATATTCCGGTGTATCTTCTCCTTCGTCGAAGTCGAACATATTTACAATACTCTGTATATCTGCAAGACAATAAGAGTTAGTTTTCAGCTCCTAGAACCTCAACCTTGGTATCCACGGACGAACAGCCTATCGAAAGAATGCTAGGATATTCTTTGTGTGACCAAGAAGACGGGGCGGCGATTCCTCCGGCAAAGGTGGCGCGCGCGGGTGGCTAAGGTAGGAGGGGAGAGCTTTTATTTTCTCTAAGAAAACTGGGTAGAATAACTATGTGCAAAACTGTATACAAAGCTCTCTAATAGTCTACTATATATAGTAGTCTATAGAAGCCTAAAGCATAAGCAATTAGACTTCGTAAAGGAATAAGAATCTAATTCTTATCGCACAAGGAAACCAATATCAAGTCTAGATTCATTCTCAATCAAATTAAAACTCAATCAGGAAAATCTAACTTATCCCTTGGACTTCTAATAGAGGAAGGAGTCGAACTCCTTCCCCTACTCTATCCATGCGCGCGCGCGCTTCCTAGGGACTGTAGGTGGGTCCCAATTTTGGGACCCACTTATAGTTCTAAGGTAATTCAAACTCCAAGTAGATTTTGCCCAAGTGCATATGTTAATTCTAAATTAACATATCCTTTCTAATCAAACCTCCATTACATTTCCAAAATATAATCTTTAATTGTATTTACATAAAATACAATTAATTAGCCAATTCAATTAATAATTCCAAATCATTAATTGAGCCACCATATATTATAATTAATTCCAAATCAATTATAATCCATCAATCACAATTAATTCCAAATTAATTGCGATTTCATCTTCAAGGATATTCTGATAGACTGAATCACCACATAGTGTGACCCATAGGGCCTCATCATATTAAGCAAGTCCTAGACTAGGCAACATGGAATTCCTAGACGGTTCCATTTGCAATATTAATACGTGAGGACGTTTGAGAGGTTTCTCAAAGCTAACCCTTTCGTTGCGAAGCCTGTTGCGCTCAACGCGCGATGGTAACGTCCCTTCATCTGACTTGCTCGAATGTATCTAGGATCGATTAAGTGTCTATCCCATTAATACATCCACTGGCTCTCAGGGAGTTGCTTGGTTAAGATATACTTATGACCATCATAATATATCATTTGCACTGGCCAGTGACTTTACCAACACAACTATGCAGACTATGAGCAGTGCTCTCCTATGCTACACTTGAGAGATGAATCCTTCACAGAATCACTTATCACCCCATTTGTATGTAGCCATAATCCTGGATCATGTCTTAGGTCAGCTGCTTATTCAGAGCTGACATCGACGGGTCCACCAAGGATATGGGGCAACAAATGTGATGATAAAGTCCTGTAAGTACAAAGGACGAATTGCATCACTTCGACAACTTACCGGTTCCCATAGACACTTCGGTGTAGAGTATACATCGATGGGAGTGTCCGGTGTGTACTTCCATTGTTCGATAAAGCTTCTTCGAACAACTATGCGCAGTTATGGGAATGTTTCTCGATTGTCCAACAATCCGTTCCGTGGCCGTGGGATCGGCTCACACTTGCTCCAACAAGTATAACCTCCACGCATACTATTCTTGTCTGGTTCATTCAGACCCCCACATCCGAGATGAACCTCGACTAGGGAGAGTTTGGGATAGATGATAACTCACATAGCTTCCACTATTTGTGTGATCGGTCATCTATCCGAGGGGACATGTTTAATATCAATACAGACAGTAATAAAGATATGACATGCTGCAGCCTGGTGTAATATAAATATGAAAACGATACTCAATAGTAAAATGCAACAAACATATATTATATTACGTTGACCTGTGTAATAGTACATATATGCCCTCTATAAGGGCACCATGCCCCTAGTAAGGACTGTCTCTAGGACATATATACTATCAAAAGGTACAGTCAATGTTGGATTATGGTATCCAAAAGATTCTGAATTGGAATTGGTTGGTTATTCTGATGCTGATCATGGAGGATCAACTCTTGATAGAAAAAGTACTTCTGGAACTTGTCAGTTTCTAGGTACAAGATGAATATCATGGTTCAACAAGAAGCAAACCTGTGTTGCCAATTCATCCACTGAATCTGAATACATTGCGGCTGGTTGTTGCGCAGCTCAAATCTTATGGATTCAGCAACAATTAGCAACGAAAACACCAATCTTTTGTGATAATACAAGTGCTATTGCTATCACGCAAAATCCTAAGTTCCACTCAAGGACAAAGCACATTGATATTGTAACGACCCAACCAATCCGGCCGGCGTGGTTACTCATGGGCGCTCTCCGGGGTGATATGTTGGACCCACAGACCAACACGGGTTCTAATCCGCGCACTTTGTCCTCACTCGTGCGCGCACCGGGAACTTCCCAGTGGGTCACCCATCCTAGAATTGCTCCAGAGCAAGCACGCTTAACTCTGAAGTTCTTCTAGGTGGATTCCCGAAAATAAAGGTGCACCTTGATGGTATGAGTAGCGTTCTCAACCCTTTTAAGCTTCTGAAATCTGAGGCGTTACAGATATTAGATATCATTTCATTAGAGATCATGTGGAAAAAGGAGACATTAAGGTTGTAAAAGTAGGTACTGATGATCAACTTGCTGACATCTTTACCAAGCCCTACCAGATAATAGGTTCGCAATGCTAAGGTATAACCTTGGATTGATTGAACTACCTCAATAAAAAGGGATACATTTGGTGGATTGCTGAAACAGGCATTCAGCAAGTCAATGATTGCTTATATGTGTTCCTTATAAAGTCCCTTCCACTGACTTCTCTAAAAGGAAATGATTGTACACTATATGTTTGCTAAAACAGGTATTCAGCAAGTAATTCCTTCAAACCGGGGTATTTGTTAGGAAACTTGATCACTTGCTGAGACGGGTACTCAGTAAAGAAAAAATTTAAAGATTGCTTAAACTGGCATTTAGACAATCAAGGATACTGAAACAGGTATTCAAGTATCAAAAGAAAGATATGAGACGGGAAGTCAGCAAAGAGCAAAATACTTCTCAAATTTTACCTAACGATATCTCAATATAAAAGAATTTGCTGTGACGGGAACTCAGAAATGTCTTTACCTTAAAGAAATATGAGATATTTGATTAAGGGGAATTTTCAGCAAATACAAGGCTTGTTACTTGAAAAGGTAAGTGCTAAAGTCAATTTGAATAAAAATGCTGAAAAGATTCTTATTTACTTCAGCAAGCAATTCGCGTTGGAGTAAAAGAGATCAAATGCCGTGAATCAAGGTAAAATCAATTTGTGACGTTAATCATGGCACATATAAACTCGTTGTTAATCATGACATGAAATACAATCGTGGCCATTGATTTTAAAGCAGTTTTTGATCCAACGGTTGATATTACAACGAGAAAGTATGCTCTGACGGTTTTATGTTAGTGGTCCACTACGCATTTAATGCAAAGGCTCCACTAACACAATGAATCTCTGTTTTACCCTTGATGAGAACTCAAAACCATTGAGCTTCTCACATAACAAAGATACTATATAAATGAAGAGTTAGAGAAAGACAAAATTCTTTAACTCACATTTCCATTCTCTGCAAATTTTTCTAGCTTGTGCTCTGAATTACTGTACCTCCGGTCAAAAAGAAAAGTCTCTTTTTCGTACAACTCTAAAACCCTAAGACTACTATATAAGAGATGGCTCCCAAAAGATAATCCTCCAAGACCTCAAAATCCTCAAAGGCAGACAGTGCTGGAAAAAGCACTGCTCCTACTCCGGTTGAAACTCCGGTGAAAAATACAGTGAGAATCGTGTTGTCTAACAACCGAATCACTGAAAGACCCATGCCTCATGCATATCTCGACACTGCAAAGTGTGAGCAGATGATGCAATGGGGCGGATTTGCCAAAGAGAAGTACATTAGATACTTCTATGAACAAGAACTGGACGAAGAAAACGAAGAGGCGTTGAATCTTATTAATCAACAAGGCCTACTTTTCTTCATCACTGCTCGCACTAAACAAATGAGCATGCTGGACACCATGGAATTCTACAATAATGCAGAAGTCCAAACCCTTACTGATGGACAAGGAGTCACTGAAAAAGTGATTTCTACCACAGTTCAAGGAGTGCAAATCATCCTGAAATTGATTGATTTAGCAAACATCTTTCAGATTCCAACTACTGGAACTGAAGATGACATCACTGCTACTGATGAAGAAATTGAAGCCTTCTACAGTGATGTCAGAAATGAAAGGGTGAAGAAAGGCGAGATTGCTCCCGTGACTTGGACAAAGCACGTAAAAAGGAAGCATCTCTGCCATTCATTTGGTCTAGTAGCCTTGCTACTCATCAAAGTCGTAGACTCCCAAGTGAAGGAATTGACCAAGTAGGCCTGAGAAGGTGGCCTTTGCCGATGCATATCTATGAGAACAAAACGAAATCAACTTGGCTAAGTACATTTTCAACAGGCTTGTTGATTGTGTTACAAAGTTCAGGGTGAAGGTTGAAGAAAACACAGCCTCACCTTGGTTTCCAGTGATGTATGGATTGAAAATATGCTACATCCTTGAACATTTCAGGATTCATCTAAGAAACCCATTGCCGATTAAGAAATCAGTATGCAATGTGGGAAGAGCTTTTTACAAGCTAAATGGACCTAAAGTGCTGACAAGAAGTCAAAGAAGCCAACAGCTGCAAATGTTGCTGAGACTGATAACCAGTCTATGAATGCAACAACTACAAATGTTGCCGATACTGATCAACAAGCTAGGTATACAACAGTTGCAAATGTTGCTGAGAATACAACATCTGTAGATGTTACTGCTGATACTGCTGCGGTTGCTGACACTAATGCACCCAGTGAGAAATCTAAGAAGAAAAACAGGAAAGCTGATGATGACACTCAAACAACAGCTTCATCTGTTGATCCTATTCCTAAGAAGGCACGGACAAAGACTTAACCAAGAAAGAAAACAACGGCACGCAAGTCCGTTCCAATTGTCCATGTCATTCAGGATGACGATGTTCCAGTGGTTGCTGAAACGCAAGCCACTGTAGTAGATGTTGCTGATGATAGTGTATATGTCCTAGAGATAGTCCTTACTAAGGGCATAGTGCCCTTATAGAGGGCATATATGTACTATTACACAGGTCAACGTAATATAATATATGTTTGTTGCATTTTACTATTGAGTATCACTTTCATATTTATATTACACTAGGCATGCAGCATGTCATATCTCTATTACTGTCTGTATTGATATTAAACATGTCCCCTCGGATAGATGACCGATCACACAGATAGTGAGAGCTATGTGAGTTATCATCTATCCCAAACACTCCCTAGTCGAGGTTCATCTCGGATGTAGGGGTCTAAATGAACCAGACGAGACTAGTATGCGTGGAGGTTATACTTGTTGGAGCAAGTGTCAGCCGATCCCACGGCCACGGAACGGATTGTTGGACAATCGAGAAACGTTCCCATAACTGCACATAGTTGTTCGATGAAGGTTTATCGAACAATGGAAGTACCCACCGGACACTCCCATCGATGTATACTCTACACCGAAGTGTCTATGGGAACCGGTAAGTTGTCGAAGTGATGTCATTCGTCCTTTGTACTTACAGGACTTTATCATCACATTTGTTGCCCCATATCCTTGGTGGACCCGTCAATGTCAGCTCTGAATATGCAGTTGACCTAAGACACGATCCAGGATTATGGCTGCATACAAATGGGGATGATAAGTGATTCTGTGAAGGATTCATCTCTCAAGTGTAGCACAAGAGAGTACTACTCATAGTCTGCATAGTTGTGTTGGTAAAGTCACCGGCCAGTGCAAATGATATATTATGATGGTCATAAGTATATCTTAACCAAGCAACTCCCTGAGACGCCCGTGGATGTATTATTGGGATAGACAATTCATCGATCCTAGATACATTCGAGCAAGTCAGATGAAGGGACGTTACCATCGCCGCGTTGAGCGCAACAGGCTTCGCAACGAAAGGGTTAGCTTTGAGAAACCTCTCAAACGTCCTCACGTATTAATATTGCAAATGGAACCGTCTAGGAATTCCATGTTGCCTAGTCTAGGACTTGCTTAATACGATGAGGCCCTATGGGTCACACTATGTGGTGATTCAGCTTATCAGAATATCCTTGAAGATGGAATCGCAATTAATTTGGAATTAATTGTGATTGATGGATTATAATTGATTTGGAATTAATTATAATATTTGGTGGCTCAATTAATGATTTGGAATTATTAATTGAAATGGCTAATTAATTGTATTTTATGTAAATACAATTAAAGATTATATTTTGGAAATATAATGGAGGTTTGATTAGAAAGGATATGTTAATTTAGAATTAACATATGTACTTGGGAAAAATCTACTTGGAGTTTGAATTGCATTATAAATATAAGTGGGTCCCAAAATTGGGACCCACCTCCCGTAGGACAAGGCGCGCGCGCGCGTGGCTGGTTAACGGGAAGGAGTTCGACTCCTTCCTCTATTAGAAGTCCAAGGGATAAGTTAGATTTTCCTAATTGATTTTTAATTTGATTGGGAAAGAATCTAGACTTGATATTGGTTTCCTTGTGCGATAAGAATTAGATTCTTATTCCTTTACGAAGTCTAATTGCTTATGTTTTAGGATTCTATAGACTACTATATATAGTAGACTATTAGAGAGCTTTTGACACACAGTTTCAGACATAGACTTTCACAGTTATTCTACCCAGTTTTCTTAGAGAAAATAAAAATCTCTCCCCTCCTCTATAAGCCTCCACGCGCGCGCACCTCACCGGAGGAATCGCCGCCCCGTCTTCTTGGTCACAAAGAATATACTAGCATTCTTCCGATAGGCTGTTCATCCGTGGATACCAAGGTTGAGGTTCTAGGAGCTGGAAACTAACTCTTATTGTCTTGCAGATATACAGAGTATTGTAGATATCTTCGACTTCGACGAAGGAGAAGATACACCGGAATATTACGAAGACTTGGAAGCTGCTTTGGAAGTAAGGTTAGTCTTCTAATTGACGTGTTTATATATATACGACATATGCATAATCAATTAACCTGTATGTTAAGAAAATTTTTGAAATTCCGCTGCGTACCCTAGGGGTAACTCTGACCATATTTTCTTACAGCTGAAGTGTTTGCAGAAGCCTTCAACAATCCAATTAACTTGGATTCATCTGCTGAAGCAAGACCACATGGCAGTGGAAATGGAAATCCTGCCCAAGATCCCCTAGAAGATATCTACATTATAGATAATCTTGATGACAACACTCTGGAACCAGCAAGTGACATCGCTGCAGATTTGAGAGAAGCTGCACTTGCTGAAAATATCGCAGAAGAGATAGTTGCTGAAAAAGCAACTAGTCGAGTCCAAGAAATTGCTGAAGCTGCAATTGCTGAAGAACCACTTACTGAAACTGCAATGGTTCAAGTCCCAGAGGTTGCTGAAACACAACAAGAGACAGTATTCGACGATGCATCTCAAGATGCTGAGAATATTAGACCTAGTTCACCAATGACTTCTATTGACAAAGTTCAACTGGTGCTGACTGACCTAAGCCAACAAATGGACTTGGAGATTGATGACAACTCAAATAAGTCAGTAGACTTGTTCATGACAAGTAGTGAACTTAGAGGTCAAGATGTCTCTGCTCAACTTGTCAATTCAGAGATAAGGGAGATTGTTGAATCTGCACAGCCTTCTTAGTTAGAGCAAGAGAAGAAGTCTGCTGGAGAACAAGTCCCAGATAATGAAGCTGTTATCATTGCGGAAAGGACTGAGTCACCACCTGCCCTTCTTCAGCAGGTAGTTAACTCAGATATAAGCAAAACTTCACTATTTGAAACTTTATCTTTAGCTAATATAATTGTTTCTTTACAGACTTCTCAAGATACAAGTCAGAAGATTACTGAAACTTCTGTACCAGAATCCACAACTCCTGTTCAGCAGGTAGATAAAATTTTTGGTAAATCTACTAAGTTTGAAAACTTGGTACTTGTATCTAATATAAAGTTATTTCAGGATGAACAATTCAAGGATGCTGCCATAGCTCATGAATCAATGGAAATAGTACCAGCACAACTTAGTGTGCAACATGAGCTTGTTGAAAGTCAGTAGGTAAATCATGTTACAGTTTTAGACTCTAAAACTATTTTCCAAAACTTTCCTGAAATTAACTTTACTCTTATTCAGGCTCAAAAGGAGAACGATGAAGTGGTTCACATCACATAAGATCTTGAATTTAGTTCTGAAGAACTTTATTCAAACTTCAAAAAGAACACTTCGACCAGAGTTGCTAAGTCTGTCAGCAACTGGCAAAGGTATAGAAGGATGAATTTTTCCGATCTTCACATCCATGTGTCCAATGAGAAAAAGAGAATTCTCTACTAAGACTTGAGACATTTGTACACTCAATACTTCCAGAAGAACTCACATATTCTCAGCAAATGAGTTCAAGTCTGATTGCTACAATCAGAGAGAATATGAAAGCAAAGTTCAAGAGTGCCTCTCCAGCTGAACAAGCTGTGATGCTCAAGGGTTCCTTTGTACCCGTGGTGGTTGATCCCCACAAAATTAATGAAGAAGAGAAAGTTACAAGTGCTGCAATGTACAAACATCTCGAGTTAGTCATACTGACGGACGATGATGAAGAAGAAGATGATGAAAATATCCCTAAAGATACAAGTGATGATGAAGCCAAAGATTCTAAGGACAACAAGGACGATGATGCATGATAATCAAGGTCCTAGTCCGGATGCTGGCGGAGTAAAAATGGCAGTTGCTGATAATGAAAATCAAAACACTGAGAATCAGCAAGCTGACCAAACTCCCAGTTAGCATCATGAATCTACTCCCGCTCTTGCTGAGACAAGTACTCCAACAACTGAACAAGTTGTTGTAACTGAAGAAGAGTACGCCAGAAAGCGTGCTGAAATGCACAAAGGCAAAGCTAAGCTTTCTGATGCCGAGTTAGCATTACTCGAAGCTAAGGTCACTGATCCAATCCTTGGAGAAGAAGAAGAAATGGATGAAGATTACCAAAGAACTTTACAAAATAGTCTACAGATTCATGATAGACATACAAAGAATCTGGATATTGCTCAATCTTCAGGAATGAACAGCACGGAAGTCTCCTCCCTTCCACCTACTACTGGTGAAACTCTAGTCGTTGAGTCCAAAGAGTTTCCCTCAGCAACCACTCAACCAGAAGTGTCTGAAGCTAAGGATTTGGGAATCAAGGTTGCTGGCCTTGATGAATCTGATTAAGAAGAAGATCTATCTAACTTCTCAGTAAATGAAGAAGAAAAGACAAAGAAAGTTGAACCCACAGTGGTTGAAATTCCTCCACCATCTCTCTTAACTGATGAAGGAGATGCTGAGAGAAGTCGTTTACTGAGAAATGATGATCAGTTCGCTACTCAAATCAAAGCTCAATCACTTACTCCCTCTCTAGTGTCGTTTCCAAACGTTGAGGAGTTTACTCCTAGAATAAAGGCACTAATGGTTGTTCACAAAGCATGCCAAGAAGAGGATGATGCCTTTCTTGCTGAGAGTCCGCTTGACATTGGCAAAATACTGACTACATTGCTAAATCGCACTACTACACTTACCATAGCTCAGAAAGACATCAGTCTACATCACAAAAGCTATGAAGAAGATGTCAGTCAAGCACTCAAACTCGCTAAAAGTGCATTGAAAAAGGTTCAGGCTATTCTAGAAGAAAAAGTCGAAAATAAGCGCAGACATGAGAAGAATTTGGCTTTTATTAAGGAAGAATTGTCTAAGCTAACCACAGATCAGCAAGACATGATTCTGAAATACAGCAGTCTAAGCACTCGTTCTGAAAATTGCAATGAGTTTTTATCTCTACACATCAGACCAATGATGCAATCCATGTCTAAGGGGGAAGATAGAAAAAGAAAGTCTTCAAGAGATAGATCAACCAATCCCTCTTCTGCTGAAGCGCCATTAATACTGTCTGGTCCACCTCCCAGAGAACCTCTTTGTGAAACAGAGCAAAGAGCTGAAACAGATTCTGAGAGAAGTTCAGCAAATCCAAAAAGGAGAAGAACTTCTGCTGAAACTCAAGAATACTGTCACACTGAGAGTCATCAAGATCTGAATGAAGATGATGATAATGATGATGACCAAACCATAGCTCAAGCTATAAGAGCTAAGACTATTTCTGCCTTAACTCCATCTGGCCAATCCAAACACTTCTCGTTTGACTCTAGATCTTCAGCAAGAGATCAAGTAAATGCTAAGTCAAGAAGAAGAAGGCAACGACAGGAAGAAAGAAGGCTAGCCAACATTGCAATTGGCACTGGCATTGATTATACAAAGACCAACAATGAGGAAACCACTCAGAATGTGATCAGAAACCTACATGGTTGCTGGACCATAAAGCTGGAAGATCTTTTGGCCAATGATTTCTTTCAACTGCTGTACTGAATCAAATGTACACTTGGATTGAATTAAAAGTTGCAAGAAAAGAAAGGGATCCTCCTCCCTACCCAAGGAACATTGCTATAAAATGGTTGAACTTAGAAATCTTGGTAAGAAGAACTTCCATCAGCAAGAAGATGAAGCAAGAGCCTAACTTAATCAAGCCGATGGATGTTGCTTACTATAGTGATCCTATAACCAAGAAGTCCAAAAAGAAATATGGCTTGATTCCTTATGAGTATTTTTATCTCACTGCTAAGGATCAAGAAGAAGATCTTCTCTGGTTAAGGACGATTCATGCCAACAAGGGTATTTCAGACACTCAACTTCTCCATGCTAACAATTGGGGCATGCACCTGTGGGTAATTCACTACAAAGAGATGAATGGTGAAAACCATCACTATACTGCCTGCAAGAATGCAAGATTATTCAACTTGAAGTCCATAAGCTACTTGAAGATTACGAAAAGGATTGTGTTGAATTCTCTGCTCTTGCTGAGAAGAGTGTAAGGGAGATTCTTAGAAAATCTTCTTCTGGAATAGCTTAGTCCCTTGTAAAAGCTTTGTTTGTTTTGTTTGCTGATTACTTTAGTTATCTATGAGCTTCCTTGTAAATTTACTGAAAGATAACTATTAGCAATGAACTTTTTGACTCTTATTGGTTTTTGATTATGCAAACTACTTATACTTACTGTTTTATTATTCAAGTATGCTTGCATTAATCAACTGATTTATTCAACATCAGAAACCTCTAAAAGGGTAACAATTAATTTATCCATGGATTGCTAACATAAAAAAGGGGGAAATTTGTTAGGAAACTTGTAATTTTGATGAGCAATTAACCATGATAAATTAAGAAAAGTCCAGTAACTAGTACTCTTAAGGTCCATAGGAATTTAGAATTTTAAGGACATTGTAAAAGAGGAACGTTTGCTGAAGACTTAGTGTAGGTACTAGTTAGGTGCTTTAGTTTGCTGATGATGTACTTTGTTTTTACAAATGAACTATTGAAGCACTAGAACCGCTCAGAAACTTGAAAATTCGAAGACTGAAGACTTAAGACGAATTCTGAGAAAGGTATCTACAAAGGCACATGTTGCTCAGAAAGTGAGATTTTCAGCAACAGCTCGCATGAGTGAAAATCTATATGACAGAGTAGGTTGTGCTTGCTGAAACTGAGACTGACCACTTGCTGAAAAACATATGTGTTAGGAAACTTGTAATTTTGATGAAAAATTAACCATGCAAAATTAAGGAAAGTCCAGTAACTAGTACTATTAAGGTCCATAGGAATTTAGAATTTCAAAGACATTGTAAAAGAGGAACGTTTTCTAAAGACTTAGTGTAGGTACTAGTTAGGTGCTTTAGTTTGCTGATGATGTACTTGTTTTTACAAATGAACTATTGAAGCACTAAGACCGCTCAGAAACTTGAAGATTCGAAGACTGAAGACTTATGAATAATTTTGAGAAAGGTATCTACAAAGGCACATGTTGCTCAGAAAGTGAGATTTTCAGCAACAGCTCGCATAAGTGAAAATCTATATGACAGAGTAGGTTGTGCTTGCTGAAACTGAGACTGACCACTTGCTGAAATACATATGTGACCTCCTTGCTGAAAGTACTTGCATTTTGGACTCCAACGTTCACATTTGAATTCGATTCAAATGAACATTAAATGCAAAGTAAGCACACGAAGAACATTAAGACTAGAAGACAAATGAAGGACGTTGCTGAAAGTACAAAAGCAAGATAGTGACATCTTAAGGAACAAAGCCTTAGAATTTGAAATTCAAACAGCTCCCTTGATTCACTATAAATAGAGGTCATCCGGCAAATAGTTGAAGTGTGTCAACAACGTGATCAAACTCTCACTTATGCTTAAACACTCAATCTTCCATACTCTTTACTGCTTATTGATCCGTTCCAAGACTTAAGCTTGAAACAAAAGCTACTTGTGAAGAAGTAGAACATTCACGGCTAAGAAATTAGTTAAGTGTTCTTTCTTTCGAACAAAAACAAGTCTTGACACCAGAAACAACTTAACTTGTTTACTGAAAAGTATTACAAGTTGTGTTTCTTTAGATAACTTGTTATAGCTGAAAAAGTTATACTCAAGTCATTTCATCCCAAACCTCTCTAACTGATAAACACCCTTTTTAAGGCGTGAAATTCAGGGGAATTAATCAAGCATTATGTTGCTGATTATAAGTCCCAAGTTTGTGGAGAACAAGGTTACAGTTCTCTAGTTAGGTTGGAAACGAAGCAAGTGTGCTTTGGTTTCTGAAGAATCATTATAGATAGGAGTTGTAAGGAACCTTAATCTTATCTTAGTGGATTCAGTCCTAGAAAGGACAAAGTGGATTAGTTGAGAGAATACGCCACTCTCAGATACCACTATAAAAGTGTTTGTGTGATTTACTTTACCGCATTTAGTTTTCAGCAAGCTTTACTTATTGTACACTGCCACTTTGTTCACTTGCTGAAACTAGCACTCTCTGAAAAACACTTATTGTATAAAGACTTTCGCACTCTGTTTTTAAAGTACCAGTAAAACTCGTTACTGAAAAGTAACTAGTACTTGGTGAGAAATTTAAGTATCAGCAAACTCATTACTGAAAAGTAATAATCACTTGCTGAGAAAGTTTTTAAACGACGAAAGTTTGAAAAGACTATTCACCCCCCCCCCTCTAGTCTTTTCTTGTTGTTTAAAGGGACCAATAAGTGGTATCAGAGTTGAAGGTTCTTTAACCTTCAACACTGAACCTAGATCCCCTTAGGTGCTTTTTGTAAATCACTTTCACTTGATCAGTTTGGTAGTCTTTTGCTGACAGGATGTCGTTAGGAGACGCTCCCTTGCTGAAGCTGGAAAACTATGAAAAATGGCGAAACAACATGATGCTACATCTTGAGGCCATTAGTGATGAGATGGTTACTGTCATAAATGATGGACCTATCAAGATCACTAAACTTGAGAGAAGTTTTCCTCACAAAACCACAGAAGCTGGAAAGGAAACTATCTTAGGTGAACCAGTCGATACTGTCCTTCCAAAACCAAGAGAGGAATGGACTTCCGACGAAGCCAAAAGATTCCGTCTTGATGGCCAACCAAGAAACTTCATTATTCGATCAACTCTAGATACTATACAGTGCAAACTGTGGGGTGCCAAAACTGCTAAGGAAGCTTGGAAAATGGTTCAAGATCTTTGCGCTAGATCTGACAAAACCAAGGAAAACAAACTCGAAGTGCTTAAGTTAAAGTTCCAAAACTTTAAACAAGGTACAAACGAGTCACTGGAAGACTTGGATTTCAGATTCACAACTCTAGTAAGTGAGATGGCTGCCTTAGGAGTTGGAAACCTCTATTTAGATTCTGAGAAGGTGAAAACCATTATTAGAAGTCTGAACCAAGAACGGATCCATACTCAGAATTTCTACTATAATCAAGGAATGCCAAATATCACACCTACAAAGTTGTTCTCTCATCTTGCTACTGTCAATTACGAGACAAAGCAAAGAGAAAATGTGTTTACTGAAAAATCGCAAAACATTGCTCTTGCCGCAAAGCCGTCATCTTCTGAAAAGAAGAATGATAAAGAGTCTGCTGATGAAAATGCTCTAGTTGTTAAAAACATGAAGAAATTCATCAGTAAGGAACTTGAAAGGCGAAAAGCAAAAGAGAAGCTGAAAAAGCATCTTGGTAACAACTACCATAAATACAAGAATGAAGCTAGCTCGCTGAACAAGCAACCTCAGCAAGCAAATTCTTCTGAAGAACCAGCAGTTGGCAATGATCTCTGCTTTTATTGCAAAAAGCCTGGACACTTCAAAGCAAATTGTCCTTTGCTGAAAGGCAAATCTGCTGAAAAGAAGAAGAAGTTCAAAAGGGCTTTGATTGCTGAAGAAAAGAAAAAGATTCAAGCAAAAATCGAGGCGCTTTGCATTGATACAAGTTCTGAAAACAGTGAGGTAGAGAGCTCAGACACTGAAGAAGAAGAAGCCACTCTTGATGTAGAGATTGGCAAGGAAGTGTGTGGAATAGCTATGGAAGCTTATCCAGATGTGTCAAACTACGACTTCTGCCTCATGGCCGGTCAGGTAAATTGTCCTACCTCTGACTCTGACTCAGAAAGTTAAGATGATATTGACCTTGATAGAATTCAAGGAGAAATCGAAAGATTTGAGAAAACTCTAAGCAAACAGCAAGAGAAACTACAGAATGCTGAAACTCTCACTAAGCAAACTACTGAAAAGTATGTCTTGCTGAAAGAAGAATCAGAAAAGAAAGATGCTGAAATATTGCATCTCAAGAAGTTAATTGTTGAAGCTACAGAGAAAAATTCTCAAATGGCAATAGAATTGGAAGAGTATCAGTCCTCAATTCTAAAGTTGCTTGGTGAAATACAAGAAATGAAAAAGATGAAAATCAATTTCAAATCTTATGTTGATGCGAGTAACACGCTGACTGAACTAAACTCTTATCTGAGAGACCCATCTCATAAATAAGGTTTAGGTGCAACGTATGAAGGTGATGATGTAATAATCTTGAGTAAAGACAAATTACCAATTACCTTTGTGCGTGCAACTGATAGTGGATCAACCGGAACTCTATCAGATTGGTCAATCTAAGGTTGCTGAAATATGCAATCAAGTACCTACGACCGTAAAGCCCGCTGTTGCTACTCAAAGTAACAAGACTTTAAAAGGAAAACAGGTTGCTGAAAAGCAAACTGTTAAGAAAACGGATGATGTAAAGCATTCCGCCAAACAAGTCGCTGAAAAGCAATTTGTTAAGTCAAAATGCAAGATTACTAAAAGTAATCAGAAGACCTTTACTGACAAACCTGAATCAAGTAAGGTTGCTGAGACAAAAGCTCAGCATTCTCCGAAAAGTGGACTTGGTTTCAAAACCAAGCAAAGTCAACTTTTTCATGAGTATAAGCATAGGCAACAAAGTTACTTCAAAGAGATGAACAAGACCAAGCCTAAGAGTTCTGAAAAAACTCAAAATGCTAGGACTAGAAGGAACCTTGCCAGAAAAAAACTTATTGAAAAGTATGTTCAACAAAAAGGTCAACCAAGCAAGACACCACATCAAAAAGTGGATTTGATTAGCAATGATCAAAAGTCTTTCGGTTCAAAACCTTCAAGTTCCTCAGCAAGTAGAAAAGAAGTCAAAGTTGAAAAACTCAAGACTTGGGTTTCCACTGAACGCTTTCTTGAACATGTTAATGGACATCCAATATTGGATAATTAACTTGTTTGTTCTGGATTGTGCAGAATTCAGCCACGGAGACAAACAATGCAATTTGGCACTTTGACAGTGGTTGTGGAAAGCACATGACGGGCAACAAGAAAAACCTTATAAACTATAGACGGTGGTCTAAAGGTCCAACAATAAGGTTTGCTGGTGGAGGCTTTGCTTCTACTAAAGGTTATGGTGACGTAAAGTTAGGATGCATTACCATATCGGGAGTTCTTTATGTCAAAAATCTTAAGTTTAACCTTTTTAGCATGAGTCAATTCACTAACAAAGGTTACTTCATCAAAATTAAAAGTGATGAATGTAAACTTATGGACTTTGAGACAAAGAAGGTTATTATGGTTGCTAGAAGATCAGGAGGTTTGTATACTGTAGATTGGTCTTTAGCAATCGTTGAAAAATGCCTTGTCTCAGATCATGATTGCCTTGCTGAAAAAGCATGGTTATGGCATAAACGAACAAGTCACCTAAACTTCAAGATGCTGAATAAGCTGTCTAAAAAGGCACTTGTAGTTGAATTGCCTAAGGTTACTTTTAAGAAGGATGGTGTTTGCAATGCATGCCAGCAAGGAAAGCAAACCAAATCTTCTTTCAAGAACAAGGCAGTACCGTCAACTACAAAATCTTTACAACTCTTGCACATGGACTTGTTTGAATCTTCTTCAACAAGCTATGCTGGTAAGAAGTATGGTCTGGTGGTGGTAGATGACTATTCAAAATTCACTTGGGTAGTATTTATCAAGCACAAGTCTGAAACAAGGAATGAAATACCTAACTTGCTGAACAAGCTTGAAGTCATGAAAAATGACAAGGTAAAAGTCATAAGAACAGACCATGGTACTGAGTTCGTAAACAGTACATAACTGAGTATTGCACTTCAAAAGGCATACAACATCAGTTATCCTCAGTAAGGACACCTCAACAAAATGGTGTTGCTGAAAGGAAGAATCGTACCCATAAGGAAGCAGCTAGAACAATTCTTGCTGACACTAAAATAAGTGAAGCTTATTGGGTTGAAGCGATTAATACCGCCTGCTATACTCAAAATAGATGTTTGATAACTAAGGAATGCAACAAAACTCCCTATGAGTTATTTGTTGGAAGACCTCCTAATATCACCCATTTAAGAGTATTTGGTTGCAAATGCTTTGTTCTTAACAATGGTAGAGAATACTTAAGAACATTTCAACCAAAGGCAGATGAAGCGATATTTCTTGGTTACTCCTTGCATAGTAAAGCTTATAGAGTTTACAACAATAAGGCACAAAAGATCAAAGAATCAGTGCATGTTGTATTCTATGAAAAGTCACAAGGAGTTCCTGCTGAAGAAGAAATATCAGAATGTATGAAGAAGTTACTCATACACGAGTAAAGAACTGAATCTGATGATAGGAATATCAAATCAATTGAACTAAATGATGATTCTGACAATAACTCTCCTCCCCCAAGTCATGACAAGATAAATATAGTTCATGATAAAGAATTTCCAGCAAAAGACGCGGTTGCTCCGGATGTTACTGAAACTATGCAACTTCCTGTGCCTGCTGATGAGTTATCTCAAATCAGCAATGCTGAACAAGCAGTTGCTGATGAACCAATTTCAGCATAAACACAACAAGATACCAGTAGTACTGAGCAAGTACATGCTGAAGAGTCACATGCTGAAATACAAACTTATTCGGATCCAAAGAGCAGAAAACCTGTTAATAAATGGATTAGAGATCATCCCTCTACGGATATGATTGGTGATATTGACAAACACCAAGTGACTAGATCCAAAGTATCTACTAATCAAGAACTTGCTGAAGAAGCAAATGTCATTGAAGTAGAAGCTTTGTTCTCTTGCTTTGTTTCAGAAAGTGAACCCAAGACAATAGAAGAAGCGTTAAAGAATTCTGAATGGATCAAGGCAATGCAAGAAGAACTGGATCAATTTGAAAGGAACAAAGTCTGGAAACTTGTACCCCTTGCTGAAGGAAAGAAAGCAATTGATACAAATTGGGTGTTCAGAAACAAGCTGAGTGAGTCTGGAGAAGCAACAAGGAACAAAGCACGTTTAGTTGCTCAAGGTTACTGTCAGACTGAAGGATTGGACTATGATGAGTCTTATGCACTAGTTGCAAGATTGGATGCAATTAGACTTTTCTTGGCCTTTGCTGCTCACAATGACTTCATTGTTTATCAAATGGATGTTAAAAGTGCATTCCTAAATGGTGAACTTACTGAAGAAGTCTACTTGGAAAAACCCCTAGCTTTGAACTTCCCTCAGAAACCAAGATGGTATACAAGCTTCAGAAAGCTGTATATGGTCTAAAGAAAGCACCAAGAGCTTGGTATGATACCTTAACTAAGGTCTTGCTGGATAATGGCTTCAAGAAAGGTGAAGTTGACAAAACCTTATTTACCATGAACCATGATGGTAAAATACTCTTAGTCCAGATTTATGTGGATGACATAATTTTTGGATCTAAGGACAAGCAACTTTGTGATGATTTTGCCAAACTCATGACAAACAAGTTTGAAATGAGTATGTTGGGTAAATTGAATTATTTCCTAGGATTGCAAGTCAAGAAACTCAAAGATGGATATTCATAAATCAAGCAAAGTATGCAAAGGAAATGCTCATAAAGTTCAGGATCAAAGAGGAAGAAAAACCTGAAAAGATCCCTATGAGTGTTGGTACCGAATTGGGCTATACTAAACAAGGTAAGAGTGTTGATGAACACAAGTATAGGAAGCTCATTGGTTCCTTGTTGTATTTAACAGCAAGTAGACCTGGCATTCAGTATGCTGTTTGTGTGTGTGCAAGATTCCAATCTGATCCAAGAGAATCACACTACACAAAGGCACTTAAGATACTGAAATATGTCAAAGGTACAGTCAATGTTGGATTATGGTATCCAAAAGATTCTGGATTGGAATTGGTTGGTTATTCTGATGCTGATCATGGAGGATCAACTCTTGATAGAAAAAGTACTTCTGGAACTTGTCAGTTTCTAGATACAAGATTAATATCATGGTTCAGCAAGAAGCAAACCTGTGTTGCCAATTCATCCACTGAATCTGAATACATTGCGGCTGGTTGTTGCACAGCTCAAATCCTATGGATTCAACAACAATTAAGAGATTATGGTATTTCTGCAAAGAAAACACCAATCTTTTGTGATAATACTAGTGCTATTGCTATCACGCAAAATCCTAAGTTCCACTCAAGGACAAAGCACATTGATATTAGACATCATTTCATTAGAGATCGTGTGGAAAAAGGAGTCATTGAGGTTGTAAAAGTAGGTACAGATGATCAACTTGCTGACATCTTTACCAAGCGCCTACCAGATAATAGGTTCACAATGCTAAGGTATAACCTTTGATTGATTGAACTACCTCAATAATAAGGGACACATTTGGTGGATTGCTGAAACAGGCATTCAGCCAGCCAATGTTTGCGTATACGTGTTCTTTATTAAGATCCTTCCACTGATTTCTCTAAAAAGAAAATGATTGTACACTACATGTTTGCTCAAACAGGCATTCAACAAGTAATTCCTTCAAACCGGGTATTTTTTAGGAAACTTGATCACTTGCTGAGACTGGTACTCAGTAAAGAAAAACCTTAAAGATTGCTGAAACTGGCATTCAGACAATCAAAGATACTGAAACAGGTATTCAAGTATCAAAAGAAAAATCTGAGACGGAAACTCAGCAAAGAGAAAGAATACTTCTCAGATTTTACCTAAGGATATCTCAATATAAAAAGAATTTGCTGAGACAGGAACTCAGAAATGTCTTTTTTTACCTTAAAGAAATATGAGATATTTGATTAAGGGGGAATTTTCAGCAAATACAAGGCTTGTTACTTGAAAAGGTAAGTGCTAAAGTCAGATTGAATAAAATTGCTGAAAAGATTCTTATTTACTTCAGCAAGCAATTAGCGTTGGATTAAAAGAGATCAAATCCCGTGAATCAAGGTAAAATCAATTTGTGACGTTAATCATGGCACAGATAAACTCGTTGTTAATCATGACATGAAATACAATCGTGGCCATTGATTTTAAAGCAGTTTTTGATCCAACGGTTGATATTACAAAGAGAAAGTATGCTCTGACGGTTTTTGTTAGTGGTCCACTACGCATTTAATGCAAAGGCTCCACTAACACAACTGAATCTCTGTTTTACCCTTGCTGAGAACTCAAAACCATTGAGTTTCTCACATAACAGAGACACTATATAAATGAAGAGTTATAGAAAGACAAAATTCTTTAACTCACATTTCCTTTCTCTGTAATTTCTCTAGCCTGTGCTCTGATTTACTGTACCTCCGGTCAAAAGGAAAAACTCTTTTTCGTACATTTCTTAAACCCTCCTACTACTATATAAGAGATGGCTCCCAAGAGACAAACCTCCAAGACCTCAAAGTCATCAAAGGCAGACAGTGCTGGAAAAAGCACTGCTCCGGTTGAAAATCCGGCGAAAAACACAGTGAAAATTGTGTTGAAAAACGACCGAATAACTGAGAGACCCATGCAGCCTGCATATCTCGACACTGCAAAGTGTGAGCAGATGATGCAATGGGGCGGATTTGCCAAGGAGAAGTACATTAGGTACTTCTATGAACAAGATTTGGACGAAGAAAACGAAGAGGCGTTGAGCTTGATTAATCAACAAGGACTTCATTTCTTCATTACTGCTCGCACTAAGAAAGTGAGCATGCTGGACACAATGGAATATTCTAAAACAATGCAGAAATCCATACCCTTACTGACGGACAAGGAGTCACTGAAAAAGTGATTTCTACCTCAGTTCAAGGAGTGCAAATCATCCTGAAATGGATTGATTTAGCAAACATCTTTCAGATTCCAACTACTGGAACTGAAGATGACATCACTGCCACTGATGAAGAAATTGAAGCCTTCTACAGTGATGTCAGAAATAAAAGAATGAAGAAAGGCGAGATTGCTCCCGTGACTTGGACAAAGCACGTAAAAAGGAAGCATCTCTGCCATTCACTTGGTCTGGTAGCTCTGCTACTCATCAAAGTCTTAGACTCCCAAGTGGGAGGAATTGACCAAGTAGGCTTGAGAAGGTGGCCATTGCTGATGCATATCCATGAGAATAAAACTTAACTCAACTGGGCTAAGTACATTTTCAGCAGACTTGTTGATTGTGTTACTAAGTTCAAGGTCAAGGTTGAAGACAACACAGTCTCACCTTCCTTTCCAGTGATGTATGGATTGAAAATATGCTACATCCTTGAACATTTCAGGATTCAGCTAAGAAACCCATTGCCGATTAAGAAATCAGTATGCAATGTGGGAAGAGCCTTCTACAAGCAGAATGGACCTAAGGTTGCTGACAAGAAGTCAAAGAAGCCAACAGCTGCAAATGTTGCTGAGACTGATAACCAGTCCATGAATGTAACAGCTGCAGATGTTGCAAATATTGATCAGCAAGCTAGGTATCCAACAACTGCAAATGTTGCTGAGAATGCAACAGCTTCAAATGTTGCTGCTGACACCACTGCGGTTGCTGAAACTAATGCACCCAGTGAGAAATCTAAGAAGAAAAAGAGGAAAGATGATGATGACACTAAAATCGCAGCCTCATCAGCTGATCCTATTCATAAGAAGGCACGGACAAAGACTTACCCAAGAAAGAAAACAACGGCACGTAAGTGCGTTCCAATTGTCCATGTCATTCATGATGACTATGTTCTAGTGGTTGCTGAAACGCAAGCCACTGTAGTAGATGTTGCTGAAGTGTTTGCAGAAGCCTTCAGCAATCAACTTAACATTGATGCATCTACTGAAGCGAGACCACATGGCAGTGGAAATGAAAATCCTGCCCAAGTCCCTGATATCTACATTGTAGATAATCTTGATGATAACACTCTGGAACCAGCAAGTGACATTGCTGCAGATTTGAGAACAGCTGCACTTGCTGAAAATGTTTCTGAAGAGACAGTTGCTGAAAAAGCAACTATTCTGGTCCAAGCTGCAAGTGTTGAAGAACCACTTGCTGAAACTGCAATGGTTCAAGTCCTAGAGGTTGCTGAAACACAACAAGAGACAGTATTTGACGACGCATGTAACGGTACCGGTTTTTAAAAACAAATACCGTTACAGTTGGTATCAGAGCTTGAGTTCAAACTCGAGCTTGCTAGGATAGGGTCTTCTGGCCTTTGGGGTGCATGTGAGGATCCAAGTCGCTGGATTAGATTGAGTAGTCTTCGTTCTGTCTCTTTTAAAGTTTGGTCTTCCACATTAACTCTGAACCGTCATGTTCGTCTGCTAACTGTCCTATTGTTCTGTCTTCCGTCTTCCGAAACTGTCTTGCTGTTCATTCTGTTTAACTTGTACTAAGTTCACAAGCTTCCTATTGCTGCTTTGTTCATTTTTTTTAAGGTGATAATATTGTTTCTTCTAAATGCATGAGTATTTGTTTAAAAGTATGTTTATTTACTATAATGTCATTAGTTGCATGTTTTAAGGTTTAAACACTTATTTATGCATTTGTTTTACTTATCGAAGTTCACCTATGTTCTTGCTTGGTTCTGTCATACTGTAATCTATTGTTTAACCAAAGTCGACATAAATCACTAGCAGGCGGCCGACTGTTTAAGTGATTCGTGTTAACTGAGGTCAATGACTGATCACTTTATGAGAGAACGCTTTTATTGCATGCTTAATGTTTAAGAATCTTTTATGCCGCATATGAATTTGCTACCTATGCTTTATCTTTGCTTTTCAATTTATTTATGTATGCCTTGCATGCTAGGTTAGACACACTCGAGGTTTTACTTGTTGATTAGTTGCTATCATCCTATTGACCCTCTAGTTAGAATTTGACTTTAGTAATTTTGTTTACTTTTACGCGTCTCCTGCTCGTTCACGTTAGATTGACTTAAGTTAGTGCCTTAGTTCACGTTCCGCCACGCTTGAGGACGTTAATCACGTTACCGAACTTAGACTAATTGCGATAGGATGGCTCCAAGGAACAACACTCGCGGTAACGACATCACCAGCAATGCCAACAACAACAATTCTGACACTCCGAACCAAGTGGAGCAGATATCGCAGCTTTTGGGGCAACTTCAGTGAGAGCATACGCAACGCTAGGCCGCCTCCGGCTCAGCCGGTCTCACCGTCACTACCACCGGCGATCGACCAAGCAGTCAAACGATTTGCTCGTTTCCAACCGAAGAGACTCGATGAGCACCAAATGCTCGAAAGGCCGAGTTTTGGCTTGAGAGCATGGAGAATTTGTTCTAGATCTTGCACTACCCTGACGAAAAGAAGATTGAGTTAGAAGCTTTTCAATTTGGCAAAGAACCGCGAAATTGGTGGAGAACAGTAAACGCAAAGTGGAGACAAGACCAAGTTGATCGCACGTGGGCGAATTGTAAGAAAATACGGTCAGAGTTACCCCTAGGGTACGCAGCGGAATTTCAAAATTTTCTTAACATACAGGTTAATTGATTATGTATATGTCGTATATATATAAACACGTCAATTAGAAGACTAACCTTACTTCCAAAGCAGCTTCCAAGTTTTCGTAATAATCCGGTGTATCTTCTCCTTCGTTGAAGTCGAAGATATCTGCAATACTCTGATTATCTGCACGACAATAAGAGTTAGTTTCCAGCTCCTAGAACCTCAACCTTGGTATCCACGGATGAACAGCCTATCGGAAGAATGCTAGGATATTCTTTGTGTGACCAAGAAGACGGGGCGGCGATTCCTCCGGTGAGAGTTTTATTTTCTCTAAGAAAACTGGGTATTCAACTGTGTGGCTATACAGGAGGGGAGAGTTTTTTATTTTCTCTAAGAAAACTGGGTATTCAACTGTGTGAATGCCTATTTGACTGTATGTCAAAAAACTCTCTAATAGTCTACTATATATAGTAGTCAATAAAAGCCTAAAGCATAAGCAATTAGACTTCGTAAAGGAATAAGAATCTAATTCTTATCGCACTAGGAAACCAATATCAAGTCTAGATTCATTCCCAATCAAATTAAAACTCAATCAGAAAATCTAACTTATCCCTTGGACTTCTAATAGAGGAAGAAGTCGAACTCCTTCCCCTATCTCATCTATGCGCGCGCGCGCCTGTCCTACGGGAGATAGGTGGGTCCCAATTTTGGGACCCACTTATAGTTCTAAGGCAATTCAAACTCCAAGTAGATTTTGTCCAAGTGCATATGTTAATTCTAAATTAACATATCCTTTCTAATCAAACCTCTATTATATTTCGAAAATATAATCTTTAATTATATTTACATAAAATACAATTAATTAGCCAATTCAATTAATAATTCCAAATCATTAATTGAGCCACCAAACATTATAATTAATTCCAAATCAATTATAATCCATCAATCACAATTAATTCCAAATTAATTGCGATTCCATCTTCAAGGATATCCTGATAGGCTGAATCACCACATAGTGTGACCCATAGGGCCTCATCGTATTAAGAAAGTCCTAGACTAGGCAACATGGAATTCCTAGACGGTTCCATTTGCAATATTAATACATGAGGACGTTTGAGAGATTTCTCAAAGCAAACCCTTTCGTTGCGAAGTCTGTTGCGCTCAACGCGGCGATGGTAACGTCCCTTCATCTGACTTGCTCGAATGCATCTAGGATCGATGAAGTGTCTATCCCAATAATAAATCCACGGGCGTCTCAGGGAGTTGCTTGGTTATTAAGATATACTTATGACCATCATAATATATCATTTGCACTGGCCAGTGACTTTACCAACACAACTATGCAGACTATGAGCAGTACTCTCCTGTGCTACACTTGAGAGATGAATCCTTCACAGAATCACTTATCACCCCCATTTGTATGTAGCCATAATCCTGGATCGTGTCTTAGGTCAACTGCTTATTCAGAGCTGACATCGACGGGTCCACCAAGGATATGGGGCAACAAATGTGATGATAAAGTCCTGTAAGTCCAAAGGACGACTGGCATCACTTCGACAACTTACCGGTTCCCATAGACACTTCGGTGTAGAGTATACATCGATGGGAGTGTCCGGTGGGTACTTCCATTGTTCGATAATCCTTCTTCGAACAACTATGCACAGTTATGGGAATGTTTCTCGATTGTCCAACAAACCGTTCAGACGGCCGTGGGATCGGCTCACACTTGCTCCAACAAGTATAACCTCCACGCATACTAGTCTCGTCTGGTTCATTCAGACCCCTACATCCGAGATGAACCTCGACTACGGAGAGTTTGGGATAGATGATAACTCACATAGCTCCCACTATCTGTGTGATCGGTCATCTATCCGAGGGGACATGTTTAATATCAATACAGACAGTAATAGAGATATGACATGCTGCATGCCTGGTGTAATATAGATATGAAAGCGATACTCAATAGTAAAAGAAACAAACATATATTATATTACGTTGACCTGTGTAATAGTACATATATGCCCTCTATAAGGGCTCCATGCCCTTAATAAGGACTGTCTCTAGGACATATACACTATCAATCTCCCACTTGGACTAGAGCAAGTCACATTTATGTCTAATACCCAGATTAGCATAATGTCTTAAGTGGACTTCCACTGATAAGACCTTGGTGAAAGGATCTGCCACGTTGTCCGTGGTAGAGACACGTTCTATACTAACTTCTCCTCTATCTATAATCTCACGTATAACGTGATATTTTCTAAGTACATGTTTGTTCTTGTTTGTAGATCTAGGCTCCCTAGCTTGAGTGATGGCGCCTGCATTTTCACAATAAACCGTTATTGGACTGGGAGCAGGAACAACCCTCAATTCCTTCAAGAACTCTGAAATCCAGACATCTTCTTTCGATGCTTCTGATGCAGCAATGTACTCGGCTTTTGTGGATGAGTCAGCAACCGTGGCTTGCTTAGAACTCTTCCAACATACAGCTCCTCCGTTCAATTTGAATACGTATCCTGTCTGTGACTTAAAGTCATCAGGATCTGATTCAAATCCAGCGTCGACATACCCAGACATCTTTAATTCTGGTTCTCCACCAAACACCAAGAACATCTCTTTAGTCCGTCGAAGGTACTTAAGAATGTTCTTTACAGCAGTCCAGTGAGGTACTCCTGGGTTCTGTTGGTGTCGACAAGTGATACTAAGCACATATGCCACATCTGGCCTTGTGCAATTCATTGCATACATTATAGACCCTACTGCCGAGGCATAGGGCAGACGACTCATTGCGTTTCTTTCTTCATCAGTTTTAGGACCATCCTTAACTGATAAGACAATCCCATGCCTAGCTGGGAGAAAGCCTCTCTTTGAGTCCTCCATCTTATAACGCTTCAGTATTTTATCGATGTAGGTGGATTGTGTCAATCCTAACATCCTCTTGGATCTATCTCTAAAGATCTTGATCCCTAGAATGTAGTTCGCTTCACCCAAGTCCTTCATCGAGAAGGTATTTGATAACCAAACTTTAGTCTCTTCTAGCATAGAGACATTGTTTCCCATGATCAAAATGTCATCAACATAAATGATCATGAAAACGACTCCTTTGTCGCTGTGTCTAGTGTAGACACTGGGATCTTCCTTGCTTCTGATGAAGTCAAACGATTTGACAGCTTCATCAAAGCGGATATTCCAGCTCCTTGACGCTTGCTTTAGCCCATAGATGGATCTTTGTAATTTGCATACAACAGTTGGCCTGGTTTTACTAATAAAACCTTCCGGTTGTACCATATAGACCTCTTCCTCAAGGTTGCCATTGAGGAAGGCAGTCTTTACATCCATCTGTCAGATCTCATAATCATAGTAGGCAGCTATCGCAAGTAGAATTCGAATGGACTTCAATTTTGCTACCGGTGAAAAGGTTTCATCGTAATCGATGCTATACCTTTGCGTGTAGCCTTTCGCCACAAGCCTAGCTTTGTGCGTTTATACCTTGCCATCGGCATCTGTCTTTCGTTTAAAGACCCATTTGCACCCAATAGGTCTAACCCCTTGGGGTAAGTCTACCAAGTTCCAAACTTGGTTCTGGTACATGGAGTCCATCTCCAATTCCATGGCCTCTTGCCATTTGTCTGAGTCAATATAAATTATTGCCACTTTGTATGTCTCGGGATCTTTCCGATCTGATAAGCCGACATCAAGTTCACTGATGTCTTCTATCATAAGGCTTTGCTTCTGAGGTCCTTTTAGGATCCTCTTCGACCTACGGAGCTCGACTGGTTTTGGTGCTTTTCTTTTCTGGCTTCGTGTAACACGAACATTATCAGTGGGTACTGATGCAGCTGGTCGCGGGGCGCGACTCTGTTCCCTTGCGGGAGGCTGCTCTTGCGCAACTTGTTGCACAGGTTGGTTGACAACGGGTTCTATTGGTGTGGTTTCAACTGTTGATCTAATCACAGGACTCCCACTGACTATGACATGCCTAGCAAGTGTCATATCATTACCCTTGTCTTTTTCGAAAGCTCCCACTGAACTTGAGTCCAAATCAGAAGATTTAGAGAACTCATGTTCGCGCGTGTCAAATTCTTGAATTTCTTCAAGTTCTATCATGTCATCTAACCTCTCTTCTTCGAGGTATTCAGCTTCTAAAAACTTGACGTTTCTAGATACGATCACCTTGTGATCTTCAGCATGATAGAATTCATAGCCTCTCGTCTGACGAGGATAGCCTATGAAATACACTTTGACACCCTTAGCATCTAACTTATCAGTGAGCATCAGTTTGACTATCGCAGGACAACCCCAAGGTCTAAGATAGCCTAGTGAGGGCTTCTTTCCCTTCCATAACTCATAAGGAGTTTTCTCCACTGATTTAGATGGTACACGGTTCAGAATGTAGATTGCAGTTTGTAGTGCATATCCCCACAGATATTTTGGAAGAGTCGAGAATCCAATCATTGATCTTACCATGTCTAACAGGGTTCGATTCCTCCTCTCAGACACACCATTTAACTGTGGTGTTCCAGGAGGAGTCCATTGCGATTGAATTCCATTTTCCTTCAAGTAGTCGATAAATTCTTCAGTAAGGTATTCACCTCCTCGATCTGATCGAAGAGTGACTATCCTGAGGTTCAATTCATTCTCGACCTCATTCCTAAACTCCTTGAATTTCCCAAAGGTCTCGGATTTATTCTTCATAAGATAAATATATCCATACCTTGAGAAATCGTCAGTAAAGGTAACGAAGTAAGGATAACCCCCACGCGCATGGACTTTAAAAGGTCCACATACATCGGTATGTATGAGCTCTAAGCAGCGAGTGGCACGAACACCTTGTCCAACAAAAGGTTTTTTCGTCATCTTACCCTTAACACATGTTTCGCATGTACCATATGATTCAAAATCAAATGGTTCTAAGTAGTCCAACTTCCTTAGTCTTTGAATCCGTGTTTCATTGATATGGCCTAGCCGACAATGCCATAGATAAGAGGGATTATTCTTCCTACTCGAAGACGGTTGTTTGTTATGTATTTGAAATAAAGGTAGACTACTTTGCAAAATATATAAACCATTCACCAAGCGAGCTTTTCCATAATACTGATCATTTAATGAAAAATAACAAGTATTATTCGCAAATCGAAAGGAAAAACCCATATTGTCTAACAATGGAATGGAAATAATATTTATGACAATGGATGGAACAAAATAAACATTATCAAGTTCTAAACATTGTCCCGAAGGCAAATCTATCTTGCTGCGTCCAACGCGTTTGGCTTCAACTGAATTGTCGTTCCCAACATGCAAGTCGATTTCACCTTGCTTGACTAGCCTGTGATCAATTAGCCCCTGCACATTATTACAAATGTGTGAGTCACAGGCTGTATCTAATACCCAACCATTGGAGTCAAAAGTAGTCATGTTCATTTCAATAACAAACATACCTGAGCTAGAAGCCGGTGGCTTCTTAGCTTAATCTGCCCTAAGCTTAGGGCAATCATTCTTCCAGTGGCCGTTGAGCTTGCAATAGAGACAAATCTCGATCCTAAGTTGAAATTTAGCCATCCTACGATAGCGCCCATTCTTGCCACCCCTCTTCCTTTTGGGTCTACGATTGACCCTTAGGAATTCGTTGGCAATGGGTCTCTCAGCAATCAACTCTGTTGCTACCCCAACATTGGGATTGTGAATAGATTGCAACAATCTGTGCACGATCAAGATAATGGAAGTCTTAGCTTCTAGCTCCAAGCCATATCCAACAAGTTGTAAGAGGAAGTCAATCAATGACTTGACTTGTTCAGGCGACAGCTCTTCTGTCCCAAGCCTTTTGATAAGCATGATCTTGATAGCTTCGAACCCTTCACACATCCTTGGAGTATCCAATAATGAGGAGAGATATTTCACAATCTCATATGGTTCCTTGTCTCGACATGGTCCAACCATATTGTCAGACATAGCATTCAGCAACAAGTTCTTTACAAACTCGGCCTTTTCCACTTCCAATTAATAATAGCAATCATAGGTTGCCGTAGTGAATTCAGTGGGAGGTGGAGGGATAGGTTCGTCCAAGACGTACTCAACCTCGTTGTACCATAGCACCTTTCGTACCTCATGGATCCAATCCACGTAGTTTGGTCCTGTTAGCTTTTTCAACTCCAAGTTGACAACAAGCTCGGAGGACGGTATAGCCATTTCTAATATCCTAAGGAGAAATAATATAGAACGAAAATAATAAATCAACTATTGAAATATTATTTCTAAATACACAGTCAACATAACTAAACAATAAGGTCCTTTAGCTGTTTAGCTCCCACTATTTTCATATATGCTTGCCCCCACAACAAACATACGGGCAATGTCCAACAAGTTACCGTAGTGGCCAAGATCCAAATCCATACTATGCTATACTCCAACGGGGGCTGGTCGCATAGCATAATATGACCGGTAGGACTATCAAATTGCGTCACGCAACTCTTGGTTGTTAAATCTAATTTAACCCGATGCCCTACATACTGTACCTATCGAGGTCGCTAGATACAATATGCAGTAAGTCATAACCATAGGCTTACTCTAATCTGACGATCACTGCGAGTCTGTAAGACGAGATCGCCAATACAAGAAAACGCAATGAAAGTTCAGAATTAAAGCACCCTATGGAAAACATCTCAGAAATACATACATACATATATATTTCTGTACTTATATTGGTTGGGGCTTGGCGCTTGAGGGTTGTTATCAGTCATCTACAAACAAATAACAAATAAGGGTGCCGCCTACCCATCATGCATGAGCGGTCTACACGTAATGGATGCCGCCTATTGATGAACGGAGATTTGTCGGGTCCCGATTCAATCAAATAAATTTGTTATTTAGCCAAAGGCAATTCACAACTACAACGAAAACCGTAGTGTAGCAGTAGAATGACCTCGAGTGTCGTTCTCTAAGGACTATAACTAGCTTTATCTATTTAACTAAAGAATATAAAAACAGCAGACGTAAAAGCAAAGGTTTTTCTAACAGATAATGGAGATTGGTGATAGTGTGATCCTTCAAAGCATAACGGGTCAATAATCATGCGTAAATTCCTCGGTCTTGCATGGAGATCTTTGATCAATCGATTGTCCTGTTGTAATTATTAAGCACTACGAAGATAAAGATACTGACAAGTCAATCACTATTGTCCTATTGTGTTCCGTAATTATTCAATACTACGAAGATACAGATATGCATAGGTCGACGAGGGTCCAAATTGTGCATAATAATTAATCAACATACGAGGATTTAGGCTGAGCCTGATCAACGAAATAAAGCAATAACACGGAGTATAATGCGCGATATAGACATTAGCATGATTATCTACCCTTCGCTAAGAATTCACATACTATCACCAACGATAAGTTTAGCTACTCATAATTGGCATGTAATCAACAGAAATCATAGAAGAAAACATGTTGAAAGATATATAAAAATAAGTAGAATAAACCGTAAGATACAATGTTACCGAAGGTTGTCAGTCTCCGAAGAATCGCGATCTTACAAGCTCCAAACTGCTATGAAAAAGTGTCTCCTAAGCTACGAACCCACAGAACAGGCTCTGGGAAGTTCCTACCTAAAACTACAGAGAAAGGTGAGAGAATAGGTCTGGAAAAGTATGAATTTCGGAGAAAAACTGAGCAACTATATATAGGCTTCGAAATAGTGTGGGGCGATTTGCCCCATGTCCCGGGCGGTTCGCCCGGGAGTAATTTTCACGGAATTCCGCGTTTTCGACGCGTTTTCGGATTTCTTCCCCTTTTCGGACTCGGTTTCTGACTTCTAGTGGCCTTCTAACCTCCAGATTCGACCCCTAGACTCCAAATCCTATCCGGAAACCTTCAGATACTCCAAATAGGCTTCTGGAACACCAATTCCTTGTCAACTTCAATATAATTGCCTGGAAATCCTCGTTTTTCAACCAAAACCTGTAAAATAAAATCTAAAGGGAAACGTGACACTATTCTAATAAAATGCACTAAAATATAGCTAAATTAACATAGAGGATAGCTAAAATAGGTGAAAAAGACTCAAATGAAAGTGTAAAATACACATTCATGAAACTCCCCAAACCGAACCTTTGCTTGTCTTCAAGCAGCTAAGCTTGATTCTAATGCAAAAAACAATGCAAGACACAAAATGGAGTCTCATGCCAAATAAAATGAACCAATATACTGAATCTATCAAAAACCATATAAATCAAAGCATGAATATAGGTTGAAGAATACCTCGATTGACTTATACACATCCACATAAGCACTTATGTCAAGACAAGATAGTCTCTCGTAACATTCTCTACCTGGACCTAGTCAGTGACGACATAATGAAGCATGCTAAGATACGAATGGTTGTCCCGTGCCTATGAAACTGAGGACTTACTGTTGTTCACCAAGTTTAAGACTTTCCCTCAAAGAGGTCGAACCAGTACTGGCTCTCATCAAACGAAGGAGGGTTCCCTATAAAAGATAACACTCCCCTATTCTACCCATCTCTCAAGTAAAGTCTTAAGCTAATCACCACTTCCTGAATGGCAGGACGAGGGTGGTCTAGAACAGATGAGACTAAAAAACAAAAGACAAGAAATAGAAAATTACAACACGATTACGAACATTTCAAGAAATGGAAAATGAGACACAACACTTTGCTAAACTGCTATTTGGCTTTCTTTTTTGGACCCTTCTTTGCTTTTTTGGGGTCTTTTCTTTTTTTTCTTTTTTTCTTTTTTCCTGGAATTTTTCTTTCGTTTTTTTCAATATTTTTTTTTAGCCAGCAGTAGCATAACAAAAAGAGAAACAAAATGACTCACACGACTTCCCCAAACCTATTCGAAAGAATAGGTTGGAGTACAAAATTTACGGAAAAGGAAAAATAAACTCACGATACGGAAATGAAAAACGAAAAACAAGTCTAATGATGGTGTAACCCCCTCCCCAAACCTATTCGGAAGTATAGGTTATAAACAAAGGATCACACAACCTCACACTACCTCCTTCCTAGGCATTTAGCAATCTCAAAGCATGGTGAAGACTTGTTGCCTCTTAGGTACATAATTACTCGGGAAAACAACCATAAGACCCTAACATGCATCATCCTATTATAAAGGCCTTCGTGAACTGCAGTAGAGAAAACACCACTAAGTGATGTCGAGACTACCAAGCTTAACTAAGTGCAATACATAAATGTGACAAGCCAAGCGAGAAAAACCTCAAACAAATTCATAGAGATGAAGCATACGATTAATGGCATAGTTGGTCGATCCACCCAATAAAAAAGTTCCAAAAATTCGGCAATAAACTCCATATAAAACATGCAAGACTATCCTAGGATTAATGTAGTGAATGCAGCCTAAAAAATCTAAGAAAGCAGTAAACGTGCAAATGGAAATGCAGACGGATAAAACATGCGAGGTACTATACTCAGCCTACCAATACCAAGCTCCAAACTAACAACACTAGATCACTTAAATCCCATCCCCCCTCATGAAATTAACGCTAGTCCCTAGCAGTAAGAAAATGAGGAAATAAGATGTGATACTAGATGTTACCCCATGGTTTGGCCTCGGTCGACTGAGTGTGCTGCTTGTGAGTTATTGGGACTGCTCTGGGAGCTTTATAGGGTGTCATCAGGTCTTCTGGTAGGCGCGGTAGTTCCAATTATAGGCCGGATAGGAACAACTCCTCCATTAGTATCATCATTGCTCGTATGGCCTTCATTGTCACGCACATCCTCACTAGTAGAGTTGTAGTGTCGAAAAGAATCTTCAAGATTGGCCGCCTTTGTTATGGAATCTTCCACCCGGTATCTCTCCAATAGGTTGTGAACTGTTGAAGGGGAAAGGGCAGTGGTATCAGAGCCTCCCTCTCCAATGTTTAACACCCCGTGGAGGTTATAGCGAGCTGCTCGAGTATTCAGAGGTTGTCTTCCATTTTTTCCTATGTCGACCACATTCTCTACAGTTGATGCTCCCGATGTCTATATGATGCTCCCTTTAGAGGCAGGCAAGGGCACCCCAACGAGGGGCTGGGTACCCATGTCATTATGTTTTGGAACCAAGCTAGCGCTTCGGAACCTTCTAGCAACTACGAACTCAAGATTGAATCCGTCGCGGCGAGAATGTCCCGGTGCCTTCCAGTTCACACGAACTTTGCAGTCCTTTTGATGGATTGCTGACGTAATAATGGTTTATGTCCCTTCGGTGGTGCATGAATAGGCATAGGAGTCCTTACTCCAGGTGTACTCTAGCTCCTCCTCTTGGATAATCCACGACGTTGTTGCAAAACCCCTTGGCTCGAACGCACATCTAACGAGGTCACTCTTCTTGACATGGTTGTAATCGATCCCCCTCCAATACTTCATAGTAATCATACGGGAATGCTCCTTTCCCTTGGCATGGTTCCTACAAACAACAGTTAGTACCTTGTATGACACAAAACTGACTCATGCATATGCTAGTGTAAGAACGAAACACACAAGTGATAGAATCAACAATCGAGCTCCGCAAACCTTTAATGTCTAGCCTAGCTTCTTCATCATGCAACATACCAATGTAACTACTACATGCAATACATCACATTATGCTCTTTCTAGATAACCAATATCCTAGATAACAAGGCTCAATTCATACCATAGTAGCGAAAAATTCTAGCATCATAAATCCTCATACTCAACAATTAAGCATTCTACCATCAAATCCATCATCATTCATCATTACATCAATAAACACAATCATATGCAAGAAATCTAAGAAAAAGATAAATTGCATAACAAGATATATCATCTAGTAGCAAAATTCCCAAATCAACAATCCAAGCATAATTGAGCATGCAATTGATACTAAATAACGCTTCTAATCACACAAACAACCTACCCATGCATCAAATAAGCATAATTGAAGCTCAAATTAGAAAACCCCCAAATTCGAAAATTAGGGTTCATAAGAAGATACCTCAGATCTGAAAATCTAATACACTAGGGAGAAATCTGTTCGGATGAAAAGATATATCATGTAATAGGCTTCGATTGAAGCTAAAGAACACTAAATTTGGTCAAGAAATGAAGAAGTTATGAGGTTTTGAAGTTATTTTCGCAATTCTCGGTTTTTGGGGAGAAGAAGGTGCAAAGAATGAAGAAAATGAGCTGAAGGGGAGAGAAGCCGCGTTTTTAACTCTCTGGGACCGTGGGGCGAGTCGCCCCCGGTGTGGGGCGAGTCGCCCCCGGCTCCCCGCTGTGGGGAGACGGTCCTTTTCGTCAGAAAACGCGGTTTTAATCCCCGAAATCAATTTTTTCAAAAAACCACTCAAAAAATATCACTCAAACATAAGCATATACGACACAGACATGAACAAATTCACATATGAAAAGCAAATTGTTCAAGAATGAATGCATGCAATAAAGCGGTAAAGAAAGCGATAAGAAAGCGATAAAACTCCGGGTTGCCTCCCGGATAGCGCCATTGTTTAAAGTCTTTGACTCGACTCCTGTCTGTGCCTAACTCTTCTTTCTGCGGGTACTAGACTTCCCCTTCATTGATCTCCTCTTATTGCCACGAACCTATGAATAAGAAAGAACATAGGCTGCAAGACCACAATAGTGAGTAGTGTAAGAATTATCAGGCGGATCAGGTGGATCAGATATGGCTTGCAACACGTGTTGCTTGCCATCCACTTCAATAGTGCAAGTTCTTTGGTAGATGTCAATCACGGAGCGTAGCTTAGTCAAGAACGTTCGTCCCAAGAGAATGACATCCCCCGTTCCAGGTGCAGACGCCGGCATAACTACAAAATTGGTGTATACAGAAGCTTCACCAATCTTGACCAATACATTTTTCACAACGCCTTCGGGTCTCATAAAGGATCCATCCGCCAGTTGCACAATAGCCCTATGCTCAGATAGTTTTCCAAGGCTACTCTTTTCAAACACATTCAAATCGAGTATGTTAGAGTAGGATCCCGTGTCTAGTGTGGCACGGACATCTTCAAGCTCACCAATCCCGACCTTAATATCGAAACTTTTAGGGAGTGGCTCTGGATCCTCTTGCTCCTCATTACTTTCGTCAGAACCAAGGTCCTTTTCTTCTTCCTTAGCCTGTAGAAGTTCTTCCTTATTGCAACACTCGCACTTAGCAACCTTCTTGATGGTGATTTCGTCAGGTAGATCACCAGCCAATGTAATGGAATTCGACTTCTCAGTGTTGCTAGGCAGTTTGCCTTGTTTCCTACTTGCTCCTCGGTCGATCAACTCTTGCATCTTTTGATGGGCAAGCCTAGTGCTCTCTTCCAACCTATCAAGCCTTGCCCTAGTCTTCTCAGAATCTTCTTCATAACGTTTGAGAAAACTTTGGGTGTGATCAACCATCTTTTGCAAGTTCTCCATTAGTTGAGCCGACTTCGACTTCGGTGGCTCTTTCGGAGCGGGGTTTTCACAGTGATCATTACCATAGTTTAGCCTACTACGGTCTTGGTTAGGGCATAAGTTTGGTTAGCCGGTGCATATCCTTGATTGTTTCGGAATCCTCTTCTCCAAAATCCACCTCGAGGATTCCTACCGTCTTGTCCGTAGCTAACTTCTTGAGTACCAAACTCTGTAGCAAAGGCTTCCTCTTCGCCTCCTCGAGCCCAGTTTCCATCATCATACGCAAGCTCCGATCTACACATATCAGCCCCATGCCCATAGTTCTTGCATATTCGGCATACTTCGTTCGAAACAGTTGTTCCAGTGGCGCTCTTGAGGACTTGCTTCAATTCGTTGGTAAAGCACTCGAATTGATCCCCATTCCCCTATACATAGGGGCTTCTTGAGTCGGTGGAGCTTCAGGTCCACGTCTCCTAACCATCGCTCTTGGGTCCTTGAATTGCGAACCCTTAGCAAGTCTTTTGAAAACTGCCCAGACGGCTTCTGCGGTTTCCTCCCAAATATTGCCTCGGCATTGGAAATCCACCACTTGTTGGTTCTCGAAGGTTAGTCCATTGTAGAAGTGTTGGACTAGGTCAGAAAGCTCAAAACCATGGTGAGGGCACTTGTTCGTGAGATATTGGAATCTCTCAAACGCAGTGTAGATGGTCTCATCATAGTCTTGCTTGAATCTAGTGATTTGCGCCTTTAGCACGGTAGTCAAGGTGTGAGGGAAGTATTTTTCCATGAAAGCTGAAAAAACCTTCTCCCAAGTGTCCAGAGAGCCTGCTGGTAGAGAACTCAACCATGACTTGGCTCTGTCGCCAAGTCCCATAGCAAAAACCTTCATTCTTAACTCATCCGTTGTTATTTCAGCTCCGGGTCGTGGGAGTTGGTTGACGAAATCATCGATATCGTGCAAGTACCCCATCACATCTTCCCTTGATAAGCCATAGAACCTCGGAAGTTGTTGGAATGCGTGGTTCTTGATTTCCAGATCTCGAGTTGCAGACGAAAGAACAATCGTCGGTCCCCTCATACGATCCTTGGTGGGTTGAACCCATGCTTTCAGTGGTCTAGCTTCTTCCATTCCGTCGATTTCCTTGAAAATACTGTGTAGAGATTCAGAGAAATCGGTATCCTCTATTTCCTCTAGTGCACGCCTTTGAAGTAGTCGCCTTCTTTGGTGGTAGACTCTGTCGATCTCAGCAATTGAATCAACAAGCGATGTTCCTTTAGATCGTGTATGCGGCATACACTATCTGTAACAGACTAGGAAAGCAGTATCAGAGAGAGATTAAAAGGAAAACTAAAACTACTAGATTTAGGAATTGAATGCTGAAAATATAAACAAATTAACAGAAAAAAGGAGTATAGTCCCCGGAAACGGCGCCAATTTGATGAACGAAGATTTGTCGGGTCCCGATTCAATCAAATAAATTTGTTATTTAGCCAAAGGCAATTCACAACTACAACGAAAACCGTAGTGTAGCAGTAGAATGACCTCGAGTGTCGTTCTCTAAGGACTATAACTAGCTTTATCTATTTAACTAAAGAATATAAAAACAGCAGACGTAAAAGCAAAGGTTTTTCTAACAGATAATGGAGATTGGTGATAGTATGATCCTTCAAAGCATAACGGGTCAATAATCATGCGTAAATTCCTCGGTCTTGCATGGAGATCTTTGATCAATCGATTGTCCTGTTGTAATTATTAAGCACTACGAAGATAAAGATAATGACAAGTCAATCACTATTGTCCTATTGTGTTCCGTAACTATTCAACACTACGAAGATACAGATATGCATAGGTCAACGAGGGTCCAAATTGTGCATAATAATTAATCAACATACGAGGATTTAGGCTGAGCCTGATCAACGAAATAAAGCAATAACACGGAGTATAATGCGCGATATAGCCATTAGCATGATTATCTACCCTTCGCTAAGAATTCACATACTATCACCAACGATAAGTTTAGCTACTCATAATTGGCATGCAATCAACATAAATCATAGAAGAAAACATGTTGAAAGATATATAAAAATAAGTAGAATAAACCGTAAGATACAATGTTACCGAAGGTTGTCAGTCTCCGAAGAATCGCGATCTTACAAGCTCCAAACTGCTATGAAAAAGTGTCTCCTAAGCTACGAACCCCCAGAACAGGCTCTGGGAAGTTCCTACCTAAAACTACAGAGAAAGGTGAGAGAATAGGTCTGGAAAAGTATGAATTTCGGAGAAAAACTCAGCAACTATATATAGGCTTCGAAATAGTGTGGGGCGATTGGCCCCACACACCGGGCGATTCGCCCGGTGTGGGGCGATTCGCCCCACGTCCCGGGCGGTTCGCCCGGGAGTAATTTTCACGGAATTCCGCAGTTTTCGACGCGTTTTTGAATTTCTTCCACTTTTCGGACTCGGTTTCTGACTTCTAGTGGCCTTCTAACCTCCAGAGTCGACCCCTAGACTCCAAATCCTATCCGGAAACCTTCAGATACTCCAAATAGGCTTCTGGAACACCAATTCCTTGTCAACTTCAATATAATTGCCCGGAAATCCTCGTTTTTCAACTAAAACCTGTAAAATAAAATCTAAAGGGAAACGTGACACTATTCTAATAAAATGCACTAAAATATAGCTAAATTAACATAGAGGATAGCTAAAATAGGTGAAAAAGACTCAAATGAAAGTGTAAAATACACATTCATCACCTATTCATTCTAGTTCTAAACGCGGTCAAGCACATAATGGGTGCCGCCTACCCATACATAAAATATGCGGTCCAACATATAAGAGGGCGCCGCCTACCCTCGCATGCATAGCTGTCGAACGGAAAGTAAAATACTTGGTATTTAAACATGCATTGTCAAACAATAGCATATTGAGCATACGAAACAAGTAGTAGCCTATGTGATGCCAAATGACTTCATAATTTCATTATGAAAATTATAATCCCATACTCATAATCTCTATGAAATAATTGAAAATTTGGACTAGATTGAAAAATCGAAAATTCTATTGACCAAGTAGCAATTTTGAAAACCCGAAGGACTTAATTGTAATTTTTGAAACCTTGGAGGTGTTAAATCTAAAATTCAAAAGTAGAAGGACTAATTTGCAAAAACAATAAATTGATAAATTAAAAATAAGCCCTTTAACTTTATACTAATTAAATTTAACCCCTCTAGTTAAAAACAATTACAATTAAATCATATTTATATTCCAAATATAAAATTCAATCCTCAAAATTTTCAAAATTCGATTTTGGGTCCAACCCGAAAAATATATATATATTAAAACATGGGACGGGACCTCGTCCCCATGGTGCCTGCGGCCCCGGGCGCCCGGTGCCCGTGGCACGCAGGCACGGGCGCCGCGGCCGCAGGCGCCCGGCGCCTGCGTCCGCAGGCACCCGGGTGCCCGCGTCACCCGGGCACGGCGCCTGCGTCGCGCAGGCCGCCAGGTCAAAATAAATATATATATAATTTTTTTTTTTGAAAAATATAAATTCTAAATTTATATAAAAACAAAACTTTTGAAAATCGAATTAATCATAGAATCAATTGCATCCACATATCTACAAAATCATACAATATATATACGTATATACGTAATCAATTAACCTCGCTCCGACACCACTGTAAGAAAATACGGTCAGAGTTACCCCTAGGGTACGCAGCGGAATTTCAAAATTTTCTTAACATACAGGTTAATGGATTATGTATATGTCGTATATATATAAACACGTCAATTAGAAGACTAACCTTACTTCCAAAGCAGCTTCCAAGTCTTCGTAATAATCCGGTGTATCTTCTCCTTCTTCGTCGAAGTCGAAGATATCTGCAATACTCTGATTGTCTGCAAGACAATAAGAGTTAGTTTCCAGCTCCTAGAACCTCAACCTTGGTATCCATGGATGAACAACCTATCGGAAGAATGCTAGGATATTCTTTGTGTGACCAAGAAGACGGGGCGGCGATTCCTCCGGTGAGGTGGTGCGCGTGTGGCTGTAGAGGAGGGGAGAGTTTTATTTTATCTAAGAAAACTGGGTATTCAACTGTGTGAATGTCTATTTGACTGTATGTCAAAAAACTCTCTAATAGTCTACTATATATAGTAGTCAATAGAAGCCTAAAGCATAAGCAATTAGACTTCGTAAAGGAGTAAGAATCTAATTCTTATCGCACTAGGAAACCAATATCAAGTCTAGATTCATTCCCAATCAAATTAAGACTCAATCAGGAAAATCTAACTTATCCCTTGGACTTCTAATAGAGGAAGGAGTCGAACTCTTTCCCCTATCTCATCTATGCGCGCGAGCGCCTGTCCTACGGGAGATAGGTAGGTCCCAATTTTGGGACCCACTTATAGTTCTAAGGCAATTCAAACTCCAAGTAGATTTTTCCCAAGTGCATATGTTAATTCTAAATTAACATATCCTTTCGAATCAAACCTCTATTATATTTCCAAAATATAATCTTTAATTGTATTTACATAAAATACAATTAATTAGCCAATTCAATTAATAATTCCAAATCATTAATTGAGCCACCAAATATTATAATTAATTCCAAATCAATTATAATCCATCAATCACAATTAATTGCGATTCCATCTTCAAGGATATTCTGATAGGCTAAATCACCACATAGTGTGACCCATAGGGCCTCATCGTATTAAGCAAGTCCTAGATTAGGCAACATGGAATTCCTAGACGGTTCCATTTGCAATATTAATACATGAGGACGTTTGAGAGGTTTCTTAAAGCAAACCATTTCGTTGCGAAGTCTGTTGCGCTCAACGCGGCGATGGTAATGTCCCTTCATCTGACTTGCTCGAATGCATCTAGGATCGATGAAGTGTCTATCCCAATAATACATCCACGGGCGTCTCACGGAGTTGCTTGGTTATTAAGATATACTTATGACCATCATAATATATCATTTGCACTGGCCAGTGACTTTACCAACACAACTATGCAGACTATGAGCAGTACTCTTCTGTGCTACACTTGAGAGATGAATCCTTCACAGAATCACTTATCACCCCCATTTATATGTAGCCATAATCCGGGATCGTGTCTTAGGTCAACTGCTTATTCAGAGCTGACATCGACGGGTCCACCAAGGATATGGGGCAACAAATGTGAAGATAAAGTCCTGTAAGTCCAAAGGACGACTGGCATCACTTCGACAACTTACCGGTTCCCATAGACACTTCGGTGTAGAGTATACATCGATGGGAGTGTCTTGTGGGTACTTCCATTGTTCGATAATCCTTCTTCGGACAACTATGCGCAGTTATGGGAACGTTTCTCGATTGTCCAACAATCCGTTCCGTGGCCGTGGGATCGGCTCACACTTGCTCCAACAAGTATAACCTCCACGCATACTTGTCTCGTCTGGTTCATTCAGACCCCTACATCCGAGATGAACCTCGACTAGGGAGAGTTTGGGATAGATGATAACTCACATAGCTCCCACTATCTGTGTGATCGGTCATCTATCCGAGGGGACATGTTTAATATCAATACAGACAGTAATAGAGATATGACATGCTGCATGCCTGGTGTAATATAAATATGAAGCGATACTCAATAGTAAAAGCAACAAACATATATTATATTACGTTGACCTTTGTAATAGTACATATATGCCCTCTATAAGGGCTCCATGCCTTTAATAAGGACTGTCTCTAGGACATATACACTATCACGAATTTCGGGAGGGAGTTCACTGACAAGTTCGTGCCTCGTTTGGTCCGAGAAGGTAGAAGGGACGAGTTTCACAATTTGCTGCAAGGTGGAATGACCGTCGTCGAGTTCACACGACTGTTGAAGTACGTACCACACCTTCAAATTGACGAGAGAGAGAAGATATGACTTTTCGTGAAGGGTTCGAAATCAGAGATTCGATACTGCTTGTTCGGGATCGAGATGTCAACCTACAAGAAAGCTGTGAAAAGGTCTGCTGAAGTGTGGAATGGTTTAGGAGAGCTTGAGAGCTATGAACCTCATCGATATGGAAAAAGACGTTTTGATCACATGAGTAGCAAAGATAACAAGGATCGTCCGTTTCCATCCAAGTATCCTCGAAGTTAGCGGCAATGTCGACCTCGTCAACTCGTTGAAAATACTGGAGAGTTAACTAGGAGAAATCGCAACTTCTGCGGAGGAGCAACTCATGAGAAGGAGAACTGCTGGAGGAAAAAGGTGTTGTTTGGCTTGTGGCAGCAAGAAGCATAAAATTAGTGCTTGTCCGAGACGCAACTCTCTGGCTGAAGAAGGAAACTCTGGAGGCATGACATTTACGAGCCAAGGAAGTGGTGCCAAGAGCTTATAGTATGATCGGACATGAGACTCCCTCGGCAAGTGTGGCTAAAGGAGAGATTCACTTGAGGGTTAAGCTATCGACTTTTTATCGGGGATTGATGGTTCGAATGGTTTGGTTGAAAAGGCAAGTTTTGACTCGTTTAGGTTAGTTACGACTTCTTTTAACCTTTGAATTGCGAACTTGTTCTTCCATCCGGCGTTTGAAGTTGAAGGCTTTCAATTCTCCGTTCCCCGTTTGATGATTTTACGCTAGATACGTTTCGAGGACGAAACTTCTTTTAAGGGTGGTGGAGTGTAACATCCCGTTTTTTTATTTTTTTATTTTTTTTATTTATTAATTCATTATCGAGTAATTAATCACTTGGTAATTTAATTATCTTTCTTCCCGCGTTACCGAAAATTGAATTTTAAAGTCGTTGGGTTAGCGTTTTCGTCATTGGGCTAGTTAGAAAATCAGATTTCAAGCCTCTGTACTTGATCCAATTTGAGCTAGCCTTTCTACAGGCCCAACCCTTGGTCTTGGCCCAATAATTTTTCAGTCAAGGCCATTTTACCTTGGTCAAACCCTAAACCTAAAACCAACCAAAACACTCCACTCCTCCCTCTCTCCTCATTCACGCATCCACACGCACACACACAGTATTCCCTTTCCTCTTCTTTTTCCAGTTTTCTTCACCATTCATCATTCCATCATCCATCTGCAACCCGCCGCCGCCGCCGTCCCTCGGCCGCCGCACCTGTTCGGTCCCGCCGCCGTTTCGCTCCGTCCCGATCTTTCCGCCGCCTGTTCGCTCCGTTCAGCTCGCGTCAGCCGGCCCTGTTCTGTTCATCACGCGCAGCCAACTTTGCTCCGTTTCGTCCTTGTCCGCTCTGCTCCGATTCGCCCCTCTCCGGTCCCGATTTCGTATTCGTCCGGTAAGTCTCCGTTTCGTTTGATGATTCGAATCTCGGATGAGAATTTAATTCGGTTGTTTAGTTCTTTGATTTCTACTATTCGTTTCAGTACCTTCCCGCTCCGTTTCGCGTGCTCCGTTCCGGTACGGTGCCGTCCAGTCCCATTCGCCCCGCCCATTCCGTCTCTCCGGCGCTACTGCTCGGCCAAGGGCGCCGCTCCGTTCCCAAGCCGTTGTCAAAGGTAGAAATCTCGATCTCGTTCTTCTTCTTTTCGATTTTCAGTTTGTAACTTTCTGTTTTGACCATTGTACCCTTGGCTGGATTTACAATTTTACCCCTGGACTTAGTTGGACAGTTTTGCCCTTACGAATTCCTGACCTTGACCGTTTTGCCCCTGTCGTGTAATTGACTGTTTTACCCTTGTGAGATTCTGGAATTGACCATTTTACCCTTGAAGTTGGATTGATTTTTGGATTGATAGTTGACTATGTTTTTGAATTGACCGTTTTACCCTTTCGTATTTCTGGACTATGTAGACTGTTTCACCTTGTTGACTTGTTTGACTGTTGACCAGTTTGACTAGTGTTGATTGACCTGGACTTTGACCTAATTAGTTAAGAAATTTGGGGATTGATTTGTAAAGATTAAAACATGTGAGGATTGTTTTGGGATTTATGGAAAGTTAAAGGAACTTTTTGCAATTATGTTTGACCCTGTTGACAGACTGAACTGGTTTAGGAGAGTTTTGATTTTTGGGAAGTGTTATGCTAATGTTCTGAAAAGTGTGGAGTTGATGTTTGATTTCTGAGGCTTCAGAGGTTTTTATGCGATTATTTTCTAAAGGGTAAAATGGTAATTTCACGTGCTCTGGACTAAACTGTTAAATTGAGTTTTCTGTTTGAGACTGTTTTGATATTACTAAAAAAGTGTTCACTAAAAGTTAGTGAATTATTTTATGTCTTGGTAAAGTTAATAGTTGTCTTCTAGTTTAGTTGGTTAGGAGTTGTGTGACTAACTTAGATGTCCTGAGTTCGAACCCCTCCTTCGACTTTCCTACCGACCATCTTTACTTTTATCGTTTCGTTTTTCATTCCGACTTCTAGTTAGTAACTAGACGCTTTCTGTTTAGGTGTTCTGTCCGATAGCTCTTAACTCGATGTGCTTTTGAGGATCTTTTGCTTTCAAGTTGAGGTGAGTGTTCATCCCTAAACTTATTTATTTGCGAAAAACTGGAAGGCTATGTGACTATCTGTATCTATTACTATATTCTGTTAAACTGTATGCTTCCGCGTAAAAGTAACTAAGTCCTAAGTATGACTATTTACTTTCTTTGTTTATTGCTACTCTGTTCTGGATTAACCTTTCTGCAGGAACACTTCTCGGTGTTTGATTATTCGTATCTGTTTGATCTGTATCTGTTCTGTCTGTTTTTGTGTGACGGGTCGATTAGGTCCTAATTAGGTAGGCTTGGGTAGTAGAGGACTATTGGGTTTGCTTGATTATTGCCTAGTCTAATCCCTTTTAGGCGCGAGGCAGAAGTCGCTGAGGTCTATTAGGGTCGTATGTTCTGTTTCCCCAAAGTACACGGGGGTTTCTGTTTCTGTCCGGAGTTGTATACCCTCTGAGGATGCACGCGAGTAGGATGCCAGCGACTGAGAGAAGGGTCTGGGGTGTCTTTGGGAATTTAATTCAAAATAAGAAGATGAAACTTTTCACTGTCTTCAATAGTTGTTATTCATTTGATTTCTAAGTTACTAATGGATATTTACTTGATTCTGTTACAGCGCGTCAAATATTGTTATGGCATTTATTGCCGACCGTTGTTTTTAAAATTATTTCGATTTTTTCTTTTCAAGAAATTTATTTGTTTTTAAAAACCGGTACCGTTACAACGCATCTCAAGATGCTGAGAATATTAGACCTAGTTCACCAATGACCTCTATTGACAAAGTTCAACTAGTGCTGACTGACCTAAGCCAGAAAATGGACTTGGAGATTGAAGACAACTCCAACAAGTCAGTAGACATGTTCATGACAAGTAGTGAACTTAGAGGTCAAGATGTCTCTGCTCAACTTGTCAATTCAGAGTCAAGGGAGATTGCTGAATCTGCACAGCCTTCTCAATTAGAGCAAGAAAAGAAGTCTGTTGAAGAACAAGTCCCAGATAATGAAGCTGCTATCATTGCTAAAAGGACTAAGTCACCACCTGCCCTTCTTCAGCAGGTAGTTAACTCAGATATAAGCAAAAACTTCACTATCTGAAACTTTATCTTTAGCGAATATAATTATTTCTTTAGAGACTTCTCAAGATACAAGTCAGAAGATTACTGAAACTTCTGCACCAGAATCCACAACTCCTGTTCACCAGGTAGATGCAAGTTTTGGTAATTCTACTAAGTTTGAAAACTTAGTACTTGTATCTAATATAAAGTTATTTCAGGATGAACAATTCAAGAATGCTACCCAAGCTCCTAAAGAAATGAAATAGTACCAGCACAACTTAGTGTGCAACATGAGCTTGCTGAAAGTCAGCAGGTAAATCATGTCACGGTTTCAGACTCTAAAACTGTTTTCCAAAACTTTCCTGAACTTAACTTTACTCTTATTCAGGCTCAAAAGGAGACCAATGAAATGGTTCACATCACTGAAGATCTTGAAGTTAGTTCAGAAGAACTTTATTCAAACTTCAAAACGAACACCTTGACCAGAGTTGCTAAGTCTGTCAGCAACTGGCAAAGGTATAGAAGGATGGACTTTTCTGATCTTAACCTCCATCTGTCCAATGAGAAAAAGAGAATCTCTCTACTGAGACTTGAGACATTTGTACACTCCATACTTCCAGAAGAACTTACATATTCTCAGTTAATGAGCTCATATCTGATTGCTTTAATTAGAGAGAATATGAAAGCAAAGTTCAAGAGTGCCTCTCCAGCTGAACAAGTTGTGATGCTCAAGGGTTCCTTTGTACTCTGGTTGATCCCCACAAAATCAATGAAGAAGAGGAAGTTACAAGTGCGACAATGTACAAACATCTCGAGTTAGTCATACTGACGGACGATGATGAAGAAGAAGAGGATGAAAATATCCAAAAGATACCAGTGATGATGAAGGAAAAGGTTCTAAGGACAGCAAGGACGATGATGATGATAATCAAGGTCCTAGTCCTGATGCTGGCGGAGTAAAAATGATAGTTGCTGAAACTGAAAATCAAAACAATGATAATCTGCAAGCTGACCAAACTCCCAGTCAGCCCCAAGAATCTACTCCCGCTCCTGCTGAGACAAGTACTCAAGCAACTGAACAAGTTGCTGAAACTGAAGAAGAGTACGCCAGAAAGCGTGCTGAAATGCATAAAGGCAAAACTCTGCTTTCTGATGCCGAGTTAACAACACTCGAAGCTAAGGTCACTGGTCCAATGGATGAAGATTATCAAAGAGCTTTACAAAATAGCCTACAGATTCATGCTAGACATACGCAGAATCTAGATATTGCTCCATCTCCAGGAGTGAAAAAAACGGAAGAGTTGCCCTCAACAACCACTCAACCAAAAGTGTCTGAAGCTAAAGATTTGGGAATCAAGGTTGCTGGCCTTGACGAATCTGATGACGAAGAAGACTTATCTAACTTCTTAGCAAATGAAGAAGAAAAGAAAAAGAAAGTTGAACCCACAGGGGTTGCAATTCCTCCACCATCTCTCCAAACTGATGAAGGAGATGCTGAGAGAAGTCGTTTGCTGAGAAATGATGATCAGTTTGCTACTGAGATCAAAGCTCATTCACTTACTCCCTCTTTAGTGCCGTTTTCAAACGTTGAGGATTTTACTCCCAGAATAAAGGCACTCATGGCTGTTCACAAAGCATGCCAAGAAGAGGATGATGCATTGCTTGTTGAGAGTCCGCTTGACATTGGCAAAATACTGACTACATTGCTAAATCGCACTACTACACTTACCATAGCTCAGAAAGACATCAGTCTACATCACAAAAGCTATGAAGAAGATGTCAGTCAAGCACTCAAACTTGCTAAAAGTGCATTGAAAAAGGCTCAGGCTATTCTTAAATAAAAAGTCAAAAATGAGCGCAGACATGAGGAGAATTTGGCGTTTATTAAGGAAGAATTGTCTAAGCTAACCACAGATCAGCAAGACATGATTATAAAATACAACATCCTCAGTACTTCTGCTGAAAATTGCAATGAGTTTTTCTCTCTACACATCAGACCTATGATGCAATCCATGTCTAAGAGGGAAGATAGGAAAGGAAAATCTTCAAGATCGAACAAACCCTCTGCCGAAGCGCCATTGATTTTTCCTGGTCCACCTCCCAGAGAACCTCTTGCTGAAACAGAGCAAAGTTCTAAGAAAAGAGCTGAAACAGATTCTGAGAGAAGTTCAGCAAATTCAAAAAGGAGAAGAACTGCTGCTGAAACTCAAGAATACTATCACACTGAGAGTCATCAAGATCTGAATGAACATGATGATAATGATGATGACCAAATAATAGCTCAAGCTATAAGAGCTAAGCCTATTTCTGCCTTAACTCCATCTGGCCAATCTAAACACTTCTCTTCTGACTCTAGATCTTCAGCAAGAGATCAAGAAAATGCTAAGTCAAGAAGAAGAAGGCAAAGACAGGAAGAAAGAAGTCTAGCCAGCATTCAATTGGCACTGGCATTGAATATACAAAGACCAGCAATGAGGAAACAACTCAGAATGTGATCAGAAACCTACATGGTTGCTAGATCATAAAGCTGGAAGATCTTTTGGCCAATGATTTCTTTACAACTGTTGTACTTAATCAAATGTACACTGGAATTGAATTAAAAGTGGAAAGAAAAGAAAGAGATCCACCTCCCTGATGAACGTGTATTTTACACTTTCATTCGAGTCTTTTTTCACCAATTTAGCTATCCTCTATGTTAATTTAGCTATATTTTAGTGCATTTTATTAGAATAGTGTCACGTTTCCCTTTAGTTTACATTTTACAGGTTTTGGGCGAAAAACGAGGTTTTCTGGGCAATTATAATGAAGACAACGAAGCATTGGTGTTCCGAAGGCATTTTTGGAGTGTCTAGAAGATTCCGGATAGGATTTGAAGTCTAGGGGTCGAGTCTGAAGGCTAAAAGGTCACTAGAAGGCAAAAACCGAGTCCGAAAAGGAAAAGAAATCCAAAAACGCGTCGAAAACGCGTCCAAGGCCGGCTGGAGCTCCCGGGCGATTCGCCCGGGACGTGGGGCGGTTCGCCCCACACCAGGCGATTCGCCTGGTGTGTGGGGCGACTCGTCCCACACCGTCCGAACCCCTATATGTAGTTGCTCAGTTTTCTCCGTTTTTCATACTTTCTCAGACCTTTTTTCATACCTTTCTCATTAGTTTTAGGGGAGAATTCTCTAGAGCCTGTTCTGGGAATTCTTAGCTTAGGAGACACTTTTATTATCGTTTTGGAGCTTGTGAGATCGCGATTCTTCGGAGATTGACAACCTTCGGTAACATTGTATCTTGCAATTTTTTCTATTCATATTTATTTATCTTTCAACATGTTTTCATTCAATCTTGCTATGATTTCTGTTGATTTCATGTCATCTATGAGTACCTAAATTTATCGTTGGTGATAGTATGTGATTTCTTAGCGAAGGGTTAATAATAATGCTGATGGCGGTAAAGCGAATCAGACTTTGAGTTATTGCTTTATTTCTTTGATCTATCTAAGCCCTCTATCTTCATAGTGTTGAATAATAACGGAACACATTGGACAATTCATTGATCAAAGATCTCTATGCAAAACGATCGGGTACTTCATGCATGATTATTAACATGCTATGCTTTGAATGATCATACTATCACTAACTTCCATTATCTGATAAAGAAAAACCTTTGCTAAGTCGTCTGTTGATTTTATAGTTTAAGTTAGATTAGATAAAGCTAGTTATAGTCCTTAGAGATCGACACTCGAGGTTATTTTACTGCTACACTACGGTTTTCGTTGTAGTTGTGAAAAGCCTTTGGCTAAATACAAATTTATTTGATTAATTAGAATCTTACAAATTCCGGTTCATCAAATTGGCGCCGTTGCCGGGGACTATACTCCTTTTTTCTGTTTAACTTTTATATATTTTGTGCATTCAATTCCTAGTTTTAGTAGTTTTTAATTTCTCTATTTGATCTCTCTGATACTCCTTTCTAGCTTGTTACAGATAGTGTATGCGACATACACGATCTAGAGGAATACCGCTTGCTGATTCAATTGCTGAAATCGATAGAGTCTACCACCAAAGAAGGCGACTACTTCGAAGACGTGAACTAGAGGAAATAGAGGATACCGATTTCTCTGAATATCTACACAGTCTCTTCAAGGAAATCGACGGAATGGCAGAAGCTAGACCACTGAAAGCATGGGTTCAACCCTCCAAGGATCGTATGAGGGGACCGACGATTGTTCTTTCGTCTGCAACTCGAGATCTGGAAATCAAGAACCACGCGTTCCAACAACTTCCGAGATTCTATGGCTTAGCAAGGGAAGATGTGATGGGGTACTTGCACGATATCGATGATTTCGTCAACCAACTCCCACGACCCGGAGCTGAAATAACAACGGATGAGTTGAGGATGAAGGTTTTTGCTATGGGGTTTGGCGACAGAGTCAAGTCATGGTTGAGTTCTCTACCGGCGGGCTCGCTAGACATTTGGGAGAAGGTTTTTTCAGCTTTCTGTAAGAAAATATGATCAGAGTTACCCCTAGGGTACGCAGCGGAATTTCAAAAAATTTCTCAACATACAGGTTAATTGATTATGTATATGTCGTATATATTTAAACACGTCAATTAGAAGACTAACCTTACTTCAAAGCAGCTTCCAAGTCTTCGTAATAATCCGGTGTATCTTCTCCTTCGTCGAAGTCGAAGATATCTGCAAGACAATAAAAGTTAGTTTCCAGCTCCTAGAACCTCAACCTTGGTATCCACGGATGAACAGCCTATCGGAAAGAATGCTAGGATATTCTTTGTGTGACCAAGAAGATGGGGAGACGATTCCTCCGGTAGGTGGCGCGCGCGTGTGGCTTATAGAGGAGGGGAGAGCTTTTATTTTCTCTAAGAAAACTGGGTAGAATAATTCTCTAAGAATTTGATTCTTCAACTGTGTGAAAATCTATATAAGTCTGTGTCCAAAGCTCTCCAATAGTCTACTATATATAGTAGTCTATAGAAGTCTAAAGCATAAGCAATTAGACTTCGTAAAGGAATAAGAATCTAATTCTTATCGCACAAGGAAATCAATATCAAGTCTAGATTCATTCCCAATCAAATTAAAACTCAATCAGGAAAATCTAACTTATCCCTTGGACTTCTAATAGAGGAAGGAGTCGAACTCCTTCCCCTATCTATCATATGCGCGCGCGCGCCTCCTAGGGACAGTAGGTGGGTCCCAATTTTGGGACCCACTTATAGTTCTAAGGTAATTCAAACTCCAAGTAGATTTTGCCCAAGTGCATATGTTAATTCTAAATTAACATATCCTTTCTAATCAAACCTCCATTATATTTCCAAAATATAATCTTTAATTGTATTTACATAAAATACAATTAATTAGCCAATTCAATTAATAATTCCAAATTATTAATTGAGCCACTAAATATTATAATTAATTTCAAATCAATTATAATCCATCAATCACAATTAATTCCAAATTAATTGCGATTCCATCTTCAAGGATATTCTGATAGGCTGAATCACCACATAATGTGACCCATAGGGCCTCATCGTATTAAGAAAGTCCTAGACTAGGCAACATGGAATTCCTAGACGGTTCCATTTGCAATATTAATACATGAGGACGTTTGAGAGGTTTCTCAAAGCTTACCCTTTCGTTGCGAAGTCTGTTGCGCTCAACGCGGCGATGGTAACGTCCCTTCATCTGACTTGCTCGAATGTATCTAGGATCGATGAAGTGTCTATCCCAATAATACATCCACGGCGTCTTCAGTGAGTTGCATGGTAAATCCAATATCTATTATGACCATCATAATAATATTGATACGTTGGTCAGCGATTTTACCAATCACAACTATGAACGACTATGAGCAGTGTTCTCCTGTGTTACACTTGAGAGATGAATCCTTCACGGAATCACTTATCATCCCCATTTGTATGTAGCCATAATCCTGGATCGTGTCTTAGGTCAGCTGCTTATTCAGAGCTGACATCGACGGGTCCACCAAGGATATGGGGCAACAAATGTGATGATAAAGTCCTGTAAGTACAAAGGACGAATGGCATCACTTCGACAACTTACCGGTTCCCATAGACACTTCGGTGTAGAGTATACATCGATGGGAGTGTCCGGTTGGTACTTCCATTGTTCGATAATCCTTCTTTGAACAACTATGCGCAGTTATGAGAACGTTTCTTGATTGTCCAACAATCCGTTCCGTGGCCGTGGGATCGGCTCACACTTGCTCCAACAAGTATAACCTCCACGCATACTAGTCTTGTCTGGTTCATTCAGACCCCTACATCCGAGATGAACCTCGACTAGGGAGAGTTTGGGATAGATGATAACTCACATAGCTCCCACTATCTGTGTGATCGGTCATCTATCCGAGGGGACATGTTTAATATCAATACAGACAGTAATAGAGATATGACATGCTGCATGCCCGGTGTAATATAAATATGAAAGCAATACTCAATAGTAAAATGCAACAAACATATATTATATTACGTTGACCTGTGTAATAGTACATATATGCCCTCTATAAGGGAACCATGCCCTTAGTAAGGACTGTCTCTAGGACATATACACTATCAATCTCCCACTTGGACTAGAGCCAGTCACCTTTATGCCTAATACCCAGATTAGCATAATGTCTTAAGTGGACTTCCACTTATAAGACCTTGGTGAAAGGATCTGCCACGTTGTCCGTGGTAGAGACACGTTCTATACTAACTTCTCCTCTATCAATAATCTCACGTATAACGTGATACTTTCTAAGTACATATACGTTCTTGTTTGTAGATCTAGGCTCCTTAGCTTGAGCGACGGCGCCCGTATTGTCCCAATAAATCTTTATTGGACTAGGAGCAGGAACAACCCTCAATTCCTTCAAGAACTCTGAAATCCAGACAGCTTCTTTCGAAGCTTCTGATCCAGCAATGTACTCGGCTTCTGTGGATGATTTAGCAATCGTGGCTTGCTTAGAACTCTTCCAACAGATAGCTCCTCCGTTCAATTTGAATACGTATCCTGTCTGTGACTCAAAGTCATCAGGATCTGATTCAAATCCAGCGTCGACATAACCAGACATCTTTAATTCTGGTTCTTCACCAAACACCAAGAACATTTCCTTAGTCCGTCGAAGGTACTTAAGAATGTTCTTTACAACAGTCCAGTGAGGTACTCCTGAATTCTGTTGGTGTCGACAAGTGACACTAAGCGCATATGCCACATCGGGCCTTGTGCAATTCATTGCATACATTATAGACCCTACTGCCGAAGCATAGGGCACACGACTCATTGCTTTTCTTTCTTCATCAGTTTTAGGACTATCCTTAACTGATAAGACAATCCCATGCCTAGCTGGGAGAAATCCTCTCTTTGAGTCGTCCATCTTATAACGCTTCAATATTTTGTTGATGTAGGTGGACTGTGTCAATCCTAACATCCTGTTGGATCTATCTCTATCGATCTTGATCCCTAGGATGTTCACCCAAGTCCTTCATTGAGAAGGTACTTGATAACCAAACTTTAGTCTCTTCTAGTATAGAGACATTGTTTTCCCATGATCAAAATGTCATCAACATAGATGATCATGAAAACGACTCCCTTGTCGCTGTGCCTAGTGTAGACACAGGGATCTTCCTTGCTTCTGATGAAGTCAAACCATTTGATAGCTTCATCAAAGCGGATATTCCAGCTCCTAGACGCTTGCTTTAGCCCATAGATGGATCTTTGTAATTTGCATACAGCAGTTGGCCTGGTTTTACTAATAAAACCTTCCATCTGTACCATACAGACCTCTCCTCACGGTTGCCATTGAGGAAGGCAGTCTTTACATCCATCTGCCTGATCTCATAATCATAGTAGGCAGCTATCGCAAGTAGAAATTCGAATGGACTTCAATTTTGCTACCGGTGAAAAGGTTTCATCGTAATCGATGTCATACCTTTGCGTGTAGCCTTTCGCCACAAGCCTAGCTTTGTGCGTTTGCACCTTGCCATCGGCATCTGTCTTTCGTTTAAAGACCCATTTGCACCCAATAGGTCTAACCCATTGGGGCAAGTCTACCAAGTTCCAAACTTGGTTCAGGTACATGGAGTCCATCTCCAATTCCATGGCCTCTTGCCATTTTTCTGAGTCAATATCAATTATTGCCTCTTTGTAGGTCTCGGGATCTTCCCGATCTGATAAGCCGACATCAAGTTCACTGATGTCTTCTATCATAAAGCTTTGCTTCTGAGGTCCTTTTAGGATCCTCTTCGACCTACGGAGCTCGACTGGTTCTGGTGCTTTTCTTTTCTGGATTCGTGTAACACGAACATTATCAGTGGGCACTAATGCAGCTAGTCGCGCCACGCGACCCTGTTCCCTAGCGGGAGGCTGCTCTTGTGCAACTGCTTGCACAGTTTGATTGACAACGGGTTTTATTGGTGTGGTTTCAACTGTTGATCTAATTACAGGACTCCCACTGACTATGACATGCCAAGCAAGTGTCATATCATTACCCTTGTCTGCTTCGAAAGCTCCCGCTGAACTTGAGTCCAAATCAGAAGATTTAGAGAACTCATGTTCGAGCGTGTCAAAGTCTTGAATTTCTTCAAGTTCTATCATGTCATCTAACCTCTCTTCTTCGAGGTATTCTGCTTCTAAAAACTTAACGTTTCTAGATACTATCACCTAGTGATCTTTAGCATGATAGAATTCATAGTCTCTCGTCTAACGACGATAGCCTATGAAATATACTTTGACACCCTTGGCATCTAACTGATCAGTGAGTATCATTTTGACTATCGCAGGACAGCCCCAAGGTCTAAGATAGCCCAGTGAGGGCTTCTTTCCTTTCCATAACTCATAAGGAGTTTTCTCCACTGATTTAGATGGTACACGGTTCAGAATGTAGATTGCAGTTTGTAGTGCATATCCCCATAGATGTTTTGGAAGAGTCGAGAATCCAATCATTGATCTCACCATGCCTAACAGGGTTCGATTCCTGCTCTCAGACACACCGTTTAACTGTGGTGTTCCAGGAGGAGTCCATTGCGATTGAATTCCATTTTCCTTCAAGTAGTCGATAAATTCTTCACTAAGGTATTCACCTCCTCGATCTAATCGAAGAGTGACTATCGTTAGGTTCAATTCATTCTCGACCTCATTTCTAAACACCTTGAATTTCCCAAAGGTCTCGGATTTATTCGTCATAAGATAAATATATCCATACCTTGAGAAATCGTCAGTAAAGGTAACGAAGTAAGGATAACCCCCACGCGCATGGACTTTAAAAGGTCCACATACATCGGTATGTATGATCTCTAAGCAGCGAGTGGCACGAACACCTTGTCCAACAAAAGGTTTGTTCATCATCTTACCCTTAACACATGATTCCCATGTACCATATGATTCAAAATCAAATGGTTCTAAGTAGTCCAACTTCCTTAGTCTTTGAATTAGTGTTTCATTGATATGGCCTAGCCGACAATGCCATAGATAAGATGATTATTCTTCCTACTTGAAGACGGTTGTTTGTTATGTATTTGAAACAAAGATAGACTAATTTGCAAAATATATAAACCATCCACTAAGCGAGCTTTTCCATAATACTGGTCATTTAATGAAAAATAACAAGTATTAGGAAAAACCCAAATTGTCCAACAATGGAATGGAAATAATATTTCTGACAATGGATGGAACAAAATAAACGTTATCAAGTTCTAAACATTGTCCTGAAGGTAAATCTATCTTGCAGCGTCCAACGCATTTGGCTTCAGCTTGATTGCCGTTCCCAACATGCAAGTCGATTTCACCTTGCTTGACTAGCTTGTGTTCAATTAGCCCCTGCACATTTTTACAAATGTGCGAGCCACAAGCTGTATCTAATACCCAACCATTGGAGTCAAAAGTAGTCATGTTCATTTCAATAACAAACATACCTGAGCTAGAAGCCGCGGCTTCTTAGCTTGATCTGCCCTTAGTTTAGGACAATCATTCTTCTAATGCCCTTTCTGCTTACAGAAAAGACATTCATCTGTGCGTACCGTTCCGCTTCTCTTGAACTTCCTTTTCTGGTTCATACGCTTAGGCTTATCACTTGAAGTGTTAGCCTTTGCTCCCGACTTTCCTTTACCCTTAGCACCTTTATTTCTCGGGTTTGGGTTAGACGGTTGCCCAACATACATGATCGACTTTTCCTTCAAGGAAGAGTTTGATCATTATGTCTTCAGCAGATTATGGAGTTCGGGCAGTGTTACGTCCTTCGCATTCATGGTGGTTAACGATGAACTGCGAATACGAACTCGACAATGATTGAAGGACAAAGATCACCATGATCTTATTCTCATCCTGAGAACGTGTTAAGACATGTTCCCTCCTTCATTGAGCTTGCATCTGTGTATCTCTTTGATCAAATCAAATTCAACACTTCTAGCTGTCGTCTTAAAGACCGACTCAAGATGCTTCAGCATCTCATACGGCAATATGCTTTCATGTTGCCTCTGGAGCTCATTGCTCATTGCCGCCAGCATAATACACTGCGCGGATCTAGCATCCTCATGATGCTTATCAGACTTTGCCCTGTTGGCTTGATCCCAAATCAGCAACTAAATCGGCAGTCTGATTCTCGGGACACACGGGATTAGCCTCGTCCAAGACGTACTCAATCCTTTCGTACCTCAGCACCAAACATATATTCCTGATCCAATCTAGGAAGTTTGGTCCGGTCAAAATTTGCTTCTCTAAGACAGCACGGAGCGAGATTCTCGCCATTTCGATTTCCAGAGAAATAATATAGAACGAAAATAATAAATCAACTATTGAAATATTATTTCTAAATACACAGTCAACATAACTAAACAACAAGGTCCTTTAGCTGTTTAGCTCCCACTATTTTCACATATGCTTGCCCCCACAACAAACATACATGTAATGTCCAACAAGTTACCGTAGTGGCCAAGATCCAAATCCATACTATGCTATACTCCAACGGGGGCTGGTCACATAGCATAATATGACCGGTAGGACTAGTAAGACTATCCAATTGCGTCACGCAACTCTTGGTTATTAAATCTAATTTAACCCGATGCCCTACATATTGTAGCTATCGAGGTCGCTAGATACAATATGCAGTAAGTCATAACCATAGGCTTACTCTAATCCGACGATTACTGCGAGTCTGTAAGACGAGGTCGCCAATACAAGAAAACGCAATGAAAGTACATAATTAAAGCACCCTATGGAAAGCATCTCAGAAATACATACATATATATATTTCTGTACTTATATTGGTTGGGGCTTGTAGCTTGAGGGTTGTTATCAGTCATCTACAAACAAATAAGGGCGCCGCCTACCCATCATGCATGAGCGGTCTACACGTAATGGATGCCGCCTATCCATTCTAGTTCTAAACGCGGTCAAACACATAATGGGTGCCGCCTACCCATACATAAAATATGCGGTCCGACATATAAGAGGGCGCCTCCTACCCTCGCATGCATAGCGGTCGAACGAAAAGTAAAATACTTGGTATTTAAACATGCATTGTCAAACAATAGCATATCGAGCAAACAAAACAAGTAGTAGCCCATGTGGATGCCAAATGACTTCATAATTTCATTGTGAAAATTATAATCCCATAATTATAATCTCTATGAAATAATTGAAATTTTGGACTAGATTGAAAAAATCGAAAATTCTATTGACCAAGTAGCAATATTCGAAAATCCGAAGGACTTAATTGTAATTTTTAAAACCTTGGAGGTGTTAAATCTAAAATTCAAAAGTAGAAGGACTAATTTGCAATAAACAATAAATTGATAAATTACAAATAAGCCCTTTAACTTTATACTAATTAAATTTAACCCCTCTAGTTAAAAACAATTACAATTAAATCATATTTATATTCCAAATATAAAATTCAATCCTCAAAATTTTCAAAAATTCGATTTTGGGTCCATCCCGAAAAAAAAAATATATATATATATATATATATATATATATATATATATATATATATATATATATATATATATATATATATATATATATATATATATATATATATATATATATATATATTAAAATATGGGACGGGACCTAGTCCCGTTCCCTACCGTGCCTGCAGGCGCGGGTGCCGCAGGCACACGGGGCGCCCGGCGCCCTAGGCGCCCGCCGCCTGCGTCACGCAGGCGGCCCGGTCAATATATATATTTAAATTTTTTTTTTTTTTTTAAAAAATATAAATTCTAAATTTATATAAAAACAAAACTTTTGAAAATCGAATTAATCATAGAATCAATTGCATCCACATATCTACAAAATCATACAATATATATACGTATATACGTAATCAATTAACCTAGCTCCGATACCACTGTAAGAAAATATGATCAGAGTTACCCCTAGGGTACGCAGCGGAATTTCAAAAATTTTCTTAACATACAGGTTAATTGATTATGTATATGCCGTATATATTTAAACACGTCAATTAGAAGACTAACCTTACTTCCAAAGCAGCTTCCGAGTCTTCGTAATAATCCGGTGTATCTTCTCCTTCGTCGAAGTCGAAGATATCTGCAATACTTTGATTATCTGCAAGACAATAAAAGTTAGTTTCCAGCTCCTAGAACCTCAACCTTGGTATCCCCGGATGAACAGCCTATCAGAAAGAATGCTAGGATATCTTTGTGTGACCAAGAAGACGGGGCGGCAATTCCTCCGGTGAGGTGGCGCGCGCGCGGGTGGCTAAGGAGGAGGGGAGAGCTTTTTATTTTCTCTAAGAAAACTGGGTAGAATAATTGTGTGCAAAACTATATCTCAAAACTATGTATCAAAAGCTCTCTAATAGTCTACTATATATAGTAGTCTATAGAAGCCTAAAGCATAAGCAATTATACTTCGTAAAGGAATAAGAATCTAATTCTTATCGCACAAGGAAACCAATATCAAGTCTAGATTCATTCCCAATCAAATTAAAACTCAATCAGGAAAATCCAACTTATCCCTTGGACTTCTAATAGAGGAAGGAGTCGAACTCCTTCCCCTATCTATCATGCGTGCGCGCGCCTCCTAGGGACAGTAGGTGGGTCCCAATTTTGGGACCCACTTATAGTTCTAAGGCAATTCAAACTCCAAGTAGATTTTGCTCAAGTGCATATGTTAATTCTAAATTAACATATCCTTTCTAAATAAACCTCCATTATATTTCCAAAATATAATCTTTAATTGTATTTACATAAAATACAATTAATTAGCCAATTCAATTAATAATTCCAAATCATTAATTGAGCCACTAAATATTATAATTAATTCCAAATCAATTATAATCCATCAATCACAATTAATTCCAAATTAATTGCGATTCCATCTTCAAGGATATTCTGATAGGCTGAATCACCACATAGTGTGACCCATAGCGCCTCATCGTATTAAGCAAGTCCTAGACTAGGCAACATGGAATTCCTAGACGGTTCCATTTGCAATATTAATACGTGAGGACGTCTGAGAGGTTTCTCAAAGCTTACCCTTTTGTTGCGAAGTCTGTTGCGCTCAACGCGGCGATGGTAACGTCCCTTCATCTGACTTGCTCGAATGTATTTAGGATCGATGAAGTGTCTATCCCAATAATACATCCACGGGCGTCTTCAGTGAGTTGCATGGTAAATCCAATATCTATTATGACCATCATAATAATATTGATACGCTGGTCAGCAATTTTACCAATCACAACTATGAACGACTATGAGCAGTGCTCTCCTGTGCTACACTTGAGAGATGAATCCTTCACGGAATCACTTATCATCCCCATTTGTATGTAGCCATAATCCTGGATCGTGTCTTAGGTCAGCTGCTTATTCAGAGCTGACATCGACGGGTCCACCAAAGATATGAGGCAATAAATATGATGATAAAGTCCTGTAAGTACAAAGGACGAATGGCATCACTTCGACAACTTACCGGTTCCCATAGACACTTCGGTGTAGAGTATACATCGATGGGAGTGTCCGGTGGGTACTTCCATTGTTCGATAAAGCTTCTTCGAACAACTATGCACAGTTATGGGAACGTTTCTCGATTGTCCAACAATCCGTTCCATGGTCGTGGGATCGGCTCACACTTGCTCCAACAAGTATAACCTCCACGCATACTAGTCTTGTCTGGTTCATTCAGACCCCTACATCCGAGATGAACCTCGACTAGGGAGAGTTTGGGATAGATGATAACTCACATAGCTCCCACTATCTGTGTGATCGGTCATCTATCCGAGGGGACATGTTTAATATCAATACAGACAGTAATAGAGATATGACATGCTGCATGCCCGGTGTAATATAAATATGAAAGCGATACTCAATAGTAAAATGCAACAAACATATATTATATTACGTTGACCTGTGTAATAGTACATATATACCCTCTATAAGGGCACCATGCCCTTAGTAAGGACTGTCTCTAGACATATACACTATCACTTTCATGGAAAAATACTTCCCTCACACCTTGACTACCGCGCTTAAGACGCAAATCACTGGGTTCAAACAAGACTATGATGAGACCATCTACACCGCGTTTGAGAGGTTCCAAGACCTCATGAACAAGTGCCCTCACCATGGTTTTGAGCTTTCGGATCTAGTCCAACACTTCTACGATGGACTAACCTTCGAGAACCAAACAAGTAGTGGATTTCCAATGTCGTGGCAATATTTGGGAGGCAACCGCGGAAGTTGTCTGGGCGGTTTTTGAAAGGCTTGCTAAGGGTTCGCAATTCAAGGATCCAAGAGCAATGGTTAGGAGAAGTGGACCTGAAGCTCCACCTACTCAATAGCCCCCTATGTATGGGGGAAACGGGGATCGATTCGAGTGCTTTACCAACGAGCGGAAACAAGTCCTCAAGAACTCCGCAGGAACAGCTATGTCAAACGAAGTTTGCCGAATATGCAAGAACTATGGGCATGGAGCTCATATGTGTAGATCGGAGCTTGCATATGATGATGGCAATTGGGTTCAAGGAGGCGAAGAGGAAGCCTTTGCTACGGAATTTGGTACTCAAGAAGCTAGCTACGGAGAAGACGGTAGGAATCCTCGAGGTGGATTTTGGAGAAGAGGATTCCGAAACAATCAAGGATATGCACCGGCTAGCCAAACTTATGGTCCTAAACAAGACCGTAGTAGGTTTAACTATGGTAATTATAACACCCCAGTTTTTTTAATTATTTATTTAATTATTTAATTATTATTTTATTATTTAATTATTTATTTTAGTTAATTAATTATCAGAGTAAATTATTTATTCGATAATTAGTTAATTATTTCCGCGTAAGTTAGTTCGTTTCGTTTCGTTTGGATTAAGCTGGATTATCTGATCTGCTAGCTTTTGGCCCATCTCGTTTAGCCCAGTCAAAGGCCCTTTGACCGGCCCTTTAAGACTTAACCCTAACCCTAGTCAGTATCCCCTCCATTCTCACTTCCCAGCCGTCAACACCATAAGCAAGAAAGAAAGAAAGAGAAAAAAACTCCCTACTTCTCTTCTCTCTCAATCTTCATCTCACCACCTTATTTCATCTTCATCCTCCATTTTTTTCACCATCATCATCATCACCACATACCGCCGCCGCCGCCGATTGCTCCGATCACCGCGCCGCGAATTGTCTCCGCCGTCGCCGCGCCCGATTTGACCCGCCGTTTCGGTCCGTGCCGCGCCCCTGCTCTGTTCTTCTCTGTCTCGGCTCCGATCCGGTCGTCTTCTCCGTTCAGATCATTCCGCCGCGCCGATTTCCTTGCCGCCGACTCCGCTCCGTTCTGCTCCGTCCGTGTCAATCGATCGATCGATCGATCGATTGTCTGATCGCCGCCGTTCCGCCCCACCTTGCCGTGGTCTCGGTCCCCGTGCTTCTCTGTCACGCCGCCGCGCCGTTTGACTGCGTGCCGCGCCGCCGTTCGGGTCCACTCGCCGCCGTTTCGGTTCGTCCGATCCGTCTGATCCGGTTCGGTTGGTAAGTTGGTTCAACCTTTTTGTTCGGGTTCGGTTTTGTTTTCGGTTCGATTTGAATCTCGATTAATTTTTCTTTTCCTTTCGATTGATTCAATTTGCAGATTGTTCAAATCTTGTTTTCGATTCGAAGGTAAAGTTCGTTTCCTTGCTACTGCTCTCGATTTTAGACTCGTACTCGTATTCTGATTTGGACATTTTTACCCTTGGACAATTTTACCCCTGATCGATCTGACATTGTAATTTATTTCGAACCGAGAACCGGGACTTAGGTTGTTAGTTTAGTTACTGTTCGCTGGACTTGTGATCTTTTGACCGCGTATGTTGACTTTGATTTCCTGTTTGACCTCGAAAGGACTTTTGGACTTGTTGTTACTGTTTTGGATTCTTGTGGACTGATTTGGGAAACTTAAAACCTAAAGGACCTTTTTGCAGTTTTACCGTTGACCGTAGTTGACTGACAGTAGGCTTTTATCGTAAACCTTTTTGCTTTGAGAAGGCTGTTGATGTCTGGAAAACTACTGGTTCGTTTTACTATCTGTTTTCGAAAAGGGTTTTTCTTGCAATTTACCACTGAGGGTATTTTGGTAATTTCCAGAATCTAAAATCGAAAGAGTTTCTGAAAATGTTTTAAACTTAGTTTCTGTTTTGTAAGTTAGTATTGACTTGACTTGCTAGCTTAGTTGGTTAGGTTCTTGCTTAACTAACTTAGAGGTCCCGAGTTCGAACCCGACTTTACCATTCCTTTTTCAACCTTTTTTCTTCCGTCTGTTCGACTTCTAAATTGTGTTAGTACTTTATTGTTAGGTTCTCCGTTGTCCGTAAACCCGTAAGCTCATTTCTTGTTGAAGGTCGTTTGCTCGTAAGCTAAGGTGAGTGTTCACCCCTAAACCTATTATTTGCGAAAAACTGGAAGGCTACGTGATTGTTTGTACCTATTACTGTATACTGTATATTGTATGCTTCCGCGTAAACGTATAAGTCCTAAGTATGACTTTTGGATTTCTGTTATTGCTACTCTGTTCTGTACTGACCTTTCTGCAGGAACACCTCTCGGTGTTAATTAATTGTATCTGTTGTTCTGTATTTGTTCTGTTTCTGTGTGACCGGTCGATTAGGTTATGGTTAGGTAGGCTTGGGTAGTAGAGGACTATCGGGTTTGCTTGATCGTGGCCTAGTCTATTCCCTTTTAGGCGCGAGGCAGAAGTCGCTGAGGTCTATTAGGGTCGTAGGATCTGTTTCCCCAAAGTACACGGGGGTTTCTGTTTCTGTCCGGAGTTATGCATCCTCTGGAGGGAGTTATAAGGGCATTCTGGGAGTAGGAGCAATAAGGCGGGCTGCACCAACGGTCTACAACGTTTCTGTTCTGTTAATGTGTTATATGTGCTCTGTTTTGTTTGCTCGTTTTTCTGAAAAGGATTTTGTTTTTAAAACCGATTACTTTCTGTTTAACTTAGAACCTCACTGAGATCCTTTATCTCACACTCTTTTGTTTTTCCAAAATTCCTTCCTTCCAGATGCTGCTGAGGATGTGCGTGACTAGGATGCCAGCGACTGAGAGAAGGGTCTGGGGTGTCACGGGTTTCTTTTCAAAATAAGAAGATACCCTTTTATTGTCTTTATTCGTTGTCTTTTCGAACTTGAGTTGCCATTGAATATTATTTATTATCGTTAGCGTCAAAGATTATTTTGGGCATTTATTGTCGACCGTTGTTATTAAAGTATTTTTCGATTTTCCTTTTTCAAGAAAATATTTTGTTTTCAAAACCGGTACCGTTACAGTAATGATCACTACGAAAATCCCACTCCGAAAGAGCAATCGAAGTCGAAGACAACTCTACTCATGGAGAACTTGCAAAAGATGGTTGATCACACCCAAAGTTTTCTTAAGCGTTATGAAGAAGATTCCGAGAAGACTAGGGCGAGGCTTGATCGATTGGAAGAGAGCACTAGGCTTGCCCATCAAAAGATGCAAGAGTTGATTGACCGCGGGGCAAGTAGAGAGCAAGGGAAGCTGCCTAGCAACACTGAAAAGTCTATGTCCATTACCTTGGTGGGTGATCTACCTGTCGAAATCACCATCAAGAAGGTTGCTAAGTGTGAGCATTGCAAGGATGAAGAACCCCCACTAGCCAAGGAAGAAGAGAAGGACCTTGGTTCTGATGAGAGTGAAGAGGAGCAAGAGGATCCCGAGCCAGTCCCTCAAAGTTTCGATGTTAAGGTCGGGATTGGTGAACTTGAAGATGTTCGTGCCACACTAGACACGGGATCTTACTCTAATGTGCTCCCAATGAATGTGTTTGAGAAGAGTAGCCTTGGAAAACTATCTGAGCATAAGGCTATTGTGTAATTGGCGGATGGATCCTTTGTGAGACCCAAAGGCGTTGTGAAGAATGTATTGGTCAAGATTGGTGAAGTTTCTGTGTACACCAATTTTGTAGTTATGTCGGCGTCTACACCTGGGATGGGGGATGTTGTTCTCTTGGGGCGAACGTTCCTGACTAAGCTACGCTCCGTGATAGACATCTACCGAAGGACTTGCACCATTGAGGTGGATGGAAAGCGACATGTGTTGCGAGCCATATCTGATCCACATAATCACTTCAATGCTTCTCACACCATTAACTACTGTGGTCTTGCTGTCTATGTTCATTCTTATTCACAGGTTCGTGGCATGAGGAGAAGATCCATGAAGGGGAAGTCTAGTACCCTCAAGAAGAAGAGTTAGAGCAAGAAGAAGTCGAGTCTAAAACTATAAACAATGGCGCTATCCGGGAGGCAACCCGGAGTTTTTATCGCTTTTTTATCGCTTTATTGCATGCATTCATACATGGAACAATTTGCTTTTTTTATGTGAATTTGTTCGTCTATGTGTTGTTTGTGCTTATGTCTATGTTTGAGTGAACTTTTTTGAGTGGTTTTATGAGTAAAATGGTTTTCGGGGATCAAAAACTGAGTTTTTTCAAAACGTTTCGTCTCCCCACCTCAGGAGGTGGGGGGCGATTCGCCCCACACCCGGGGTGACTCGCCCCACACCCGGGGCGAATCGCCCCACGGGACCTGCTGAATTAAAAACGGGGAAACCCCCCTTTTTTCCTCATTTTCTTCATCTTCTTCACTTCTTACTCCAAAACCAAAAAATCAAAATTTCTTCAATCCTTCATAAAATCTTCATTACTCCATCAAATTGTGTGTTCTTTAGCTTCAATCGAAGCCCATTACGTGCTCTTTCTTTTCATCCGAGCAAATTTCTTTCTAGTACATTCATTCTTCAGATTTGAGGTAATCTCATATGAACCCTAATTTTTCAAATTTGGGGTTTTTTGATTTATGCTTCAATTAAGCTTATATGATGTATGGGTTGATGATTTGTGTGATTAGAAACGTTATTCACTATCAATTGCATGTTCAATTATGCTTGGTTTGTTGGTTTGAGAATTTTGCCTACTAGATGTCTATATCTTAAGGTGCAATGCTTCTTTTCCTACCATTCCATGTTTAAGGTTATGTTTGTTGATGTGATAATGATGGGCATGATGGAAGAATGCATGATTGATGAGTTTGAGGATTTATGTTGATAGATTTTTGGTACTATTGTATGAATCGAGCCTTATAATTTGAGGCTATTTGTTGTCTAGTAAGAGCATAATGTGATATGTGCATGTCGAAGTTATATTGATATGTTGCATCTCGGTTCTAAAGGTAGCTAGACTAGACATGGAGGTTTGAGGAGTTCGATTGTTGTAGTTATCATTCGTGTGTTCATTCTTGCATTTGCATATGCATAAATCTGTTTTGTGTCATACAAGATACTAATTGATGTTTGCAGGAATCATGGCTCCACGAGACAAGAAGAAAGCTGGCTCAAGCAAGAAGGGTAAGAGGGCAGCATCAAGCTCCCAACCTTCCCACGAGCTGTTCGAGTTGTCTCTTACCGAAATCGATGTCCGACAGAGGCTCGAAGCGGAGCTAGCTCAAGGTGGGCGATCAATTATAACAGACAAAAGGATAGACATTCCGGATGAATTAGCTCACAGGGCGAGTTACAGGACGCTCTCCCGTCTGGCAAGGAAAAGGAATTGGGGTTGGTATACTTCCAACCGATTCAAGGGGTACGATACGAGCCTCCTCCATGAGTTCTATGCTGGATACACTGATCTTGAGGAGAAGGAGGGGGTACTCGTTCGAGGCGTAATTGTGCCATGGACGCCGGCCTCAATTTCTACATTCATCCATCTTGGGGAACGGGAGTTCACCGGAAGCAACCACTCCTACGAGTATTCAAGGGCCACTAGGGGGATCGGAAGTGCCATCACAGGTGTGATTTGCAACAGGGAATATAGGTATCCAGATACCGGAGCACAACCTGGACGGATCCATCAGAGTGACCTTAGCATCGAGGCTAAGGTGGTTATGAAATTCTGCATTTTCAACTTGATCCCTAGAATGAATGACACGTGGATACAGCCGAACTATGCCGAGCTCCTCTACTGCTTGATAGGCAAGCACCGAATAGACATCGGTCAGATCATGTATGCCGAATATGAGCGCCATTGGGAGAAGAAGAACAAGCCCTTCATTTTTCCTAGCTTCATCACAGCATATTGCAAATATCACGGGGTCGAGGACATTGATGAGGGGGATTGCGAGGTCGCTGCCCTTTCCCCTTCGACTATTGATGTGCAACTGATTAGGTATCAAATGAAAAACCCCACGGCTGCTGCTGCTGATGTGGAAGCTCCCTTTCAACCGACTGATTCTGATGATGAAAATGATTATGAGGATGCTATGGAAGCTGACGATGGCCGAGTTCCTATCCCGGATATTCCTTTTGTCCATAGAGCACCACATGCACCGCCTCGAGTACCACATGGGTCCCAAGGTTTTGACTTCTCTGATTTTCGGGCCCACTTCGATGCTAGTGTTGCAGCCTTGACCACTACTGTCCAAGGAATGCGACATGACCTTGATGGACACATTGCCCAGCGCAACCGCGATTGGGAGATGATTGAGGAGCATCGCCGGAATGAGAGGCAGATAATGTGGGAGCAGCAACAGCTCATCCAGCAGCAACAGGATCTCCTGTCTGATATGTGGAGAGACTATTATGGGGATCACAATCCCGATAATTAATTTTTTCACATGTCCGCTCTCAGCCGACCGAGGCCAAACCGTTCGGTAACATCTAGTATCACTTTTTATTTACTCATTCTCTTTTGCTAGGGACTAGCTTAAGTTTCATGAGGGGGATGGGATGTGAACCATGATGTCAAGTATTGTTTGGCTTTGTGATAGTATCTTGTCTTTTGTTGTTTTTTGTTTGCATTTGCACGTTTACCGCTTTCTTAGTATTTAGTTGCATACACTACATTCATCCTAGGATAGTCTTGCATGTTTTATGTGGAGTTTATTGCCAAATTTTTTGAACTTTTTTATTGGGTAGATTAACTAATTATGACATTAATCATATGCTTCATCTCTATGAATTTGTTTGAGGTTTTTCTCGCTTGGCTTGTCACATTTATGCATTGCACTTAGTTAAGCTTGGTAGTCTCGACATCACTTAGTGGTGTTTTCTCTACTGCGGTTCACGAAGGCCTTTATAATAGGATGATGCATGTTAGGATCTTATGGTTGTTTTCCCGAATAATTATATACCTAAGAGGCAACAAGTCTTCACCTTGCTTTGATATTGCTAAATGCCTAGGAAGGAGGTAATGTGAGATTGTGTGATCCTTTGTTTGCAACCTATTCTTTCGAATAGGTTTGGGGAGGGGGTTACGCTATCATTAGACTTGTTTTTCAATTTTAGTGTGTGTTGTGATTTTATTTTTTCGTAAATTTTGTACTCCAACCTATTCTTTCGAATAGGTTTGGGGAGGTCGTTTGTGTGTTATTGTTTCTTTTTCATTGTGCTACTGCTGGCTAGAAAAAATAATCGAAAAAAAAAAGAAAAATTCCAGGAAAAAAGAAAAAAATCTGGAAAAGAAAAAAAGAAAGAAAAAAGAAAAGACCCCAAAAAAGCAAAGAAGGGTAAAAAAAAAAGCCAAAAGCAGTTTAGCAAAGTGTTGTCTCATTTTTCAATGTTCGTAATCATGTTGTAATTTTCTGTCTTTAAGTGTTGTCTCATTTTTCAATGTTCGTAATCATGTTGTAATTTTCTGTCTTTTCTTTTTGTCTGAGTGTCATCTGTTCTAGACCACCCTCGTCCTGCCATTCAGGAAGTGGTGAATAGTTTAAGACTTTGCTTGAGAGATGGGTAGAATAGGGGAGTGTTATCTTTTTTAGGGAACCCTCCTTCGTTTGATGAGAGCCAGTATTGGTTCGACCTCTTTGAGGAAAAGTCTTAACTTGGTGAACAACAGTAAGTCCTCAGTTTCATAGGCACGGGACAACCATTCGTATTTTAACATGTTTCATTACGTCGTCACTCACTAGGTCCAGGTAGCGAATGTTACGAGAGACTATCTTGCTTGACATAAGTGCTTATGTGAATGTGTATGAGTCAATCGAGACATTCTTCAACCTATATCCATGGTATGATTTGTATGGTTCTTGTTCATATGTTTTTTGATAGATTCAATAGATTAGTTCATTTCATTTGGCATGAGACACCATTTTTTGTGTTGCATTGTTTTTTGCATTAGAGTTTAGCTTAGTTGCTTGAGGACAAGCAAATGTTCGGTTTGGGGAGTTTGATGAACGTGTATTTTACACTTTCATTCGAGTCTTTTTTCACCAATTTAGCTATCCTCTATGTTAATTTAGCTATATTTTAGTGCATTTTATTAGAATAGTGTCACGTTTCCCTTTAGTTTACATTTTACAGGTTTTGGGCGAAAAACGAGGTTTTCTGGGCAATTATAATGAAGACAACGAAGCATTGGTGTTCCGAAGGCATTTTTGGAGTATCTAGAAGATTCCGGATAGGATTTGAAGTCTAGGGGTCGAGTCTGAAGGCTAAAAGGTCACTAGAAGGCAAAAACCGAGTCTGAAAAGGAAAGGAAATCCAAAAACGCGTCCAAGGCCGGCTGGAGCTCCCGGGCGATTCGCCCGGGACGTGGGGCGGTTCGCCCCACACCAGGCGATTCGCCCGGTGTGTGGGGCGACTCGTCCCACACCGTCCAGATCCCTATATATTTTTTCATACTTTCTCAGACCTTTTTTCATACCTTCTCATTAGTTTTAGGGGAGAATTCTCTAGAGCCTGTTCTGGAAATTCTTAGCTTAGGAGACACTTTTCTTATCGTTTTGGAGCTTGTGAGATCGCGATTCTTCGGAGATTGACAACCTTCGGTAACATTGTATCTTGCAATTTTTTCTATTCATATTTATTTATCTTTCAACATATTTTTCATTCAATCTTGCTATGATTTCTATTGATTGCATGTCATCTATGAGTAGCTAAATTTATCGTTGGTGATAGTATGTGATTTCTTAGCGAAGGGTTAATAATTATGCTGATGGCGGTAAGCGAATCAGACTTTGAGTTATTGCTTTATTTCTTTGATCTATCTAAGCCCTCTATCTTCGTAGTGTTGAATAATAACGGAACACATTGGACAATTCATTGATCAAAGATCTCTATGCAAAACGATCAGGTACTTCATGCATGATTATTAACTTGCTATGCTTTGAATGATCATACTATCACTAACTTCCATTATCTGATAAGAAAAGCCTTTGCTAAGTCGTCTGTTGATTTTATAGTTTAAGTTAGATTAGATAAATCTAGTTATAGTCCTTAGAGATTGACACTCGAGGTTATTTTACTGCTACATTACGGTTTTCGTTGTAGTTGTGAATTGCCTTTGACTAAATACAAATTTATTTGATTAATTAGAATCTGACGAATTCCGGTTCATCACTCCCTACCCAAGAAACATTGCTATAAAATGGTTGAATTTAGAGATCTTAGTAAGAAGAACTTCAATCAGCAAGAAGATGAAGCAAGAACCTGATTTGATCAAGCCGATTGATGTTGCTTACTATAGTGATCCTATAACCAAGAAGTCAAAGAATAAATATGGATTGATTCCTTATGAGTATTTTTATCTCACAGCTAAGGATCAAGAAGAAGATCTTCTATGGTTAAGGAAAATTCATGCCAACAAGGGCATTTCAGATAATCAACTTCTCCATGCTAGCAATTGGGGCATGCACTTGTGGGTACTTCACTTCAAAGAAATGAATGGTGAAAACCATCATTATACTGCCTGCAAGAATGTAAGGATTATTCAACTTGAAGTCCGTAAGCTACTTGAAGATTACGAGAAGGACTGTGTTGAATTCTCTGCTCTTGCTGAGAAGAGTGTAAAGGAGATTCTCAGACAATCTTCTGCTGGAATAGCTTAAATCCCTTGTAAAAGCTTTGTTTGTTTTGTTTGCTGATTACTTTAAGTTATCTCTGAACTTTCTTGTAAACATACTGGAAGATAACTATCAGCAATAAACTTTTGACTCTTATTGGTTTTTGATTATGCAAACTACTTATGCTTACTGTTTTATTATTCAAGTATGCTTGCATTAATCAACCGATTTATTCAACATCAGAAACCTCTAAAGGGTAACAATTAATTTAGCCATGGATTGCTAACATCAAAAAGGGGGAAATTTGTTAGGAAACTTTTAATTTTGATGACCAATTAACCATGCTAAATTAAGGAAAGTCCAGTAACTAGTACTCTTAAGGTCCATAGGAATTTAGAATTTTAAGGACATTGTAAAAGAGGAACGTTTGCTGAAGACTTAGTGTAGGTACTAGTTAGGTGCTTTAGTTTGCTGATGATGTACTTGTTTTTACAAATGAACTATTGAAGCACTAAGACCGCTCAGAAACTTGAAGCTTCGAAGACTGAAGACTGAAGACTTGTGAAGAATTCTGAGAAAGGTATCTACAAAGGCACATGTTGCTCAGAAAGTGAGATTTTCAGCAACAACTCGCATAAGTGAAAATCTATATGACAGAGTAGGTTGTGCTTGCTGAAATTGAGACTGACCACTTGCTGAAATACATATGTGACCTCCTTGTTGAAAGTACTTGCATTTTGGCTCCAACGTTCACATTTAAATTCGATTCAAATGAACATTAAATGCAAAGTAAGCACGCGAAGAACATGAAGGCTAGAAGACAAATGAAGGACGCTACTGAAAGTACAATAGCAAGATATTGACATCTTAAGGAACAAAGCATTAGAATTTGAAATTCAAACGGCTCCCTCGATTCACTATAAATAGAGGTCATCCGGCAAAGAGTTGAAGTGTGTCAACAACGTGATCAAACTCTCACTTGTGCTTAAACACTCAATCTTCCATACTCTTTACTGCCTATTGATCCGTTCCAAGACTTAAGCTTGAAACAAAATCTACTTGTGAAGAAGTAGAACATTCACGGCTAAGAAATTAGTTAAGTGTTCTTTCTTTCGAACAAGAACAAATCTTGACACCAGAAACAACTTAACTTGTTTACTGAAAAGTATTACAAGTTGTGTTTCTTTAGATAACTTGTTATAGCTGAAAAAGTTATACTCAAGTCATCTCATCCCAAAACCTCTCTAACTGATAAACACCCTTTTCCAGGCGTGAAATTCAGGGGGAATTAATCAAGTATTATGTTGCTGATTATAAGTCCCAAGTTTGGTGGAGAACAAGGTTACAGTTCTCTAGTTAGGTTGGAAACGAAACAAGTGTGCTTTGGTTTCTGAAGAATCATTATAGATAGGAGTTGTAAGGAACCTCAATCTTATCTTAGTGGATTCAGTCCTAGAAAGGACAAAGTGGATTAGTTGAGAGATTACGCCACTCTCAGATACCACTATAAAAGTGTTTGTGTGATTTACTTTACCGCATTTAATTTTCAGCAAGCTTTACTTATTGTACACTGCCACTATGTTCAGTTGCTGAAACTAGCACTCTCTAAAAAGCACTTATTGTATAAAGACTCCCGCACTCTGTTTTTAAAGTACCAGTAAACTCATTACTGAAAAGTAATAAGTACTTGCTGAGAAAGTTAAGTACCAGCAAACTCATTACTGAAAAATAATAAGCACTTGCTGAGAAAGTTTTTAAACGACGAAAGTTTGAAAAGACTATTCACCCCCCCCCTCTAGTCTTTTCTTTTTGTTTAAAGGGGACAACACATATAATCAGTAAGCATGGAGTGGCGGTGGATCCAGGAAAAGTACAATGCATTAGAGACTGGTCGGTACCTATTACTCTCAAAGCATTGAGAGGATTCTTGGGGATGACGGGGTATTACAGAAACTTTTGTGTGGCTATAGAGTAAAGGCTAAGCGATTGACAGACTTGACGCGAAAAGGCCAATTTAAATGGAGTGATACAGCTCAGGTGGCATTTGAAACCTTGAAAGAGGCAATGTGCACAGTTCCTATCTTGCAGCTGCCGGATTTCACTAAGATTTTTATTGTAGAAACTTATGCTTGTTATGGTGGCTTAGGAGCTGTATTGATGCAAGAAAATCATCCATTGGCATATGTTAGCAAGGCACTAGGACCAAAGAATCGTGGACTATCAATATACGAGAAAGAATTTCTGGCTATCTTATTAGCAGTGAAGAAATGGTGCGCCTATCTATTGCATGCACCCTTTGTGATAAGAACGAACCAGAGGAGTCTAAAGTTCCTTATTGATCAGAAGATCACAACACCAGTGCAACATAAGTATATGACAAAGCTACTGGGATTAGAGTACAAGATAGAGTACAAACAAGGAATGGAAATTTAAGTAGAAGACGCTCTTTCGAGGCGAGGAGTGGTGGATGAAAATACTGAATATTATGCCATCACCGCAGTACATACTGTCTGGTATACAGAGCTACTAGCTAGCTATGAGGGTGATAGTGTGGCAGAGGAAGCTATCTTACGGATCACTAGTGAACCATATGTTGTCAGTTTCTACTCCTATACTGGTGGGATGTTGCGATACAAAGGGAAGTTATACGTTGGAACTGGGCATTCTTACAGGCAGCAACTAATTCAAATGGTGCATTCTAGCTATGAAGGAGGTCACTCAGATATTCATGCTACATATCAGAGGATATGCAATACATTTGGATGGCCGAGATTGAGAGCTAGTATTCAACAAGTAATAGCAGATTGTGAAGTGTGTCAGCGTAGTAAACATGAACATACTAAGAGTCCGGGGTTGTTGCAGCCATTGCCGGTTCCATCATAGGCTTGGCAGCACATCACCATGGATTTCATCGAGAAGCTGCCAAAGTCAGGAAGATTTGATACCATTTTTGTGGTGGTTGACAGATTTTCCAAATATGCTCATTTCCTCCCCTTGCTTCATCCATTCACAGCTTCTCATGTTGCTCATGTGTTTATGGATCAAGTCTGCAGGCTTCATGGTTTACCTCAGACTATTATTTCTAATCGAGACAAGCTATTTACTAGTCATTTTTGGAAAGAGATCTTACACAAACTAGGAGTGCAGCATCATCTAAGTACCGCCTACCATCCTTAGACTGACGGCCAGACTGAAAGAGTCAATCAATGCCTTGAATCGTATCTCTGATGTATGTGTAGTCAGGGGCCCAGACGTTGGAGTGCTTGGCTGAGTTTAGCTGAGTGGTGGTATAATACTACTTACCATACGACCCTTAAGATGACTCCTTTTCAAGTGTTGTATGGTTACAGTCCACCTGCATTACTACTATTGTAGGAGTGGGGAATTTGATAGACCAAAGACAAGAGATTCTTGCAAAGGTGAAGCACAATCTGGAACTTTCAAAGCAGAGAATGAAGAACTTAGTGGATAAAAGGAGATCAGAGAGAGTGTTCCAAGTGGGAGATTGGATTTACTTAAAGTTGAAACCTTACAGGCAACACACTCTAGCTGGCAGTAATGTATGGAAATTGAATCCAAAGTATGCAAGGCCATTTCCAGTGCTCCAAAGGATAGGTGAAGTGGCGTACAAGATGGAATTACCAGAAGGCAGTAAAGTGCATCCCGTGTTCCATGTTTCTGTATTGAAGAAGCATGTTGGGCTGGGTGCGTCTACTCCACCAACTTTGCCAGAAATGGATGAAGAAGGAGCTATAGTCTTAGTTCCCAGGGGCGTGCTAGCAAGAAGAATCATTAAAAGGAACAATGTTGTTGTGCCTCAAGTGTTGATACATTGGGAACACTTACCTGACGACGAAGCAACCTGGGAAGATTATGCTACTATGATCAATAAATGGCCTACATTTGAGACTTGTGGACAAGTCTCAAGAGAAGGAGGAAGGAATGTTACAGAAAGGAAGTCGTTGTTTGCTATTTTCGGAAAGAAAGAAGCTTAAACCGTGTTTGTTGGTAGCGACCTTATAAGCAAAGCTGTAGTTCGTTTAGGTAGGAAGCCAGAGCCTGTTCTGGCCTTAGACGGATTGAGCAGGCCGCGAGAGCGCTCAAGATAAGAACACGCGTATGGCAGTTGCTTTCCTAGTTCATACAGGATTAGTTTAAATAACTGGTACTTCATGAATGATATTACAGTCTAATTCAGTACAATTGCTCTCTAGTTTGTTAGCATATCTGTAGATGGCGTACACCACAGAAACAAATTAGGAGAAGTGAAGGTAAGGCAGCGAGCCTTATTTCTGAATTGGACAAAGGAGTAGTAATTAATTACGGAAGTAATTAGGAGATTGGAAAAGGATTAAAACAAGGAATGTGATTCCTAATCTAGTACGTGACTAATGCTTTGAGACATGGGAGAGGCTATGTGTTCATTGGACCACGTGACGTTTCCTACTCCAATACTACTTTGATTTCTTGTTTCCAGTTCCTACTCGGTTTCAGCTTGTGAACATTGGCACTCGATCGTGCTCCTATATATACATGCCCTGATGAGCCTTTGTAATGTATCACAACACCAAGACAACTTAAAGCAGTTAGCTTAGATAGCTCGAGCAGTTAGGCTAGAGCAGTTTAGCAGTTTACTCCTTCCTATTTTATATAATAGTCGTTTTGGCAAAATTACACAAATTAAGAAAAGTTAGTTACAATCATAATTACTTCAGTTACTAGTAGTTAAGGCATTTAAAAGTTTGAAAGTAAGAGAAATTTTATGATAAATAATGTTGTTCGGCCAATGAGAGTTCAATATTGAAAATCAAATGTATAATCCCCATAAAGAAACTAATAAATAAACATTGATTGTTTTTCCAATGCTACCAAATGACAACTAATTTGCTAATAGCAAATTTGCCAAAACGACAACTATTTGTAATTGGAGGGAGTATTTATTAGATCCTAGATATTGATAGAGTAGAGACAGTTGGGCAGTTATTTGTGGGTCGAAGTTGTACCCCTACAATTCTCTCATTGTTTAGTGGAATCCTAGTTCGGTAGTGCCGACGTAGTTTAAGTTATTGGCGAACTGGGTAATCAATTTTATGTGTGTTTCTCGTCCCTGGTTTTCTTATTCATTCGTTATCCCAAATATATTTGCCGTTTATTTTCTAACAATAATAACCATGAATTTTTTTGATCAAGTGCCTGCTCAGTCATAGGAGAGTTTGTGCATGGGGGGCTAGATATAGTGGTGAGTACTTGCATACTTTTTGTGCAGTACAAATATATACAATTGACATCAAAAGCAGCTGAAATAGATCAAGTATATCTGTATATAATGTTGTAAACTGTTCTGGGTCAATTGACGAGTATATACTTGATCTCTTGTAAATCTATCAAAGTAGATATATACTCGGAAACTGTTCAACGAAATAATTCAATAATAATTAACAGAAAGCAAAATAAACACTATTCATGCATAACTTCTTATATTAACATAATAATGTGATCTTTCGAAAAAAAAAAACATAATAATGTGATACCATGATTATTGATTATCAATTTATCATCTGCTAGTGTCAGTTCGGTGACAAAATTAAGATTAACCCAACAGTCCAACACAGGAAATTAAGTAACTTACTGTTGATCAATTTTAAGTGCCTCTAACTCACTACCAAAACGAACAGATGAAACTTAACTCTCATCGTAGCTGTCAGTTCTATCGATATCATAGCCTGGCAAATGGGACTATCTGCATAACTGAGTTTATGAATTGTATATCATGAAACAATAAAACTGTTGACAAATAACAAGGACCAAGTGTATACTTTTGTTCATGATTGTAATTGTATTTTTAACATGTATTAGGCTTGTTATTTTCATCTGAAAATTGATGAATTTCAGTTCAAATCAGTTCAGTTCAGTTCAAATTTGACTAATAGTATTTTGTACTACAAATAAGTTTAGTTCAGATGCATTCAGTTCAGACTTTTTCAGACGAAAAGAATAAAACTTTTGTAAAATCAAAGACTTGCAAGAATAAAAGAGTGAGGAGAGAAGGAGAATATCATTTTATTATCAAGAGTGTCTCAAGGTACAAGTTGAAGCCCCATTTATAGGAATCTCTCCATAACTAAGTGAGTTTGTCACTCTCACTTTACATAATGATAACACTAACTAAAGTACATAAATGGAGTATAAGAAGAGTCATGAACTCATGACATTCATCATCTTCATAACACTCCCCTTGAGTGACATTAGTTTATTTGTCGGATACGCTTTGAAGTTACTGCCTCATTAAAAACCTTGCTAAGAAAAACCCAGTGGGATAAAAACTTAGTCAAGGGAAAAAGAGTGCAGTGCGTATCCGTCTCCCCTGATTGAAAAATCACTTATGGTCTTTGAATTTTCGCAATGCAATCCTCCAAACAAACTGCTAAACTGGATTTGGAATCACTTGGTGAATAAATATGCAATATCTTCAATTGAGCGAATCTGGATTGTGCTTGGATGTAGACCATGATTGAAAAAGAACATCGGTCATATATGCTTTGACTTCATATGTTGGGAAGCCTATCGAACGTTTGAAGATTTAGATCTCTTCAAATCTAATAAATTATGTCACTTGGACAATTCAAATGAATTACTTCCCACAAAATGAGTTCAATACTCATTAGATCTCCATCGTAAAAGTAAACATTAAGGTCTATAACCTTATCTTTCGCCAATGTATCATCAATTAGGGAGATCGAGAGATAGTTATATGTGCGCTTATGATGCTACCTCGTTACAAACCTTGCTAGTAAAACCCAATGGGATAAAAACCTAGTCGAAGGGAAAAAGAGTGTAGCAAGTCGTATGATGCGCAAAAACTCTCAATGTTGCTTATTATGTCCCCTTGTTTGCAAGATAATTCTTTTGCATTCTTCAGGAACCTCGAAAATCATATCTCATAAGTCTCTTGTTTCAATTATAGTGAATACATACATTATACTTATCAATCTGTGAAGCCATGTATGAATAGATAAGTATATAGGTTCAATCATGTATCAAAATCTAGTTCTTTAGGAACTTTTCTCATTCATTGATTCGTGTTTGCCAACATGATATCTCTAGTCCATGAGGGACTGATTACTGATAGAGAATATTCATCTCATCTCTTTCTCAAATCATAGAAATTTCATTGTCAGTTTCATGACAATTCATGTACATCACGTATAACCTTCAGGACTATATATATATTCAAGTGGTAATCTGAGAGAAAATCATATGATAATATGTATGTATGCAATATGATACCTAAATGCTATAGCAATAAAGATAGTATGCATGAAGAAATGCTTAGTATCTAGATGCACATGAACTTTGACTCGATAATATTGCAACGGTACCGCACAAATTTTTTGAATTTCATAAATGAAATGGACATGAGGTCCATAAGCTCATTTTCTATAGTCACTTTGTCGACATTAAGTGGATTTTTATGTAAGATCCCCTTTACATGTTTAATCATCCACATCCATTGAATATCGCATATGCTTTTTAATTTCTCGGTTCCATGTATACCAGTATATTCAATAATCAAATCTCTTTATTTGATTCAGTACTGATCATGGATATCTGAATATGTATTATGCAGGTACCAATTTCATGGCTATAGGCCATCTATTATTATTTCAGATATCTCAATATATGGCATCACTTGTATATGCCTATTGTTAGGAAACTTGTAATTTTGATGAGCAATTAACCATGCTAAATTAAGGAAAGTTCAGTAACTAGTACTCTTAAGGTCCATAGGAATTTAGAATTTTAAGGACATTGTAAAAGAGGAACTTTTGCTGATGACTTAGTTTAGGTGCTAGATAAGTTATTTCTTTTGCGTATGATGTATTTTATTTTTTGAAAAGAAAATAACTTATTGATGCTGAAGCTTATGATGTATCTTATTTTCTGAAAAGAAAATAACCTATTGAAGCATTTGCTGAAGATATAATTTGTTTATTACAAATAAATTATTGAAGCAAATAGAAACCGCTCAGAATCTTGAAGACTTTTGAAGATCTGAAGACTTGAAGAAATTTGAAGATCTGAAGACTAGAAGATTGCTGAAGACTGGTATCTACAAAGGCACGTGTTGCTCAGAAAGTGGAAAATTCAGCAACAACATTGCATAAGTGAAAATCTGAAAGACAGAGTAGGTTATGCTTGTTGAAACTGAGACTAACCACTTGATGATGGAACATTTGTGACCTCTTGCTGAATGTACGTGAATTTGCGCTCCAATGTTACTGTTTGAATTCTATTCAAATGTGCATTTAATGCAAAGCTTACACATGAAGGACATGAAGACTAGAAGACAAACAAAGACGCTGCTGAAAGTATAAAAGCAAGATAGTGACATGTTAAGGAACAAAAGCCTTAGGATTTGAAATTCAAACGGCTCCTTACTTACACTATAAATAGAGGTCATCCGGAAAAGAGTTGAAGTGTGTCAACAACGTGATCAAACTCTCACTTGTGCTTAAAACTCACAAACCTTCAAACACCCTTACTGCCGTTGATCCGTTCCAAGACTTAAAACTTGAAAAAGCTACTTGTGAAGAAGTAGAACAAACTTGGCTAAGAAATTAGTTAAGTGTTCTTTCTTTCAAACAAGAACAAGTCTTGACACCAGAAACAATCAAACTTGTTTACTGCAAAGTATTCCAAGTTGTGTTTCTTAGATTACTTGTTGTAACTGAATAAGTTATAATTAAGTCATCTCACCCCAGAACTCTCTAACTGAAAATACACCCTTTCAGGCGTGATATTCAGGGGGAACTTAATCGAGCATAGTTTTGCTGATTAAAAGTACCAAGTTTGGTGGAGAACAAGGTTGAGTTCTCTAGTTTAGGTTGGAGACAAAGCAAGTGTGCTTTGGTTTCTGTTGAATCGCTTTAGATAGGAGATTGTAAGGAACCTCAATCGTATCTTAGTGGATTCAGCCCTAGAAAGGACGAAGTGGATTAGTTGAGAGATTAGGCCACTCTCAGATACCTATAAAAGTGTTTGTGTAATTTACTTACTGTATTTAGCTTTCAGCAATTCATATCTGTCTATACACAGTCACTCACTTCACTTGCTGAAACCTTTACTTACTGAAAGAGCACTTATTGTATCAAAGACTTCCGCTCTCTGATTTTAAGTATCAGCAAACCAAGCTACTGTAAAGTAACTTACGCTTGCTGAGAAAGTTAAGTATCAGCGGACTCATTACTGAAAAGTAATAAGTACTTGCTGAGAAAGTTTTAAACGACGAAAGTTTGAAAAGACTATTCACCCCTCCCCCCCCCTAGTCTTTTCTTGTTGTTTAAAGGGACCAACAAGTGGTATTGGAGCAGGAGGTTCTTTAGCCTTCTGCACTGAACCTAGATCCCCTTAGGTGCTTTCCGTAAACCACTCTCACTCTATCAGTTTGGTCAAACTAAGGTTGCTGAAACATGCAATCAAGTACCTATGACCATAAAGCCCGCTGTTGCTACTCAAAGTAACAAGACTTTAAAAGGAAAACAGGTTGCTGAAAAGCAAACTGGAAAGAAGAAGAATGTTGTAAAGCATTCCGCCAAACAAGTTGCTAAAAAGCAAGTTGTTAAGACTAAAGGCAAGATTACTAAAAGTAATCAGAAGTCCTTTGCTGACAAACCTGAATCAAGTAAGGTTGAAGCTAAAGCTCAGCATTCTCCGAAAAGTGGACTAGGTTTCAAAACCAAGCAAAGTCAACTATTTCATGAGTATAAGCAAAGTCAGCAAAGATACTTCAAAGAGATGAATAAAATCAAGCCTAAGAGTTCTGAAAAGACTCCCAATGCTAGGGCTAGAAGGAACCTTGCTAGAAAAGAACTTACTGAAAAGTATGTTCAGCAAAAAGGTCAACAAAGCAAGACACCACATCAGAAAGTGGATTTGACCTGCATGAGTCAAAAGTCTTTCAGCTCAAGACCTCCTAGTTCCTCAGCAAGTAGAAAACAAGTCAAAGTTGAAAAACTTCAGACTTGGGTTTCCACTGGACGCATTCTTGAACATGTTAATGGACATCCATCATTGGATAATTAACTTGTTTGCTCTTGATTGTGCAGACTTCAGCCACGGAGACAAACGATGCAATCTGGCACTTTGATAGTGGTTGTGGAAAGCACATGACGGGCAACAAGAATAACCTTATAAACTATAGACGGTGGTCTAAAGGTCCAACAATAAGGTTTGATGGTGGAGGCTCCGGATCTACAAAAGGCTATGGTGATGTGAAGTTAGGATGCATAACCATTACTGGAGTTCTTTATGTCAAAAATCTCAAGTTTAACCTTTTCAGCATGAGTCAGTTTGCTGACAAAGGATACTTCATCGAAATTAAAAGTGATGAATATAAACTTGTAGATTTTGAGACTAAAAAGGTAATAATGATTGCAAGAAGATCAGGAGGCTTGTACACCGTTGATTGGTCTTCAGCAAACGTTGAAAAATGCCTTGTCTCAGATCATGATTGCCTTGCTGAAAAAGCATGGTTATGGCATAAACGAACAAGTCATCTAAACTTCAAGACGCTGAATAAGTTGTCTAAAAAGGCACTTGTAGTTGGATTACCTAAGGTTACTTTTAAGAAGGATGGTGTTTGCAATGCATGTCAGCAAGGAAAGCAAACCAAATCTTCTTTCAAGAACAAGGCAGTACCGTCAACTACAAAACCTTTACAACTCTTGCACATGGACTTGAATCTTCTTCAACAAGCTATGCTGGTAAGAAGTATGGTCTAGTCGTGGTAGATGACTATTCAAGATTCACTTGGGTAGTATTCATCAAGCACAAATCTGAAACCAAGACTGAAATACCTAACTTGCTGAATAAGCTTGAAGTCATGAAGAATGACAAGGTAAAAGTCATAAGGACAGACCATGGTACTGAGTTTGTAAACCAGTACATAACTGAATATTGTACCTTAAAAGGTATTCAACATCAGTTATCCTCAGTAAGAACACCATAGCAAAATGGTGTTGCTGAACGGAAGAATCGTACCCTAAAAGAAGCCGCAAGAACAATGCTTGCTGACACTGAAATAAGTGAGGCTTATTGGGTTGAAGCGATTAATACCGCCTGTTATACTCAAAACAAATGTTTGATTACTAAGGAATACAACAAAACTCCTTATGAATTGTTTGTTGGAAGACCTCCTAACATCACTCATCTAAGAGTATTTGGTTGCAAGTGTTTCGTTCTTAATAATGGTAGAGAATACCTAAGAACATTTCAACCAAAGGCAGACGAAGCGATATTTCTTGGCTACTCCTTGCATAGTAAAGCTTATAGAGTTTACAACAAAAAGGCACAAAAGATTGAAGAATCAGTGCATGTTGTATTCTACGAAAAGTCACAAGGTGTGTCTGCTGAAGAAGAAATATCAGATTGTATGAAAAAGTTAATCATACACGAGCAAAGAACTGAATCTGATGCTAGGCAAATCAAGTCAATTGAACTAAATGATGATTCTGACAATGACTCTCCTCCCCCGAGTCATGACAAGATAAATATAGTTCACGACAAAGAATTTCCAGCAAAAGACGCGGTTGCTCCGGAAGTTGCTGAAATTACGCAATCTCCAGTGCCTGCTGATGAAATACTTCAATCTAGCAATGCTGAACAAGCAGTTTCTGATGAACAAATCTCAGCAGAGACACAAATTCCCAGTAGTACTGAACAAGTACATACTGAAGAGTCACATGCTGATGAGCAAACATATCCTGATCCAACAAACAGGAAACCTGTTAATAAATGGATTAGAGATCATCCCTCTACGGATATGATTGGTGATATTAATAAACGCCAAGTGACTAGATCCAAAGCTACTCACGGACTTGCTGAAGAAGCAACTGTCGTAGAAGTAGAATCATTGTTCTCTTGCTTTGTTTCAGAAATTGAACCTAAAACCATAGAAGAAGCTTTGAAGCATTCTGAATGGATTAAGGCAATGCAAGAAGAACTGGATCAATTTGAAAGGAACAAAGTCTGGAAACTTGTACCACTTGCTGAAAACAAGAAAGCTATTGGTACAAAGTGGGTGTTCAGAAACAAGCTGAGCGAGTCTGGTGAAGTAACAAGAAATAAAGCACGTTTAGTTGCTCAAGGTTACTGTCAAACTGAAGGATTGGACTATGATGAGTCTTATGCACCAGTTGCAAGATTGGATGCAATTAGGCTTTTCTTAGCATTTGCTGCTCACAATGACTTCATTGTTTACCAAATGGATGTTAAAAGTGCATTCTTAAATGGTGAACTTGCTGAAGAAGTCTACCTAGAACAACCCCCTGGCTTTGAACTTCCCTCAGAAATCAAGATGGTATACAAGCTTCAGAAAGCTGTATATGGTCTAAAGCAAGCACCAAGAGCATGGTATGATACCTTGGCTAAGTTCTTGCTGGAAAATGGTTTCAAGAAAGGTGAAGTTTACAAAACCTTATTTACCATGAACCATGCTGGTAAAATACTCTTAGTTCAAATTTATGTGGATGACATAATTTTTGGATCTAAGGACAAGCAACTTTGTGATGATTTTGCCAAACTCATGACAAATAAGTTTGAAATGAGTATGATGGGAAAATTGAATTATTTCCTAGGATTGCAAGTCAAGCAACTCAAAGATGAAATATTCATAAATCAAGCAAAGTATGCGAAAGAAATGCTCATAAAGTTTAGGATCAAAGAGGATGAGAAACCTGAAAAGATCCCTATGAGTGTTGGTACCAAATTATGCTATACTAAAGAGGACAAAAGTGTTGAAGAACACAAGTATAGGAAGCTCATTGGTTCCTTGTTGTATCTAACAGCAAGTAGACCTGACATTCAGTATGTTGTTTGTGTGTGTGCAAGATTCCAATCTGATCCAAGAGAATCACACTACAAAAAGGCAATCAAGATACTGAAATATGTTAAAGGTACAATCAATGTTGGATTATGGTATCCTAAAGATTCTGGACTTGAATTGGTTGGCTATTCTGATGCTGATCATGGAGGATCAACTCTTGATAGAAAAAGTACCTCTGGAACTTGTCAGTTTTTGGGTACTAGATTAATATCATGGTTCAGCAAGAAGCAAACTTGTGTCGCCAATTCATCTACTGAATCTGAATATATTGCAGCTGGTTGTTGCACAGCTCAAATCCTATGGATTCAGCAACAATTAAGAGATTATGGTATTTCTGCAAAGAAAACACCAATCTTTTGTGATAATACAAGTGCTATTGCAATTACGCAGAATCCTAAGTTTCACTCTAGGACCAAGCACATTGATATTAGACATCATTTCATTAGAGATCATGTGGAAAAAGGTGATATTGAGGTTGTGAAAGTAGGAACTGAAGATCAGCTTGCTGACATCTTTACCAAGCCCCTACCAGATACTAGGTTCGCAATACTAAGATATAACCTTGGATTGATTGAACTACCTCAATAAGGGATATACTTGGCAGAATGCTGAAACAGGTTTTCAGCAAGCCAAAGTATTCCTATTTTACTGATTTCTTCTAAGAATTGATAAGTCACTAAATGATTGTTGAAACAGGCATTCAGCAAGTAATTCCTTCAAAACGGGTATTTGTTAGGAAGCTTGATCACTTGCTGAGACAGGCACTCAGTAAGAGAAAGAACTTAAGGATTGCTGAAACGGGTACTCAGACAATCAAAAGATACTGAAACAGGTATTTAAGTATCAAAGGAATTTTCTACGGGAACTCAAAAAAAAAAAGGCGCAAAAGCTCATCTCTCAGATTTTACCAAAAGATGTCTCAAGTATAAAATAATTTACTGATACGGAAAATCAGAAATATCTTTTAATCTTAGGAAATATGAGATATCTAAGTAAGGGGGAACTTTCAGCAAGTATCTAGACTGTTAATTCAAACTCGTTGAAAAGATTCTTGTCTATTTCAGCAAGCAATCTATCCCTTAACACTCGGTAAAAACAATTTGTGACGTTAAACTGGCACAGATAAACTCGCAATAATCATGACATGAAATTCAATCGTGGCCATTGATTAAAAGGAGTTACTTATCTAACGGCTAACAAAACAAAGAGATAGAGTGCTCTGACGGTTTTAGTTAGTGGGCCACTACGCATTCAATGCAAAGGCTCCACTAACTCCAGTGTTTCTCTGTTTTAACCTTGCTGAGAGCTCAAATTGATTGAGTTTCTCACACACCAGAGACACTATATAAAGAAGGAGTTAGAGAAATGACAAAATTCTTTAACTCACATTTCTTTCTCTGCAAATTCTAGCCTGAATCTACTGTACCTCCGGTCAAAAAGCAAACTATCTCTTTTCGTACACATTTTCTTGCTCTATAAAACGAAATGGCTCCCAAGAGACAGTTATCAAAGTCCTCAAAGTCGTCAAAGGTTGACAGTGCTGAAACACGCATTGCTCCGGTGACTACTCTGGCCACAGACACAACGAAAGTTGTGTTGAAAAACGACCGAATCACAGAAAAACCTATGCCTCCGTCATATCTTGACAATGCAAAGTGTGAGATGTTGATGCAATGGGGAGGGTTTGCAAAAGAAAAGTACATTAGGTACTTTTATGAACAAGAACTTGATGACCAAAATGAAGAGGCGCTTGAGTTTATCAAGCAGCAAGGCCTCATGAACTTTATCTCTGCTCGCACTAAGCAAGTGAGCATGATTGATACAATGGAATTCTATAACAATGCAGAAATCCAGTCCCTTACAGACAGTAATGGAGTCACTGAAAAAGTGATCCTTACTTATGTTCAGAACACGCAAATCGTCCTGAAATGGACTGATTTAGCGGAGATATTTCAGATTTCAACCACTGGAACTGAAGATGACGTCACTGCCACTGACGAAGAAATTGAAGCTTTCTACAGTGACGTCAGAAATGAGAAAATAAAGAAAGGCGAGATAGCTCCCGTGACTTGGACAAAGCAAGTTAAGAGAAAGCATCTCTTCCATTCACTTGGTCTAGTAGCTCTGCTACTAATAAAAGTTCTTGACTCCCAAGCTGGAGGAATTGACCAAGTAGGCCTGAGAAGATGGCCATTGCTGATGCATATCTATGAAAATAAAACGGAACTTAACTGGGCTAAGTACATTTTCAGCAGGCTTGTTGATTGTGTTACTAAGTTCAAGGTAAAGGTAGAAGACAACAAGGTCTCACCTTCCTTTCCAGTTATGTATGGAATTAAGATATGCTATATCCTTGAACATTTCAGGATTCAGCTAAGAAACCCATTGCCAATCAAGAAATCTGTGTGCAATGTGGGAAGATCTTTCTACAAGCAGAATGTACCTAAGATTGCTGGAAAGAAAACTAAGAAGACAACAACTGCAAATGTTGTCAGCACAAGCCAGCAAGAAAGGTATACAACAGCTGCAGATGTTACCACTCAGCAACTTAGAGATGAAACTGCTGTTGGTAGTGGTAACACAAATGAAACTGCTGTAGAAACTCAACAAGGTACGTGTACAACACCTGTTGCTGAAAAAACAACTATAGATGACTCTGGGAAACTGGAGAGATCTAACAAGAAAAAGAGGAAAGCTGATGACGACACTCAGACTGCAGCGTCATCAGCAAATCCCGTACCTAAGAGGAAACGGACAAGCAACTAAAGGAAGAAAACACTGGCTCGCTAGTCAGTCCCTGATGTCCAAGACTCCTTAGTCAATTCCCAGACAAATGCTGAAACGCATTTGCCAGTAGATGTTGCTGATGTAATTACTGAAGCATATGTCAGCAATGTTGAAGTGTTTGCGGAAGCCTTCAACAATCAACTTAATGTTGATAATTCTACTAAGATAGACCTCAAGGTAGTGGAAATAAAATTCCTGCCCAAGTCCCAGATATCTACATTGTAGATATTCCAAATGATCCAACTTTGAGACCAGCAAGTGACATTGCTAATGATCTGCAAAGAGCGGCACTTGCTGATGCTGCTGAAAAGATGGGTGCTGAACAAGCAACTCATCAGGTTGCTGAAACATCGCTTGCTGAAGGACCAGTTGCTGAAATAGCAATGGTTCCAGTTCCTGAAGTTGCTGAAACTCAAGAAGCATTATTCAAAGACGCATCTCATGATGCTGAGAATACTGGCCCAAGTTCACCCAAGACATCAATTGACAAAGTCCAGCTTGTACTGGAAGATTTAAGCAAACAAATGGAGTTGGAGATTGAAGAATCATCCAATAAGTCAATTGATCTCTTTATGACAAGCAGTGAGCTCAAAGGTCAAGATGCTTCTGCTCAACTTGTCATTTCAGAGACAAGGGAGATTGCTGAAACCGCACAGCTTTCTCAGATAGAGCAAAACCAGAAGTCTGCTGAAGAAATAGTCCAAGAAGCTGAAGAAACTGTTAATGCTGAAAGGACTGAGCCACAACCTGTCCTTCCTCAACAGGTAGTTAATTCAACCATCAGTAAAACTTCAAATTCTGAAAATTGTTCTTTTGCTAAAATTATCCTTTCTCTACAGACTTCTCAAGATGCAAGTCAGATGGTTGCTGAAGCCTCTGCACCAGAACCAACACTCCCTGCTCAGCAGGTAGTTAATAATTTTGGTATAAAAACTAAGTTTGACAGCTTAGTACTTGTGTCTAACTATAATTTATTTCAGGATGAACAAATGGAGGATGCTACTCAAGCTCCTCATGGAATGGAAATTGTACTACATGAGCTTGCTGACTCTCAGCAGGTAAATCATGTTTCAGATATAAACTCTAAAACAATTCTCCAAACCAATCCTGATCTAAATAAAATTCTTTTTCAGGCTCAAAAGGAGACCACTGAAGTGGTACTCATCACTGAAGATCAGCAAGTAAGTTCTGAAGAACTATACTTGAACTTCAAAAGGACAACTTTGTCAAGAGTTGCTAAGTCCGTCAACAACTGGCAAAGGTACAGGAGAATGGATTTCTCAGATCTTCACCTTCATCTCTCAAACGAGAAAAAGAGATCTTCTCTGCTAAAGCTCGAAACATTTGTCCACTCCATCCTTCCTGAAGAAATGACATATTCTCAGCAAATGAGCTCAAATCTGATTGCTCAAATCAGAGAGAATATGAAGGACAAATTTAAGAGTGCCTCTCCAGCTGAACAAGCTGTGATGCTCAAAGGTATTTTTGTACCTGTGGTGGCTAATCCCCACAAATTAACTAAGGAAGAGGAAGTGACAAGTGTTGCTTTGTATAAGCACGTGGAGCTAGTCATTCTAACAGATGGAGAAGAAGAAGAAGAAGATGAGAACATTCCCACTGATCCCAGTGATGATGAAGGGAAAGATTCTAAGGACAAGAAAGACGACGATGATGACAATCAAGGTCCAAGTCCTGATGCTGGTGGATTGAAGTTAACAGTTGCTGACAATACTCAATCTGACAATCAGCAAGCTGAACAACAACAATCTCAGCAAGAATCTCAACCTCCTCCTGCTGATGCTGAAAATCAAGCACCTGTGCAAGGTGCTGATACTGAAGAAGAATACGCCAGAAAAAGGGCTGCCTTGAAAAATGGCAAAAGTCCAATTTCTGATGCCAAGGTTACTGAAGAAAACCTTGATGATGAGGATGAACAAGATGAAGATTACCAACGCGCTTTACAAAACAGTCTCTTGATCCATGCAAGGCATACGCAGGATCTAGAAATTGGTGAATCTTCAAGACCAAGACCAAAGGAAGTTCCATCCCTTCCACTCACTACTGGCGAAACTCCAGTAATTGAGCCACAAACTCAATTGAAACAACTAACTACTGGTGAAACTCCAGTTGTTGAGTCTGAAGCGTTGCCATCAGCAACCACTCAACAAAGAGGAAGTGAAGCTACTGATAAAGGTTCAAAAGTTGCTCAACTTGATGAATCTGAGGATGATGACGACTTGTCAAATCATGAGGATGAACAATCCAAGAGAGACCCCAAAGTTGTTCAGACTTCCTCCTCCTGATTACCTCACTTATGAAGGAGATTCTTTAAGAGCAGAGCTGCTTTTACAGGATGATCAGTTTGCTTCCGAACTAAAACTTCATTCCTTGACACCACATTTAGTGTCGTTCCCAAGAGTTGAGGAGTTTACTCCCAGAATTCTAGCACTAAAACAAGTCCATGATGCCTGCAAAGCTGAAGATGAGGCATTGCTTGCTGAGAGCTCACTTGACATTGGAAAGATATTAGCTACAGTGCTGAGACGCACTACAACTTTGACAATAGCTCAGAAAGACATCAGTCTTTATCACAAGAGCTATGAAGAAGATGTAAGTCAAGCGCTCAGGCTTGCAAAGAATGCTCTCGTAAAGGCTCAGACTTACATGGATGAGAAGGCCATAACAGAGAAAAGACATGAAGAGAACATGATGAACATTCAAAGAGAGTTGTCAACAATGACATCTGACCAACAACAAATCATCATGAAGTATAACCGTTTAAACAGTCTTGCTGAAAATTGCGATGAGTTTTATTCTCTGCACATCACTCCGATGTTGCAATCCATGTCTAAGGGGGAAAAGAAGAATACTAGAAAAAGAAACCAAACCCCTCCTACTCCTGCTGTTGATGTGCCACTACCAATAGAACCTCTTGCTGAAAAAGAGCAAAGTTCTAAAAGACAAGCAGAATCTGAGTTGAATTCAGCAAGTAACAAAAAGAGAAAAACCGCTGCTGAAACTCAAGATTTTTGTCATACTGAAAGTCATCACAATCTGAATGAAGATGATGAAGATGATGACAATCAAACAATAGCTCAAGCCATAAGAGCTAGACCCTTAACAGCCGTGACTCCGTCTGGCCATTCAAAGCATTTCTCGTCTGACTCTTCAGCAAGAGATCAAGACAATGCTAAAACAAGAAGAAGAAGGCAAAGACAGGAAGAGAAAAGGCTGGCCAGCATTGCTATTGGCTCCGGCATTGAATACACAAAGACCAGCAATGAGGAAACCACTCAGAATGTAATCAGAAACATTCATGGTTGCTGGATTTTAAAGCTGGAAGACTTGCTGGTAAATGAGTTCTTTCCTACAGCCATATTGAATCAAATGTTCAAATGGATTGAACTCAAGGTCCAAAGAAAGCAAAGGGAAGAATCCCTCCCAAGAAATATTGCTGGGAAATGGTTGAATCTTGAGGTCCATGTAAGAAGAATTGCCATTGGTAAGACATACAAACAAGAACCAAATCTGATCAAACCACCTGGCATTGCTTACTACTCTGACCCGGTAACAAAGAAACCTAAGAAGAAACTTGGATTGATTCCTTATGAGTACTTCTATCTCACTGCTAACAATCAAGAAGAAGATCTTCTCTGGCTAAGAAAAATTCATCCAAAAAGCATTTCAGATACACAGCTTCTCCATGCCAGCAATTGGGGCATGCATTTGTGGGTAATTAATTACATGGAAATGAATGCTGAAAAGCATCATCATACTGCCTGTAAAAACGCAAGAATTCTTCAACTACAAGTCCGTAGGCTTCTGGAAAACTACGAAAAGGACTGTGTTGAATTTACTGCACTTGCTGAGAAGAGTGTAAGAGAGATTTTGAGAAAATCTTCTGAAAGAGCTTAAGTCCCTGCAATAGTTTTTGTTAAAGTTTTTACTTGCTGATTCTGTTTATGTTATCTATGCTTTTTCATGTAAACTTCTCAAAGATAACTATCAGCAATGAAACTTTTGACTCTTATTGGTTTTTGATTATGCAATTTACTTATGCTTACTGTTTAATTATTCAAGTATGCTTGCATTAATCAACTGATTTATTCAACATCAGAAACCTCTAAAAGGGTAACAATTAATTTAGCCATGGATTGCTAACATCAAAAAGGGGAAATTTGTTAGGAAACTAGTAATTTTGATAAGCAATTAACCATGCTAAATTAAGGAAAGTCCAGTAACTAGTACTCTTAAGGTCCATAGGAATTTAGAATTTTAATGACATTGTAAAAGAGGAACGTTTGCTGATGACTTAGTTTAGGTGCTAGATAAGTTATTTCTTTTGCGTATGATGTATTTTATTTTCTGAAAAGAAAATAACTTATTGATGCTGAAGCTTATGATGTATCTTATTTTCTGAAAAGAAAATAACCTATTGAAGCATTTGCTGAAGATATACTTTGTTTATTACAAACAAATTATTGAAGCAAATAGAAACCGCTCAGAATCTTGAAGACTTTTGAAGATCTGAAGACTTGAAGAAATTTGAAGATCTGAAGACTAGAAGATTGCTGAAGACTGGTATCTACAAAGGCACGTGTTGCTCAGAAAGTGGAAAATTCAGCAACAACATTGCATAAGTGAAAATCTGAAAGACAGAGTAGGTTGTGCTTGCTGAAACTGAGACTAACCACTTGTTGATGGAACATTTGTGACCTCTTGCTGAATGTACGTGAATTTGCGCTCCAATGTTACTGTTTGAATTCTATTCAAATGTGCATTTAATGCAAAGCATACACACGAAGGACATGAAGACTAGAAGACAAACAAAGACGCTGCTGAAAGTACAAAAGCAAGATAGTGACATGTTAAGGAACAAAAGCCTTAGGATTTGAAATTCAAACGGCTCCTTACTTACACTATAAATAGAGGTCATCCGGCAAAGAGTTGAAGTGTGTCAACAACGTGATCAAACTCTCACTTGTGCTTAAAACTCACAAACCTTCAAACACTCTTACTGCCATTGATCCGTTCCAAGACTTAAAACTTGAAAAAGCTACTTGTGAAGAAGTAGAACAAACTTGGCTAAGAAATTAGTTAAGTGTTCTTTCTTTCAAACAAGAACAAGTCTTGACACCAGAAACAATCAAACTTGTTTACTGCAAAGTATCCCAAGTTGTGTTTCTTAGATTACTTGTTGTAACTGAATAAGTTATAATTAAGTCATCTCACCTCAAAACTCTCTAACTGAAAATACACCCTTTCAGACGTGATATTCAGGGGGAACTTAATCGAGCATAGTTTTGCTGATTAAAAGTACCAAGTTTGGTGGAGAACAAGGTTGAGTTCTCTAGTTTAGGTTGGAGACAAAGCAAGTGTGCTTTGGTTTCTGTTGAATCGCTTTAGATAGGAGATTGTAAGGAACCTCAATCGTATCTTAGTGGATTCAGTCCTAGAAAGGACGAAGTGGATTAGTTGAGAGATTACGCCACTCTCAGATACCACTATAAAAGTGTTTGTGTGATTTACTTACTGTATTTAGCTTTCAGCAATTCATATCTGTCTGTACACAGTCACTCACTTCACTTGCTGAAACCTTTACTTACTGAAAGAGCACTTATTGTATCAAAGACTTCCGCTCTCTGATTTTAAGTATCAGCAAACCAAGCTACTGTAAAGTAACTTACGCTTGCTGAGAAAGTTAAGTATCAGCGGACTCATTACTGAAAAGTAATAAGTACTTGCTGAGAAAGTTTTAAACGACGAAAGTTTGAAAAGACTATTCACCCCCCCCCCTCTAGTCTTTTCTTGTTGTTTAAAGGGACCAACACCTATTTTACTCTAGAGAGTACCAACTGCATTTCTTGCCATTATTTTTGCAATGATGGAACCACATGTTTTAAATGTTGCACTTCTAGTGCATGAATCACAATCGGCAAAATATTCAATTCTCAACACATGTGATATATATAACTGATATGTAGCTCTGTATGCCACAAATAGGGTCATAGTTGTCCACATTCAAATCATATAATTTCATGTTTGAAATATTGAAATAGTAACATGAAGCTGAAAATTGCATTTCATATTTTAGTTCAAACTTGAACTCTCAGATATATGGGGATCAATTCACTCTATGAATTTGTTTTTATCAGCTTATCATGTACTTCCTCCCCTAAGCTGGGAAAAACTAAGTCAGAGAATTAGCATTATTGGGGGCACATAATATAAATGATCATGCCCAGCTTAGATACATATATACTCATAATTTTGTTTAAATAGGCTTCATGTATGAGTTCTTTTCAAGGGAAAATATACAACCATGGGAGTGTATAATTCCAGCAATTGGTTTTTGTGTCCTGAAATTTAAATTTGCCCCAATCGGAGATCACTAATTTGAGTAAATAGTGGACTTCTAGCCACATCCATAAAATTTTGGAGTGATGATCACTTTCAAAGTCTCCATTAGTATGCTTAATCTCATTGCCGTGTCTTGCCATAACTATAATCTATCGACATGAGAAAGCTTTCAACACATAACTATTTTTCATATAAGGAAAACTTCAGGTTCCTTATAAAAAGGTAATTTCGTACACGGATGGCCATATGCGTGTCACATCATATGAACTTTGTTATTTGTTCACATACCAACTTCTTGTTGGTTAAATATTGCTAATAATTGAATCAGGCCAGAATGATGTGAACAATGATAATCATTGTCAACTTTATATTGGCAAGACTATTAATCTGAAACTTCATGAGAAAGTGAGTCTAATGTATGCTCTTGTTAGCATTAGCACAAATTTCTTTGAAATAATTTCTTATGGTCTTCACGGTGCTTACTCCCATGAAATTATAATTTGCATATTTCTCAGATAGAATGTTGGTTCTCAAATGCATGAGGTAACATGGTCCAAGTAACAATGTTAAGAACATCATTTGTTACCTTGTACATATGATCATTTGTTACAATGTGCTTGATCAATGATATTTATAAGTAACATAACTAATAAACAACATATATGTATAATGATCATATGCTCACACTCATTTATGGGAATGGAGATCAGTTTCACACATTCACTTCAGGGAATGGACACATTATATAGCTTAAAATACTCACATTCACTTGAAGGAATGAATATATATATCTCACACAATATTCACATTCCATAAGGCAATGGAGATAGTTTTAGCTTTATCTCATTGAGTGTGATGCAATCAAATATATTATTTGCCTTCTTGATAATAAGATACTTAACTTCTAGGGGGTTACAAATATTTTCATGAAGTACCAAACAATATGTTCTCACATCTCATATCGATAATAACTTCATGTTGGCAATATTTATCCATGCTTTGCATGATATACCTTGATTTTCAAAAAATAAAATAAAATCGTGGATGTACATGAGGTACATACAAAATCATTGATGTACATGAGGTACATATTAGCCGACTAATCAATCATGGTTGGTGTTCTTGGCCATTTTCAATGATCACAAGCCACAACCACACATAAGATATTTTCAACCAATTTGAGAACATGATTAATCGAATCAACTTGGCATAAGTTGGGCTATTAGCACAGAGATACAAATCTTTTGTGACGTACATATGCATAGCAACTCCAGATGCTATATTTATATGATGTCTCATTTTTAAGAAATTGACAAAATTTCTAAAGTATCAATTGTATTTCTTGCAAACCCCTTTATGGTTTATATATCCAATCACTTCAAGGATTGAAGAAAAATGATTTTTGCATCCATATAATATATTCTCACACATCCATATGCCATAGCAACTGCAGGTGCTATATTTCTTTGATGTCTTATTTCCAAGAATGTATCAAATTTATAAGATGCCAATAGTGTACCTCTGTATCTTGTAAAGAGTTAGATATCATGGATTTCAAATGTAACTTATCTTTGATATAACTTGTCCATGAATCTTGTTTTTCCGTAAGAACCGGAGCACTAACCGTTCGTATTCCGGTACCGAATTGGTCAAGCATGTCGCACACTCGAAAAACTCATGCACATGTCCATCAACACCAAAGAAAAATATGTGTTATAAGTGGGAGCAAAATATAAGAAGTAATCCAAATTAGATAACATCATGAGTTGCCGAGTTTAATCATATGTAATAATTCCAATCACTCATTAATACTAAATGCATGAAGACTCAATGAGCTTATACATGTCAAAGACAGGCAGAATACAACAAGATTACATACATTAATCTGGACAAGAAAGGTTTATGAACATAATTAACACTCTAGGGATGCAAAAAGATATCAATATGCAGTACAAAAACAAAATTCAAGATCCAGTGTACAATGGTTCAATGCTTATCTTCAAACTAAAGTGTTCAAACCAGTATATCTTCACTAATATAATGAGCATCACCTAGTAAATTTAGTTCTTAGTAACTTTGAGAACAAAGAAAATCATCTCAAATACCCTATCTTAGTATAGAGAATGTAATGTACCAAAAATCAGCAAATACCTCCCAAATTCACATAACATCAATATTACATCAGCCATGTAGCCCCAGGTAAGAATTCCAAGGTGATTAAGGAAACACTTAAAGCTTTTAGTCAAGCGCAATTTATCGACCACCTAGAGCGCACAAAAAATTCAGCAAATACAAAAATCATCTCTCATTAATTAATAAAAATCGCATAGTAAAATGGGCACAACATCTATACATAAGGCATCTATATTATCTTTCATTAATCTATCATCAGTCAATGTCCATGTCCTTTACGGAAGTGCTACATTTAACATGCAATTTACAGATTTGAATGGACTTATTAACTATAGTGTCACCATATCAGTGGCGACAAGAAGAGAAGATGTAGAGGTTTTAATGTATAACAATAGGCCTTTCACACATGAAATTGAAAACTATCATGAGAATATTATGCGATCGAACACAGACAACGATCGGAGATTCGCACATACTGAAACAAGATAATTACTTGGGGGAGTATGTAAAATTCATACGTACTGTGAATCAACTTGACTTACAAGAAGTGAATCGAAGTGAATCAATTGCTTTTTCCCTTTCCAATCGCCAAAGCATAAAATATTATATTGCCGACCGATATAAACTTTAATTGGTTTGGAGTATGGTCATGTCTTGATGCAAATAAACTCAACCGTATTGAGTAATTAGTTTGTAAAGTACATGCATCAAACAAAATAAGATAGTAAAAATTGGACAAGATCAAATTTAACACATGAATTAAAATTACCTCAACCAGATTTGCTGCATAGTACTATATAGCCGTATATAGGAACCTTTTCTTTAACATGCCATCAACCATGGTTGACAATATGATGGAATATGGTCATCACACTACCCGGTCTCTTATATACTTCCAATTACCTTTAATTAATTATTAGAGAAAGAGGGCAATCATTAGAAGGGAGTAAATTAGACCGAATCGGATCAAAGGAAGAATCATGGCCGATGGTGATGGATTGATGTAATCGGACTGGTGCTCATGGATTATAATAAAAAAAATTGAAATTGATTTTGATGGATAAATATTTGTTGTCATATGGATTAATCGGACTCATTTGGAATGGTTGGATGGATAAATCGGGGAGAATACTCAGATGGCAGAGTCGTGCTGATAACGTTTTGTAAAATCAAAGACTTGCAAGAATAAAAGAGTGAGGAGAGAAGAGAATTCATTTTATTATCAAGAGTGTCTCAAGGTACAAGTTGAAGCCCCATTTATAGGAATCTTTCCATAACTAAGTGAGTTTGTAACTCTCACTTTACATAATGATAACACTAACTAAAGTACATAAATGGAGTATAAGAGGAGTCATGAACTCATGGCATTCATCATATTCATAACAAAAACCTTATTTTAGTTAATTGTTCAAATAATAAGGACCCAATTGTATTTATGCCATTTATCAGGGGTATAATATGTGATATACCAAATATGAGATAAAATTGAATTGAGTGGTGCAAAAATCCAATCCAAATTCCAATCTTCTTCTTCATTCAGATATTCTCTCATATACAGAAAACGAGTAAAATCAAAAATCAAACTAAAGTATCAGCCATGGTGACGAGTACTTGTAGTTCCATGGCAATTAGACAAGTATTGAGCTTAACTAGCCCCGGCGTTCATGTGAAATTTTCACCATCTTCTTCTACTACTACATTCATCACCAACAATTACACTAGTAGTGTCCTACATTCACTCAATAAATTCAACTCAATTCAAGTCTCTTACTACAACAATTCAAGGGTAAACAAGGCATCTTCTGGTAGCATTTCGCCTACGGGCAGTGGCAATGATGCCGCAGAAGATGGAGTTTCACTGGGCACCATGAAGCTTCCATCTGACATTGATGTTCCTAGATTCGAAACCTTGCTCTTTCAGGTATAGGCAGGGGCGGAGACAACGCCACCCCCAAACTTCTGAATTTTTTAATTATCATATCTATATTTTTGTAAAATTCCATTTCACCACCCTAATTTTTTTTTAGTGTATTTTTTTAATCAAATTTCTTAAATTTCGAATAAGTATCTTGTTATAATATATCTGTCCACCCCTACTTTTCAATTCTGGCTCAGCCCCTGGTTATAGTAACTGGTTTTGATTGAATTTTTCTTAGTTTCTTTCTGGCTTATCATTTTTGTAATGGGACTGCAGTGGGGAAATAGCCTATGCCAAGGTGCTAACTTGCCACTTCCAGTGCCTCTCAAGGTTGGTCTTAAAGTGATTCTGTTTGTGTTACGTTCATTTTCTGCATAACAGTTAATGCAAAATGCGATTTGAGCAGGTTGACAAAATCCCGGGTGGTGCTAGGCTTGGGTTCATCACCATTGGAGATGGAGAGACAGAAGTTCTGGTGTACATAGACTGCTTGGTTACTCCAGCAACGGGTAGTTCTGCCCCTGTATTTCGAGCCATAAGAAACGGGCCCCAGAAAGATAAAATACCACCCGGAGAGCCAAGGATCATGAGAAGCTTATTGGATGCTCTACAAAAGTGTGTTCAATTAGCAAAACTTTGATTGATTTCATGTATGTATACTCTGTAAAGCATAACAATACTATATGGATTGTAGCCTGAGTGAGATGTTTGACAACGAAATGCGGTCATTTTACCATTCTGCTCTTTGGTTCATTCTCTGTTCATGATGCTGAGCCGAAGCTTTTCATTTCCATATCATGTTCTTCTTCTTCTTCTTCTTCAATCTGAAGTGAATCTTTACTGCACCATATGGCCTCAATCGCCTTGAGCGTTGAAATGTTGTTCCCTAAGTTGCTAGTTATCTCAAGCAATGTATATAATTTTATTTAGAAGTTACAGTTTATTTCCTCCAAATGAAACAAGAAGAAATTAACAAGATAAAATGCAAATATTAACAGAAATAAGGGGGAAATGTTTAGTTGAATTTAGTTTGTTAACACTTCTCATCTCATCCATTTAATCTCAGAGAGAAGAAAAACAGAGCAAAATAGAGCAAACAAAAACAGGGAGATCAATCCATCAATCGATTAAAAATGGGGGATGCAAGCAAGAGTAGAGTTCCTGCCCAACAACTTCAAGCAGCTCCTTCTCTACCACGGCCACCTGATCTCGAACGCTCCAGGCGAAGTGGTCAAACAAAAAGTGTTGAGTTCGATTCAACAATAGTCGATTATACCTAATCACAAAAGCTCACAACACAACTAAACCACCAAGAACCAGCTGCACCAATCAAACACACACCCAAGCAACCAAAATAGAAAACAGAGCAAGAACGATAAGCAAGAAAGACATAAGAGTTTAATGTGGTTCGGTCGTAAATAACCTACGTCCACGGAGATCACCAGCTTCCACTATATTATATCAATCTCAATTACAAGTCCCTAACAGTATGCAAGAAACATGAACAAATTTGTCTCTCAAAGCTAGAATCTATAATCTATATAATATTACCCTTCGAAGTAGTCGAACCGGGTCTTCAAGTTGTAATGAATATGTCTCCAGATCTGGTTATGAGCATGCAGTAATCACCCCTTTATATAGCCTTCAATTTGCGGCTATACCTAAAGAAATTCGAATAGGAATTGAATTCAAATAGGAATTGATTTCCTAATGGAGACATTACCTTTTCCTGATTGCATTCAGAAACAGCTGTTGAGATAACACCTCACAAATCTCCACCTTTAGCTCAACACCAACGACCTCTGTATCCCTGAAGTTAGGACACACCCCCTTTGCATCTCTAAGGTTAAGACACGCCCCCATGCTCATCTCTAAGGTTAAGACAAATCCCCATATGAACCTCTAAGGTTAAGATGCCTCCCCGTTCCATCCATGCGGTTAGGATGAACCCCTTCTTGTTTTGACACCCACAAGTCCCAGGCAAAACCTGAACTTTGGTCCTGGAAGCGCCTTAGTCATAGCATCTGATGCATTCAAAGATGTATGAATCTTCTTTATCTTCACAACTCCCTTGGCAATGATATCTCTGATGAAGAAAAACCTTACATCAATGTGTTTTGTCCTTTCATGATACACATGATGCTTAGTCAACATAATAGCACTTTGATTGTCACAGTGAATATTCACATGATCCTGTTGGACACCCAACTCATTCAACAATCCACCCAACCAGATAGCTTCCTTAACTCCTTCAGTGATAGCCATGAACTCCGCCTCTGTTGTAGATAATGCAACCACAGACTGCTGGCTTGCTTTCCAACTAACTGCCGTGCCAAACAAAGTAAACACATACCCTGTGATAGACTTTCTTCCATTCAAGTTCCCTGCAAAATCTGCATACACATATCCAACCAATGGATTCTGCAAGTCATTGCTTTTCTTGAACCTCAGTCCCATCATCCTTGTGCCACTTAAGTATTTGAGAACATCTTTCACAACATCCCAATGCCTTATCCCAGGATTTCCCATGTATCTGCTGATAACACTCATATCATATGCAAGATCAGGCCTGCAGCAAATCATAGTATACATAATACTTCCAACTGCACTTGCTTAAGGTATCATCGACATAATCCTTGCTTCTACATCATCCTTAGGACATTGTTCCTCAGATAACTTTACCCCAGTCGCAATAGGAGTAACCACACTACTGCAATTTGACATATTGAACTTGGCTAGAACCTTCATGAGATAACTAGGCTGAGATAGAAACAAATTCTTCTCCTTCTTGTCCCTAGTGATATCCATCCCAAGAATTCTACTTGCATCCCCAAGATCCTTCATCTCAAATTCTTCCCGCAGCTACCCTTTAAGTGTTTCAATCTCCTCCATTGACCTGCTAGTAATCAACATATCATCCACATACAAGATCCTTCCATCTGCACTCTCCTGAAACTCATCATCCAGAGCTTCATATCCAGTACCTGAGTATTCTGGGACCTGATTATAAACATGTTGTTCTGGAGTTACGATCAGGGTTGCCTCAACCCCTTGTCCAACACCTAGTGTATCAACCTGCTCCATAGCCCAAACAACTTCTCCTGGTGTTATATCAGTTTCATCCTCAGACTCCACCTCAACTGAAATTCCCGGTGCATATCATTGATCTCTTGTATGCTGATAGTTTGAAGTTTCACCAACTTCCTCATCAAGTCGATCATCACCATCTGATTCTGAGCTACTACTAGACTCCTCATTCACTGGTAATACAGGCTCAGCATCCGCAACATCATCCTCCACTGTGGGCTCCACCTGAGAGTGAACTCTCTCATCTTCTAACTCAATTCTGGTATTTTCTGCAGAGTCGAGGTTGAGTGCGGGGTTGGGTGAACCCCCTCTGTCAACACCTGCCTGCTTGTCCTTCAGAGGTAACACATCTTCATTAAACTGGACATCCTTGCTTATAATACACTTTTCCTTTCCAAATTCTATGCACCAAAGCTTATATCCTTTAACCCCCTTTGGGTAACCAATAAAGATACACCTCAATGCTCTGGCTTCCAACTTACCTTGCTTGATATGTGATAAAGCCAAGCAGCCAAACACCTTGAGTTTTGAATAGTCCCCAGTTGTTCCAGTCCATACTTGATCCGGCGTATTAAACTCCAAAGACACAGCTGGACTCTTATTGATAAGTATTGCTGCTGTAACCATAGCTTCTCCCCAGAAACCTTTGCTTACCCCAGAACTCAGTAACATACACCTAGCTCTCTCCAATAGAGTTATGTCCATTCTTTCCGCAACTCCATTCTGTTGTGGTGTACCTACAACTGTTCTGTGTCTAGTAATACCCTTCTCTTTACATAAATTAGTTGTTAGGAAACTTGTAATTTTGATGATCAATTAACCATGCTAAATTAAGGAAAGTCCAGTAACTAGTACTCTTAAGGTCCATAGGAATTTAGAATTTTAAGGACATTGTAAAAGAGGAACGTTTGCTGAAGACTTAGAGTAGGTGCTAGATAGGTTGGTTTTACCGCTTATGATGTATCTTGTTTTCTGAAAAGAAATACAACCTATTGAAGCATTTGCTGATGATGTACTTTGTTTTTACAAACAAACTATTGAAGCATTAGAACCGCTCAGAATCTTGAAGATTTCGAAGACTGAAGACTAGAAGATTTCTGAAGACTGGTATCTACAAAGGCACATGTTGCTCAGAAAGTGGAAACTTCAGCAACAACTTGCATAAGTGAAAATCTATATGACAGAGTAGGTTGTGCTTGCTGAAACTGAGACTGACCACTTGCTGATGGAACATTTGTGACCTCTTGCTGAAAGTACTTGTATTTGCGCTCCAATGTTACTGTTTGAATTTTATTCAAAAGAGCATTAAATGCAAAGCATGCACGCGAAGGACATGAAGACTAGAAGACAAATAAGGACGCTGCTGAAAGTACAAAAGCAAGATGGTGACACTTTAAGGAACAAAAGCCTTAGAGTTTGAAATTCAAACGGCTCCTTATTTCACTATAAATAGAGGTCATCCGGCAAAGAGTTGAAGTTTGTCAACAACGTGATCATACTCTCACTTGTGCTTAAACTCACATACCCTTCAATACTCTTTACTGCCATTGATCCGTTCCAAGACTTAAAGCTTGAAAAAGCTACTTGTGAAGAAGTAGAACTTACACGACTAAGAAATTAGTTAAGTGTTCTTTCTTTCTTTCGAACAAGAACAAGTCTTGACACCAGAAACAATCAAACTTGTCTACTGAAAAGTATTCAAAGTTTTGTTTCTTAGATTACTTATTGTAACTGAATAAGTTATAATTAAGTTATCTCACCCCAAACCTCTCTAACTGAAAATACACCCTTTCAGGCGTGATATTCAGGGGGAACTTAATCGAGCATAGTGTTGCTGATTAAAAGTACCAAATTTGGTGGAGAACAAGGTTACGTTCTCTAGTTAGGTTGGAGACGAAGCAAGTGTGCTTTGGTTTCTGTTTGAATCGCTCTAGATAGGTGTTGTAAGGAACCTCAAACTTATCTTAGTGGATTCAGTAATGAACGCGGATTTGTCAGTTCCGGTTCAAGCAAATAAATTTGTTTTTTAGCCAAAGGCAATTCACAACTACAACGAAAACCGTAGTGTAGCAGTAGAATGACCTCGAGTGTCGTTCTCTCAGGACTATAACTAGCTTTATCTATTTAACTAGAGAATATAAAACAGCAGACGTAAAAGCAAAGGGGTTTCTAACAGATAATGGAGATTGGTGATAGTATGATCCTTCAAAGCATAACGGGTCAATAATCATGCGTAAATTCCTCGGTCTTGCATGAGATCTTTGATCAATCTAATGTCCAGTTGCAATTATTAAGCACTACGAAGATAATGATACTGACAAGTCAATCTCTTTTGTCCTATTGTGTTCCGTAATTATTCAACACTACGAAAATAAACATGCGCATAGGTCAACGAGGTTCCAATTGTGCATAATAATTAATACAACATACGAGAATTTAGGCTGAGCCTGATCAACGAAATAAAGCAATAACACGGAGTATAATGCGCGATATAGCCATTAGCATGATTATCTTCCCTTCGCTAAGAATTCACATACTACCACCAACGATAAGTTTAGCTACTCATAATAGGCATGCAATCAACAGAAATCATAGAAGAAAACGTCTTGAAAGATATATAAAAATAAGTAGAATAAACCGTAAGATACAATGTTACCGAAGGTTGTCAATCTCCGAAGAATTGCGATCCTACAAGCTCCAATCTGCTATGAAAAAGTGTCCCCTAAGCTACGGACCCCCAGAACAGGCTCTGGGAAATCCCTACCTAAAACTACAGAGAAAGGTTAGAGAATAGGTCTGGAAAAGTATGACTTTCGGAGAAAAACTGAGCAACTATATATAGGCTTCGAAATAGTGTGGGCGATTCACCCACACACCGGGCGATTCGCCCCACGTCCCGGGTGGTTCGCCCGGGAGTAAATTTCGCGGAATTCCGCGTTTTTGGATTTCTTCCCCTTTTCGGACTCGGTTTCTGACTTCTAGTGGCCTTCTAACCTCCAGATTCGACCCCTAGACTCCAAATCCTATACGGAAACCTTCAAATACTCCAAAGAGGCTTCTGGAACACCAATTCCTTGTCAGCTTCAATATAATTGTCCGGAAATCCTCGTTTTTCAACCAAAACCTGTAAAATAAAATCTAAAGGGAAACGTGACACTATTCTAATAAAATGCACTAAAATATAGCTAAATTAACATAGAGGATAGCTAAAATAGGTGAAAAAGACTCAAATGAAAGTGTAAAATACACATTCATCAAACTCCCCAAACCGAACCTTTGCTTGTCCTCAAGCAACTAAGCTAGACTCTAATGCAAAAAACAATGCAAGACACAAAATGGAGTCTCATGCCAAATAAAATGAACCAATCTACTGAATCTATCAAAAAACATATGAACAAAAACCATATAAATCAAAGCATGAATATAGGTTGAAGAATACCTCGATTGACTTATACACATCCACATAAGCACTTATGTCAAGACAAGATAGTCTCTCGTAACATTCTCTACCTGGACCTAGTCAGTTACGACGTAATGAAGCATGCTAAGATACGAATGGTTGTCCCGTGCCTATGAAACTTAGGACTTACTGCTGTTCACCAAGTTTAAGACTTTCCCTCAAAGAGGTCGAACCAGTATTGGCTCTCATCAAACGAAGGAGGGTTCCCTATAAAAGATAACACTCCCCTATTCTACCCATCTCTCAAGTAAAGTCTTAAGCTATTCACCACTTCCTGAATTGCAGGACGAGGGTGGTCTAGAAAAGATGACACTCAAACAAAAGATAAAAAATAGAAAATTACAACACGATTACGAACATTACAAGAATTGGAAAATGAGACACAACACTTTGCTAACCTGCTATTTGGCTTTCTTTTTTTGGACCCTTCTTTGCTTTTTTGGGGTCTTTTCTTTTTTTCTTTTTTTCTTTCCAGTTTTTTCTTTTTTCTTTTTTTTCCTGGAGTTTTTCTTTCTTCTTTTTTTTCGATTTTTTTTTAGCCAGCAGTAGCATAACAAAAAGAGAGAAAATGACTCACACGACTTCCCCACACCTATTCGAAAGAATAGGTTGGAGTACAAAATTTACGGAAAAGGAAAAATAAACTCACGATACGGAAATGAAAAACGAAAACAAGTCTAATGATGGTGTAACCCCCTACCCAAACCTTTTCGGAAGAATAGGTTATAAACAAAGGATCACACACACTACCTCCTTCCTAGGCATTTAGCAATCTCAAAGCATGGTGAAGACTTGTTGCCTCTTGGGTACATAATTACTCGGGAAAACAACCATAAGACCCTAACATGCATCATCCTATTATAAAGGCCGTTCGTGAACCGCAGTAGAGAAAACACCACTAAGTGATGTCGAGACTACCAAGCTTAACTAAGTACAATACATAAATGTGACAAGCCAAGCGAGAAAAATCTCAAACAAATTCATAGAGATGAAGCATACGATTAATGGCATAGTTAGTTGATCTACCCAATAAAAAAGTTCAAAAAATTCGGCAATAAACTCCATATAAAACATGCAAGACTATCCTAGGAAAGCAGTAAACGTGCAAATGCAAAAATTAAGATACCATACTCAACATCACAAAGCCAAACAATACTTAACATCATGGTTCACATCCCATCCCCCTCATGAAACTTAAGCTAGTCCCTAGCAAAAGAGAATGAGTAAATAAAAAGTGATACTAGATGTTACCGAACGGTTTGGCCTCAGTCGGCTGAGAGCGGACATGTGAAAAGACTAATTATCGGGATTGTAATCCCCATAATAGTCCCTCCACATGCCAGACAGGAGATCATTACCACTAATATTATCCATTATCAAATGGAAACGAGTCTTGTGCATCCGTTCCATTACTTCTCGCATCTTGGGAACCATCCATGGCTCCTCTCCGTATCTGCTCCAGCAAGTCCACGATTCCTTGAAAACTAAAATTAACAAAACCAAGAAAAACAAAATCTAAAAAATAACTAAGGGAATCAGATGGAAAATAAAAAGAGTAAAGAGGATCAAAACTCCTTTGGAACTCATAGGTGGGCGCATGGACCAGAACGTAGGAGTCAAGATCAAGAGTATCTGCAGCAATTGATTCAGAGACACCAAAATCTTCAGAGATTGGCTCCCCAACCTCAACACAACTGACGCCTTCACTCTCTGACACAAATGAAGCAATGGATTCAGTTATCACCTTCTCCACGACTTCCTCTTGACCAACAACCTCGACATCCGCAAGTAAGGACGTGGAATCCAAGCTAAGCACTGAGGAGACTTCATCAATGGATTCTTCTCCTCATTCCTCTTCATCGGCAATGTCGACTTCTGGTGGCTGACTACTGAAGCGAGACGTCCATGCCCCTATCCCGGGAGGTGAGTCCTTGTCCCAATGTTCCAGAAACTTGCTGGTTACTTCACCCCAAGTGCGCAACGATTTTTCAGGCGGGATTCTGAGCCATCTTCGAGCGTACCCTTCCAAGGCTCCCATAAATCCTCTCTTACAAAGTTGCTCATGTGATAAAATAACCCCGTCCTCATTCTCACGAGGTATCCTCAACACACCTTCCTCGTAGGTGTCTAAGAACCCTCTTGGATCATCAGCCATTGAAAACGTGGAGAGAATGGAGTAGTACGCAGGATCAAAGTCATAATTCCTGCAATCGTCATCCAATGTTATGCAAGGCCTCGAGGCATTACATACCGGGGCAACGGTGGTTGACTCATCCTTCATATAACTAGTCTCTGCACAGGAGGAAACAAGAAACCAAGGAGCGGAATCCACAAAAGAAAAACAAAACTTGTACGGAAAAACACAAAGAGTGCAAACAAACACAATGTAACCGAGAACTACGAGAGCGCAAACACGTAAGGTAACCGAGATCAGATTAGATGAATTTTCTGAAAAAGATAGGGGGGAAGAAATAGGGTAAGAAAGTGAGATTTCCTGAGAGCAACCCCCAGAGCCTGTTCTTCTGTAGGGAACCGAATGCTGAAAATATAAGCAAATTAAATAGAAAAAAGGAGTATAGTCCCAGGCAGCGGCGCCAATTTGATGAATGCGGATTTGTCAGTTCCGGTTCAAGCAAATAAATTTGTTTTTTAGCCAAAGGCAATTCACAACTACAACGAAAACCGTAGTGTAGCAGTAGAATGACCTCGAGTGTCGTTCTCTCAGGACTATAACTAGCTTTATCTATTTAACTAGAGAATATAAAACAGCAGACGTAAAAGCAAAGGGGTTTCTAACAGATAATGGAGATTGGTGATAGTATGATCCTTCAAAGCATAACGGGTCAATAATCATGCGTAAATTCCTCGGTCTTGCATGAAGATCTTTGATCAATCTAATGTCCTGTTGCAATTATTAAGCACTACGAAGATAATGATACTGACAAGTCAATCTCTTTTGTCCTATTGTGTTCCGTAATTATTCAACACTACGAAGATAAACATGCGCATAGGTCGACGAGGATCCAATTGTGCATAATAATTAATACAACATACGAGAATTTAGGCTGAGCCTGATCAACGAAATAAAGCAATAACACGGAGTATAATGCGCGATATAGCCATTAGCATGATTATCTTTCCTTCGCTAAGAATTCACATACTACCACCAACGATAAGTTTAGCTACTCATAATAGGCATGATCAACAGAAATCATAGAAGAAAACATGTTGAAAGATATATAAAAATAAGTAGAATAAACCGTAAGATACAATGTTACCGAAGGTTGTCAATCTCCGAAGAATTGCGATCCTACAAGCTCCAATGTGCTATGAAAAAGTGTCCCCTAAGCTACGGACCCCAGAACAGGCTCTGGGAAGTCCCTACCTAAAACTACAGAGAAAGGTGAGAGAATAGGTCTGGAAAAGTATGACTTTCGGAGAAAAACTGAGCAACTAAATATAGGCTTCGAAATAGTATGGGGCGATTCGCCCCACACACCGGGCGATTCGCCCCACGTCCCGAGCGGTTCGCCCGGGAGTAAATTTCGCGGAATTCGCATTTTCGACGCGTTTTTGGATTTCTTCCCCTTTTCGGACTCGGTTTCTGACTTCTAGTGGCCTTCTAACCTCCATTCGACCCCTAGACTCCAAATCCTATCCAGAAACCTTCAGATACTCCAAATAGGCTTCTGGAACACCAATTCCTTGTCAACTTCAATATAATTGCCCGGAAATCCTCGTTTTTCAACCAAAACCTGTAAAATAAAATCTAAAGGGAAACGTGACACTATTCTAATAAAATGCACTAAAATATAGCTAAATTAACATAGAGGATAGCTAAAATAGGTGAAAAAGACTCAAATGAAAGTGTAAAATACACATTCATCATTCAGTCCTAGAAAGGACAAAGTGGATTAGTTGAGAGATTACGTCACTCTCAGATACCACTATAAAAGTGTTTGTGTGATTTACTTACTGTACTTAGTTTTCAGCAAAGGATATCTATCTGTACACAGTCACTCACATCACTTGCTGAAACTT
>CM051458.1:47263920-47449244 GCA_028274465.1 Plantago ovata
GGAAGACTAGGGCCTCCCTAAGCATGTCCTCAATTGGTGGCATCCGCCATTTTGCTATAGGGATTTTTGCGCTACACAACGGGCGCTGAAGAAACTGCACATGATCTTATTTGGTTTAAATCTCTATACCTATTTTCCTCTAAAATAAAGATGTTATTCAATCGTAAAACGTAAGAAGGCAACTAAACTAGTAAACTTGAGATGGATGGGTTTGAGCTCAGCACAATTCCTGACGGACATACGAATGTGCAGCATTGTACCTCTTTATCCGTCAGATATGGCCACTTTTTCTTTCACCATACGCCCTCCCCCTCCCCGCCCCTAAGATTGATAGAGAAACTTTATGGTCCGCTTGCACTTGAAATGTGGCGGCATTTCTAGCCGGCCTAGATGTCTTCGAAGGGACCCCATGTCAAAGAAATAGGACCAAAAGTTGCAGTCTCTGCTCGAATGTATGCATTGGCAATCGAACCCTCAGGCTGAGCTTATGTTCTTCACATATGCTCAGCTTGCCTAAGTATCTGTTATAATATGTCGGTCATAATTAATATACTATACAATTATGTGTCATAATGTTTGTAAATATGATACTAAAATATTTACCTCTCAAAGGGATACATCCAACGATACTGAACAGTCCGCTAGCAACGCCTCATCTGGTAGGTGAATGGGCAAGTGTTCCATGGAATCAAAGAAGCTAGGTGGAAAGATACGCTCGAGATTGCACAGAATCACCGGTATGTTAGCCTTCATCGTCTTCACACTTCAACCTCAACAACCCGTGTGCATAGATTCTTGAAGAACAAGCTCAACTCGGTCAAGGCACTCCATACCGATCTATCTAAGAGCTGGCGAAACGCAATCGGGATGAGCCTCTCCATGAACACATGACATCGTGGCTCTTCATCCCATACATCTTTGTCTTACTCGTGTCCACACACCGACAAATTTAGAAGCAATAACTTCACCAATCAAAAAGTTCCGCTCTAGCCTCTTTGGACAAAAGTGTATTTAGCCTTCGGCCACTTGCCATCAGCATTCTTGTTTGACAGTCCGGGGTCTCCCTAGCATAGAATATCCACTCTTCTTCCCTGGACCTAACCGTGTCCTTTGTTGTGTTGGGAATTTCACAATGATGTTGAAGCATTTCTCAAATACGTTCTTCTCAATATGCATGACATCCAAGATATGACGGTGCGAAGACTACTCCAATAAGGCAAATCCCATAGGATGCATCTGTTTTTTCCATCCATTCACTTTTGATATTCTCGTTATGCTATTCCCACCCAACCTCAGTTACTTTCTTGTACCCCAGCATTCTATAATAGCAAATGGTTGTGCACGTTGTTAGTTCTTTAGGGGCTTCTTCAACAACACCACTTTGTTCTTAAAAAACTGAGTCTTATTCTTTCTGAACGGGTGTTCATCGTCTAGAAACCTGCGATGACAATCAAACCAAGATTCCTTTCGACTCTTCGGCAGATAGTGTGAATCAACATCATCCAGACAATGTGACATGCCTTGTATCCGGATGTTTTCCTTCCAGACAACATGGAGTACGCAGGGAAATCACTGATGGTCCAGAGTAGTGCTGCTCTCAAGCTAAAGTTCGTCTTTGTTGAGACATCGTATGCTGGGATACCATCCTCCCACAACTCTATAATTTCCTTGATCAGTGGCTGCAAGAAGACATCTATCTTCTGTCCTGGATCATCCGGCCCTGGCACCAGCACGGTCAAGAACATGAATGGTTCTTTCAACATCAGTCCACCCGGAGGCAAGTTGTAAGGTGTAAGCATCACTGGCCAGCACGATATTCCGTTCACTACCAAACGGTTGAAACCATCAGTACTAAGTCCCAATCTTACATTCTAGACTGGGCTGCAAACTATGGATATTTCACATCAAACTCTTTTTCCATGCGGGCGAGTCTGATGGGTGACCCATCTTACCCTCTTGGTCATCCACGACTACTCTCTCCTTGTGCCAACGCATCTGTCTGCACATGCATCTGATGCATACAACCTCTTCAGACGAGGACCTATAGGGAAGTACCACATTTTCTTGTGGGAGAGATTCTTCTTTTGTCGTTTCATTGCAGCGCCCTCCTTGTAACGACTATACCGGTCCTTCCCACAATGTTTACATTTCAACAAACCTTCATCCTCCCCCCAAAGAGATCATACACATACCCGGGCAGCAATCTATTTTTCTCCATAGGCAATCCATCGCCTTCATCTCTTCTGCGCTTGGTAATAGCTTGTTGAACTAGGCTTCCTTTAGGCGCAATATCCGTGATCAAACTCAACAATCGTTGCAGCTGTTTTCTGATTCCCACCACCCTCCTTGTTGCTCATAATTCTAGACAAACAGGAAAATTCATTCACCCTGCACCCCGGGTAGAGTGGCATTTTGGACGCTTCAACAAGTCAAAGAACTGTTGTGACTCAGCATTCGGAGGCTCCTCATTAACACACCCTCTGTGAATTCTTGACCCGCAGCGTTATGGACCATCTCTTCCATCCGGACCCCTGTGGCATCATCATGAGTACAGGCACCTGGTGTAGCACTACGCTACTCTCCTGCCTTTTCCTACGCTTCCCCGACAACATGGAATAATCCCCCAACAAACAAATGCCTCACCATGATGATTCCACACCTCATATTTAGGGACAAAACCATTACACTTCAAATGGTCTACAACCACCGTAGAGGGTAAGTACCGACGGTTCCTACATTTCTTATGGTTTCAAGGACACTTCATCATCCCAGTACTCAAACACTCGGGTTTGACAATGCAATTCGACAAATGCATTGACCCCTTGTACAAACGTAGGCAAAAGTATTCCATCTGCAATCCTACTGTACATCCAAGAACGATCGGGATTCATAATTGAATGCTAAACCTGGCCAACAGAAGTTTAGTACATGCGGCGGCTAACGTACTCTTTCATCGATTCATTTTTTAATTATCAGTTTTTTACATTGCATTATATATACTCCCAATATTTTCTAATTTAAATTACCTATGATCGAGTTATTTCCTTCATACTTACGTTTTTTAAAAAAAATAATACTATATTTGCATACTTACGTGTTTATCTATATTTATACAATTTTCATTATAATAACTACTTACAATATATATATTACATATATTTTATCTATACTTCCATTATAATTATACAATTTCCATTATTATAACTACTTACAATACACAATATTTTCCTCATATTTCCATTATACTTATACAATTTCCAAATCTAATTAGTAATTAGTATATCCGAAAGAAAACTACACTAATTGAACAAACTAACTACGTACTCCAACTCAATTCAAATACCAAATAATCGAACTAAACTATAAAATACCCAATTCATACCAAATCTATCATTCACCAACTAAAACTTGTTCATCCCCCTAATTTGATCTACACAACATGATAGATACTAGTAGAATGCATACAATTCAATGAATTGGAAAAAAATGAAGAATACTAAAATTTAGACAAGTTAGGTTCGAAATATATACCTTTGATTGCGGAAAAATGGGGAAATAATCACGCAATTGAATAGCTACACTTGTTCCTTGATGGAAGAGCTTCGAAATGACTATAATATTGATTGAAATGGTGAAGAAACGAAGAAAATAGGGGAGGAGAGATTAGAGTCGCGGATAATGGTTGTGCGTGTGTTCTGTCGATGAGGAAGCGGAGAAGACGAAGTAATACAGACATTAGCGACGGATGGTGATCCGTCGCTAATATAGCGAGCGATCGGTCGCTATATTAGCGACGGATGAATCCATCCGTCGCTATCTTATTTTTTTTTTTTTTAAATATAGTGTAGCGACGGATGGAGTCATCCGTCGCTACTATGTTGACCGGCAAAAAAAAAAAAGAAAAAACATTAAAACCGGGCGAAACTAGCGACGGATGGGCCCATCCGTCGCTATTTAGCGACGGATAACCCATCCGTCGCTAAAGTCCGGACGCTCTAAAGGCGATTTCCGCGTCCGTCGCTAAAAGACCGATCGGTCGCTAATTTTAGCACCGATCGATCGGTTGCTAAAAAACCACATCAGAAAGTGGACTTGATCAGCACGAATCAAAAGTCTTTCAGCTCAAAACCTCCTAGTTCCTCAGCAAGTAGAAACAAGTCAAAGTTGAAAAACTTAAGACTTGGGTTTCCACTGGACGCATTCTTGAACATGTTAATGGACATCCAATATTGGATAATTAACTTGTTTGCTCTTGATTGTGCAGACTTCAGCCACGGAGACAAACGATGCAATCTGGCACTTTGAGTGGTTGTGGAAAGCACATGACGGGCAACAAGAATAACCTTATAAACTATAGACGGTGGTCTAAAGGTCCAACAATAAGGTTTGCTGGTGGAGGCTCTGGTTCTACAAAAGGCTATGGTGACGTGAAGTTAGGATGCATACCATTACTGGAGTTCTTTATGTCAAAAATCTTAAGTTTAATCTTTTCAGCATGAGTCAGTTTGCTGACAAAGGATACTTCATCAAAATCAAAGTGATGAATGTAAACTTATAGATTTCGAGACTAAAAAGGTTATTATGATTGCAAGAAGATCAGGAGGCTTGTACACCGTAGATTGGTCTTCAGCAATCGTTGAAAAATGCCTTGTCTCAGATCACGATTGCCTTGCTGAAAAAGCATGGTTATGGCATAAACGAACAAGTCATCTAAACTTCAAGACGCTGAATAAGCTGTCTAAAAAGGCACTTGTAGTTGGATTACCTAAGGTTACTTTTAAGAAGGATGGTGTTTGCAATGCATGTCAGCAAGGAAAGCAAACCAAATCTTCTTTCAAGAACAAGGCAGTACCGTCAACTACAAAACCTTTACAACTCTTGCACATGGACTTGTTTGAATCTTCTTCAACAAGCTATGCTGGTAAGAAGTATGGTCTGGTCGTGGTGGATGACTATTCAAGATTCACTTGGGTAGTATTCATCAAGCACAAATCTGAAACTAGGACTGAAATACCTAACTTGCTGAATAAGCTTGAAGTCATGAAAAATGACAAGGTAAAAGTCATAAGGACAGACCATGGTACTGAGTTTGTAAACCAGTACATAACTGAGTATTGCACCTCAAAAGGCATACAACATCAGTTATCCTCAGTAAGGACACCACAACAAAACGGTGTTGCTGAACGGAAGAATCGTACCCTGAAAGAAGCCGCAAGAACAATGCTTGCTGACACTGAAATAAGTGAGGCTTACTGGGTTGAAGCGATTAATACCGCCTGTTACACTCAAAACAGATGTTGATTACTAAGGAATACAACAAAACTCCTTATGAATTGTTTGTTGGAAGACCTCCTAATATCACTCATCTAAGAGTATTTGGTTGCAAGTGTTTCGTTCTTAATAACGGTAGAGAATACCTAAGAACATTTCAACCAAGGCAGACGAAGCGATATTTCTCGGTTACTCCTTGCATAGTAAAGCTTATAGAGTTTACAACAAAAAGGCACAAAAGATCGAAGAATCAGTGCATGTTGTATTCTACGAAAAGACACAAGGAGTGCCTGCTGAAGAAGAAATATCAGAATGTATGAAAAAGTTAATCATACATGAGCAAAGAACTGAATCTAATGCTAGGCAAATCAAGTCAATTGAACTAAATGATGATTCTGACAATGACTCTCCTCCCCCAAGTCATGACAAGATAAATATAGTTCACGACAAGGAATTTCCAGCAAAAGATGCAGGTTGCTCCGGAAGTTGCTGAAACTATGCAACCTCCCGTGCCTGTTGAAGAGTTACCACAATCGAGCAATGCTGAACAAGCAGTTGCTGATGAACCAATCTCAGCAGAGACACAAAATCCCAGTAGTATTGAACAAGTACATGCTGAAGAGTCACATGCTGATGAGCAAACATATCCAGATCCAACAAACAGAAAACCTGTTAATAAATGGATTAGAGATCATCCCTCTACGGATATGATTGGTGATATTAATAACGCCAAGTGACTAGATCCAAAGCTTCTACTACTCATGGACTTGCTGAAGAAGCAACTGTCGTAGAAGTAGAATCATTGTTCTCTTGCTTTGTTTCAGAAATTGAACCTAAAACCATAGAAGAAGCTTTGAAGCATTCTGAATGGATAAAGGCAATGCAAGAAGAACTGGATCAATTTGAAAGGAACAAAGTCTGAAAACTTGTACCACTTGCTGAAGGCAAGAAAGCTATTGGTACAAAGTGGGTGTTCAGAAACAAGCTGAGTGAGTCTGGTGAAGTAACAAGAAATAAAGCACGTTTAGTTGCTCAAGGTTACTGTCAGACTGAAGGATTGGACTATGATGAGTCTTATGCACCAGTTGCAAGATTGGATGCAATTAGGCTTTTCTTGGCCTTTGCTGCTCACAATGACTTCATTGTCTACCAAATGGATGTTAAAAGTGCATTCTTGAATGGTGAACTTGCTGAAGAAGTCTACTTAGAACAACCCCCTGGCTTTGAACTTCCCTCAGAAACCAAGATGGTATACAAGCTTCAGAAAGCTGTATATGGTCTAAAGCAAGCACCAAGAGCATGGTATGATACCTTGGCTAAGTTCTTGCTGGATAATGGTTTCAAGAAAGGTGAAGTTGACAAAACCTTATTTACCATGAACCATGATGGTAAATTACTTTTAGTTCAAATTTATGTGGATGACATAATTTTTGAATCTAAGGACAAGCAACTTTGTGATGATTTTGCCAAACTCATGACAAACAAGTTTGAAATGAGTATGATGGGAAATTGAATTATTTCCTAGGATTGCAAGTCAAGCAACTCAAAGATGGAATATTCATAAATCAAGCAAAGTATGCGAAAGAAATGCTCATAAAGTTTAGGATCAAAGAGGAAGAGAAACCTGAAAAGATCCCTATGAGTGTTGGTACCAAATTGGGCTATACTAAAGAAGATAAAAGTGTTGAAGAACACAAGTATAGGAAGCTCATTGGTTCCTTGTTGTATTTAACAGCAAGTAGACCTGACATCCAGTATGCTGTTTGTGTGTGTGCAAGATTCCAATCTGATCCAAGAGAATCACACTACAAAACGGCAATCAAGATACTGAAATATGTCAAAGGTACAATCAATGTTGGATTATGGTATCCTAAAGATTCTGGACTAGAATTGGTTGGTTATTCTGATGCTGATCATGGAGGATCAACTCTTGATAGAAAAAGTACCTCTGGAACTTGTCAGTTTTTGGGTACTAGATTAATATCATGGTTCAGCAAGAAGCAAACCTATGTTGCCAATTCATCCACTGAATCTGAATACATTGCGGCTGGATGTTGCACAGCTCAAATCCTATGGATTCAGCAACAATTAAGAGATTATGGTATTTCTGCAAAGAAAACACCAATCTTTTGTGATAATACGAGTGCTATTGCTATCACGCAAAATCCTAAGTTTCACTCTAGGACCAAACACATTGATATTAGACATCATTTCATTAGAGATCATGTGGAAAAGGGAGATATTGAGGTTGTGAAAGTAGGTACTGATGATCAACTTGCTGACATCTTTACCAAGCCCCTACCAGATAATAGGTTCGCAATGCTAAGGTATAACCTTGGATTGATTGAACTACCTCAATAAAAGATACTTTTGGCAGAATGCTGAAACAGGCATTCAGCAAGCCAAAGTATTCTTACTTAAAAGCTCCGTCCACTAATTTCGTCTAAGAAATGATAGGTCACTACATGATTGTTGAAACAGGCATTCAGCAAGTAATTCCTTCAACACGGGTATTTGTTAGGAAACTTGATCACTTGCTGAGACGGGCACTCAGTAAGAGAAAAACCTTAAAGATTGCTGAAACGGGTATTCAGACAATCAAAGATACTGAAACAGGTATTCAAGTATCAAGGGAATATTCTGAGACGGGAACTCAGAAAAAGAGCAAAACTCTTTTCTCAGATTTTACCAAAGTATATCTCAAGTACAAAAGAATTTACTGATACGGAAACTCAGAAATATCTTTTAAACTTAAGAAAATATGAGATATCTAAGTAAGGGGAACTTTCAGCAAGTATCTAGGTTATTTATGCAAACTCGCTGAAAAGATTCTTGTCTATTTCAGCAAGCAATCTAAACCCGTAAAACTCGGTAAAATCAATTTGTGACGTTAATCGGGCACAGATAAACTCGTAATAATCATGACATGAAATACAATCGTGGCCATTGATTAAAAGGAGTTATTGATCTAACGGTTAACAAAACAAAGAGAGAGAGTGCTCTGACAGTTTTAGTTAGTGGGCCACTACGCATTCAATGCAAAGGCTCCACTAACGCCTTTGTTTCTCTGTTTTACCCTTGCTGAGAACTCAAATCGATTGAGTTTCTCACACATCAGAGACACTATATAAAGAAGGAGTTAGAGAAATGACAAAATTCTTTAACTCACATTTCCTTTCTCTGCAAATTTTAGCCTGAATCTACTGTACCTCCGGTCAAAAAGCAAACTATCTTTTTCGTACACATTTTCTTCTCTATATAAAGAAATGGCACCAAAGAGACAGTCCTCCAAGACCTCCAAGTCGTCTTAGGTTGACAGTGCGCACTGCTCCGGTGACTACTCCGGCAACAAACACAACGAAAGTTGTGTTGAAAAACGATAGAATCTCTGAAAAACCTATGCCTCCTTCATATCTTGACACTGCAAAGTGTGAGATGATGATGCAATGGGGCGGATTCGCTAAAGAGAAGTATATCCGATACTTCTATGAACAAGAACTTGACGGTGACAATGAAGAGGCGCTTGAATTTATCAAGAAGCAAGGCCTCATTCATTTTATAATGCTCGCTCTAAGCACGTGACCATGTTAGACACAATGGAGTTCTACAACAATGCAGAAATCCAGTCCCTAACTAATAGTAAAGGAGTCACTGAAAAAGTGATCTTTACTACAGTTCAGAACACGCAAATCGTCCTGAAATGGACTGATTTAGCGGAAATCTTTCAGATTCCAACCACTGGAACTGAAGATGACATCACTGCCACTGATGAAGAAATTGAAGCCTTCTACAGTGACGTCAGAAATGAGAAAATGAAAAAATGAGAGATTGCTCCCGTGACTTGGACAAAGCACATTAAGAGAAAGCATCTCTGCCATTCACTTGGTCTAGTAGCTCTGCTACTGATTAAAGTTTTGGACTCCCAAGTTGGAGGAATAGACCAAGTAGGCCTGAGAAGGTGGCCGCTGCTGATGCATATCTATGAAAACAAAACGGAGCTTAACTGGGCTAAGTACATTTTCAACAGACTTGTTGATTGTGTTACTAAGTTCAAGGTTAAGGTGGAAGACAACAAAGTCTCACCTTCCTTCCAGTTATGTATGGAATAAAGATATGCTATATCCTTGAACATTTCAGGATTCAGCTGAGAAACCCATTGCCAATCAAGAAATCTGTATGCAATATGGGAAGATCCTTCTACAAGTAGAATTTACCTAAGATTGCTGGCAAGAAACTTGAAAAATCTAAGAAGACAACAGCTGCAGATGTTGTCAGCACAAGTCAGCAAGAAAGGTATACAACAGCTGCAAATGTCACCACTCAGCAACTTAGAGATGAAACTGCTGTAGATGGTGGTGACAGAGATGAAACTGCTCTAGATGGTGATCATGCTGACACCACTACTCCCGTTGCTGAAAATGCAACTACTGACGCCTCTGCTGGGAAACTGGAAAAATCAAAGAAGAAAAAGAGGAAAGCTGATGATGAAACTCAGACTGCAGCGTCATCAGCAAACCCTGTCCCCAAGAGGAAAAGGACAAATAACACAAGGAAGAAAACACTGGCTCGCAAGTCAGTACCTATTGTCCATGACCTCTCAGACAATTCCCAGACAATTGCTGAAACGCAAGTTCCAGTAGATGTTGCTGAGGTGGTTACTGAAACCTATGTCCGCAATGTTGAAGTGTTTGCGGAAGCCTTCAACAATCAACTTAATGTTGATACATCTACTGCGAATAGACCACAAGGCAGTGGAAATGAAATTCCTGCCCAAGTCCCAGATATCTACATTGTAGATAATCTAGATGATCAGACTCTGGAACCAGCAAGTGATATTGCTGCTGATCTGAGAACCGCGGCACTTGCTGATGCTGCTCAAAAGATGGTTGCTGAACAAGCAACTCATCAAGTTGCTGAAACCACAGTTGCTGAAGATCCAGTTGCTGAGACAGCAATAGTTCAAGTTCCAGAAGTTGCTGAAGAAACACAAGAAGCATTATTCAACGACGCATCTCGTGATGCTGAGAATACTGGACCAAGTTCACCAAAGACATCAATTGACAAAGTCCAGCTTGTACTGGAAGCTTTAAGCCAACAGATGGAATTGGATATTGAAGAATCATCCAACAAAACCATTGATGCTTTTATGACAAGCAGTGAGCTTAAGGGTCAAGATGCTTCTGCTCAACTTGTCATTTCAGAGACAAGGGAGATTGCTGAAACCACGCAGCTTTCTCAAACAGAGCAAGCCAAAAAGTCTGCTGAAGAAACAGTCCCAGAAACTGAAGAAACTGTTAATGCTGAAAGGACTGAGCCACAACCTGTCCTTCTTCAGCAGGTAGATAACTCAACCATCAGTAAAACTTCATTTTCTGAAACTTATTCTTTTGCTAATATTATGATATCTCTACAGACTTCTCAAGATGCAAGTCAGAGGGTTGCTAAAGCCTCTGCACCAGAATCAACACTCCCTGCTCAGCAGGTAGTTAAAGTTTTTGGGAATAAAACTAAGTTTGACAACTTAGTACTTGTATCTAACTTATATTTATTTCAGGATGAACAAATGGAGGATGCTACTCAAGCTCCTCAAGGAATGGAAATTGTACAACATGAGCTTGCTGAAACTCAGCAGGTAATTCATGTTTCAGCTTTGAACTCTAAGGCAATTATCCAAACCTCTCCTGATCTAAATATTATTCTTTTTCAGGCTCTAAAGGAGACCACTGAAGTGGTGCACATCACTGAAGATTCACAAGTGAGTTCTGAGGAACTTTACTTGAACTTCAAAAGAACAACCTTGTCAGGAGTTGCTAAGTCTGTCAGCAACTGGCAAAGGTACAGAAGGATGGACTTTCTGACCTCCATCTTCATCTATCAAATGAGAAAAAGAGATCCTCTCTACTGAAGCTTGAGACATTTGTCCACTCCATACTTCCTGAAGAATTCTCATATTCTCAGCTAATGAGCTCAAATCTGATTGCTCAAATCAGAGAGAATATGAAGGCAAAATTTAAGAGTGCCTCTCCAGATGAACAAGCTGTGATGCTCAAGGGTTTATTTGTACCCGTGGTGGCTGATCCCCACAATAATCAATGAGGAAGAGGAAGTATCGAGTGTTGCTCTATACAAGCATCTTAAGCTAGTCATTCTGACGGATGATGATGAAGAGGAAGAAGATGAAAACATCCCTACTGATCCCAGTGATGATGAAGGGAAAGATTCAAAGGATAAAAAGGATGACGATGATGACAATCAAGGTCCAAGTCCTGATGCTGGTGGACTAAAAATGACAGTTGCTGAAACTGAACAACAAGACAATCAGCAAGCTGAACAACCACAACCTCAGCATGAATCTCAACCTGCTCCTGCTGATGCTGAAAATCAAGCACCTGTACAAGGTGCTGATACTGAAGAAGAATATGCCAGAAAACGGGCTGTCTTGAAACATGGCAAGAGCCAACTTTCTGATGCCAAGGTCACTGATGCAAACCTTGATGATGAAGATGAAATGGATGAGAAGATTACCAACGAGCTCTACAAAATAGTCTCCTGATCCATGCAAGGCATACGCAGGATCTGGAAATTGGTCAATCTTCAGGTGTAAAACCATAGGAAGTCCCCTCCCTTCCACTTACTACTGGCGAAACTCCAGTAATTGAGTCTCAAACGTTGCCCTCAGCAACTACTCAATTAAAACTAACTACTGGCGAAACTCCAGTAATTGAGTCTCAAACGTTGCCCTCAGCAACTACTCAATTAAAACTAACTACTGGCGAAACTCCAGTAATTGAGTCTCAAACGTTGCCCTCAGCAACTACTCAATTAAAACTAACTACTGGTGAAACGCCAGTTGTTGAGTCTGAAGCGTTGCCATCAGCAACCACTCAACCAAAAGGAAATGAAGCTGCTGACTTAGGTTCCAAGGTTGCTGGCCTTGATGAATCTGAGGATGAAGATGATCTATCAGCAAACGAGGATGAAAACTCAAAGAAAGACCCAAAAGTGGTTGAAATTCCTCCTCCTGACTATATAAATGATGTAGACGATGATTTTAGAGGAGAATTGCTGATGAAAGATGATCAGTTTGCTTCAGAACTGAAAGTTCATTCCTTGACCCCAAATCTAGTGTCGTTCCCACGTGTAGAGGAGTTTACTCCTAGAATTTTGGCACTGAAGAAACTCCATGATGCCTGCAAAGCAGAAGATGAGGCATTGCTTGCTGAGAGCCCGCTTGATATTGGAAAAATATTGGCTACAGTGCTGAGACGCACTACTACTCTTACAATAGCTCAAAAAGACATCAGTCTTTATCACAAGAGCTATGAAGAAGATGTAAGTCAAGCACTCCGGCTAGCAAAGACCGCTCTAGTAAAGGCTCAGACTTTCATGGAAGACAAGGCCGCAACTGAACAAAGACATGAGGAGAACATGGTGAGTATTAAAAATGAGTTGTCAAAAATGACTTCTGATCAGCAACAAATCATCATGAAATACAACAGCCTAAGTACTCTTGCTGAAAACTGCAATGAGTTCTACTCTCTGCACATCACTCCGATGTTGCAATCCATGTCTAAGGGGGAAAAGAAAGGTACAAGAAAGAGAACCCAAACCCCTCCTACTGTTGATGCGCCACTACCAATAGAACCTCTTGCTGAAAAAGAGCAAAGTTCAAAAAGACAAGCAGAATATGAGTTACATTCAGCAAGTCCCAAAAAGAGAAAAACTGCTGCTGAAACTCAAGGTTTTTGCCACACTGAAAGTCATCAAGATCTGAATGAAGATGATGATGATGATGACAATCAGACAATAGCTCAAGCCATAAGAGCTAGACCCTTAACAGCCTTAACTCCGTCTGGCCATTCAAAGCATTTCTCTTCTGACTCAAGATCTTCAGCAAGAGGTCAAGACAATGCAAAGTCAAGAAGAAGAAGGCAAAGACAGGAAGAAAAGAGGCTGGCTAGCATTGCTATTGGCTCCGACATTGAATACACCAAGACCAGCAATGATGAAACCACTCAGAACGTGATCAGAAACGTTCATTGTTGCTGGATCTTAAAGCTGGAAGATTTGTTGGTGAATGAGTTCTTTCCTACAATCATTTTGAACCAGATGTTCACTTGGATTGAACTCAAGGTAAAAAGAAAAGAAAGGGCTGAGTCCCTCCCAAGAAATATTGTTGGGAGATGGTTGAATCTTGAAGTCTCAGTAAGAAGAACTGCAATTGGTAAGTCTATAAGACAAGAACCTGAATTGATAAAACCAGTTGGCATTGTTTATTACTCTGACCCAGTGACTAAGAAAACAAAGAAGAGACTTGGATTGATTCCTTATGAGTATTTCTATCTCACTGCTAAGGATCAAGAAGAAGATCTTCTCTGGCTAAGGAAGATTCATCCTAAAAGCATTTCAGATACACAGCTTCTCCATGCCAGCAATTGGGGCATGCATTTGTGGGTAACTCATTACATGGAAATGAATGCTGAAAAGCATCATCACACTGCCTGCAAAAATGCAAGAATTCTTCAATTACAAGTCCGTAGGCTACTTGAGAACTACGAAAAGGACTGTATTGAATTCACTACACTTGCTGCGAAGAGTGTAAGAGAGATTTTGAGAAAATCTTCTGGAAGAGCTTAACTCTCTGTAATAGTTTTGTTAAAGTTTTTATTTGCTGATTTTGTTTAGTTATCTCTGCTCTTTCCTGTAAACTTACTGAAAGATAACTATTAGCAATAAAGCTTTTTGACTCTTATTGGTTTTTGATTATGCAACTTACTTATGCTTACTGTTTAAATTATTCAAGTATGCTTGCATTAATCAACTGATTTATTCAACATTAGAAACCTCTAAAAGGGTAACAATTAATTTAGCCATGGATTGCTAACATCAAAAAGGGGGAAATTTGTTAGGAAACTTGTAATTTTGATGAGCAATTAGCCATGCTAAATTAAGGAAAGTCCAGTAACTAGTACTCTTAAGGTCCATAGGAATTTAGAATTTTAAGGACATTGTAAAAGAGGAACGTTTGCTGAAGACTTAGAGTAGGTGCTAGATAGGTTGGTTTTACCGCTTATGATGTATCTTGTTTTCTGAAAAGAAATACAACCTATTGAAGCATTTGCTGATGATGTACTTTGTTTTTACAAACAAACTATTGAAGCATTTAGAACCGCTCAGAATCTTGAAGATTTCGAAGACTGAAGACTAGAAGATTGGTATCTACAAAGGCACATGTTGCTCAGAAAGTGGAAACTTCAGCAACAACTTGCATAAGTGAAAATCTATATGACAGAGTAGGTTGTGCTTGCTGAAACTGAGACTGACCACTTGCTGATGGAACATTTGTGACCTCTTGCTGAAAGTACTTGTATTTGCGCTCCAATGTTACTGTTTGAATTTTATTCAAAAGAGCATTAAATGCAAAGCATGCACGCGAAGGACATGAAGACTAGAAGACAAACAAGGACGCTGTTGAAAGTACAAAAGCAAGATAGTGACATTTTAAGGAACAAAAGCCTTAGAATTTGAAATTCAAACGGCTCCTTATCACTATAAATAGAGGTCATCCGGCAAAGAGTTGAAGTGTGTCAACAACGTGATCATACTCTCACTTGTGCTTAAACTACACATACCCTTCAATACTCTTTACTGCCATTGATCCGTTCCAAGACTTAAAGCTTGAAAAAGCTACTTGTGAAGAAGTAGAACTTACACGACTAAGAAATTAGTTAAGTGTTCTTTCTTTCTTTCGAACAAGAACAAGTCTTGACATCAGAAACAATCAAACTTGTCTACTGAAAAGTATTCAAAGATTTTGTTTCTTAGATTACTTGTTGTAACTGAATAAGTTATAATTAAGTTATCTCACCCCAAACCTCTCTAACTGAAAATACACCCTTTCAGGCGTGATATTCAGGGGGAACTTAATCGAGCATAGTGTTGCTGATTAAAAGTACCAAATTTGGTGGAGAACAAGGTTACGTTCTCTAGTTAGGTTGGAGACGAAGCAAGTGTGCTTTGGTTTCTGTTTGAATCGCTATAGATAGGTATTGTAAGGAACCTCAAACTTATCTTAGTGGATTCAGTCCTAGAAAGGACAAAGTGGATTAGTTGAGAGATTACGCCACTCTCAGATACCACTATAAAAGTGTTTGTGTGATTTACTTACTGTACTTAGTTTTCAGCAAAGCATATCTATCTGTACACAGTCACTCACATCACTTGTTGAAACTTTCATTTACTGAAAAAGCACTTATTGTATCAAAGACTTCCGCTCTCTGATTTTAAGTATCAGCAAACCTAGTTACTGTGAAGTAACTTGCGCTTGCTGAGAAAGTTAAGTATCAGCAAACTCATTACTGCAAAGTAATAAGCACTTGCTGAGAAAGTTTTTAAACGACGAAAGTTTGAAAAGACTATTCACCCCCTCCCCTCTAGTCTTTTCTTGTTGTTTAAAGGGACCAACATTAGTAAACTCAGTAGATAAGAACTCCAATCCATTATTAGTCCTGAGATACTTCAATGATCTTTCTGATTGATTCTCTACCTCAGCTAACCATTCCTTGAACTGATTAAATGCTTGATCCTTAGACTTCAGAATATAAACCCAGACCTTCCTTGAATAATCATCTATGAATGAGATGAAATATTTACCTCCACCTTCAGTGAGTGTCCTGGATGGTCCCCATAAATCTGAATGCACATAATCCAAGTTAGCTTTAGTAGTATGCTTCCCTGTGTTGAAACTGGTCTTGTGCGCCTTCCCCATCACACATGTCTCACAGAATGGTAACTTAGTGAACTTGTCTCCTCCAAGTAATCCCTGCTTGGTAAGTTCCTTCAATCCTTTCTCTCCAAGATGGCAAGCCTCTTGTGCCATAGATATGTGTTTTCATTCCCATGAACTGCTGCACTTCTCCAGCTACCGTGTTACCAGATAAATAGTAAAGACCATTCTTCTTAACACCTTCCAGCAAGGTTATCTGAGGTGTTGACCCAACACCCCCCTGAACCCCGTGCATAACCCGCAGAACACCATGACTACAAATCCATGAATATCCCATAGCATCAAATTGACCAAGTGAGATCAGATTCCTCCTCAAATCAGGTATGTACCTTACACCAGTTAACAATCTAACAGTTCCATCATTTAACTTCAATTTAACATCACCAATTCCTTTGACCATGCATGATTGATTGTTCCCCAAAAGTACAGTTCCTCATTTCCCATATTTGAAGTTTGTAAACCATTCTTTAACCGGACTCATATGAAAAGAGCACCCAGAATCAAGTATCCAGGATAAGTCTATATTAGAAGTAGAGACCGTAAGTACCTCTGAGATGTCAAAAGATTGTGTCGCTTGTGCTATGTCAACTGTTCCTGCCTCTCCCCCAGATTGCTTTGGCTTCCTGTTGTTCCACACAGGGCAATCCTTCTTGAGATGTCCCTTATTGTGACAGTGGTAGCACCTCCTATTCTCCACAGAATCTGATGACCTCTTACTCTCTTGCTTCTTATATTTCTCCTTTGGTAATCTTTCCCTTGAAGAACCCTTCTTGGAACCATGGTACTTCATAGCAAGACTCTCAGCCGAATGTCCACCTTCCTGCAGATTCTTCTGCTTATGGAACTCCCTAGTCTTCAATGATTCTCTTACCAAATCCAAAGTTACTTTAACATTACCAAACATCAACGAATCTCTAAAGTTCTCATAGGAGTTGGGCAGGGAGTTGAGCAACACCATAGCTTTGTCTGCGTCTGTAGTCTTATCACCAACATTCTCCAAGTGTGTTGTGATCTTGTCAAACTCTGCTAACTGCTCCAATATCGACCTCCCTTCAACCATCCTAAATCCAAGAAACTTCTGCTTGAGATACATCATATGGGCTGATGATTTCCCCATATAAACTTCTTCAAGTTTATCCCAGATACCCTTTGCATCAGTACACTTGATAACCTCCCTCAATGCTTCGTCGCTTAATGAGTGAATCAGTATATTGTATGCCTTCTTCTTGATTTCCTTCTTCTTTGCATCGTCTTTAAACTCCTTAAGACCGTCATCCCCCAACAGAGCATCGTCAGCTCCATAATCCGATAACAAGGCCTTAACCCTCGGTTTCCACAGGCTGAATCTGCGTGCTTCGTCAGCTTCTCAATCTCGATTTTTGTTGATGACATTATATCAAGCTTTGGATTCTCCCGGTAAATTCTTCGACCTTTCTTCCCACAGACGGCGCCAATTGTTGAGTTCGATTCAACAATAGTCGATTATACCTAATCACAAAAGCTCACAGCACAACTAAACCACCAAGAACCAGTTGCACCAATCAAACACACACCCAAGCAACCAAAACAGAAAATAGAGCAAGAACGATAAGTAAGAAAGACACAAGAGTTTAACGTGGTTCGGTTGTAAATAACCTACGTCCACGGAGATCACCAGCTTCCACTATATTATATCAATCCCAATTACAAGTCCCTAAGAGTATGCAAGAAACAAGAACAAATCTGTCTCTCAAAGCTAGAACCTATAATCTATATAATATTACCCTTCGAAGTAGTCGAACCGGGTCTTCAAGCTGTAATGAATATGTCTCCAGATCTGGTTATGAGCATGCAGTAATCACCCATTTATATAGCCTTCAATTTGCAGCTATACCTAAAGGAATTCGAATAGGAATTGATTTCCTAATGGAGACATTACCTTTTCCTGATTGCATTCGGAAACAGTTGTTGAGATAACACCTCATAAATAGGATACGATCCATGGTGGCATCGATCGAGTGATCGGTTAGTGTGCAGCAGTGTAACTGAACCCAAAATGAAAATCAATGAAGCTTCCGGGAGTTATAAGGTGGTCTAGCGGAAGGGAGGTAGGATAGTGAAGGAGAGGTGCAAGGTTCGATCTCCAGCGGAGACATAAGGCGGTTTCGGTGTGGAGATATAAGGTGGTTTAGGATATTGTATAGCAGTAGTGTAGAAGTAGTTGTGATATTTGCCGTTTTAAAAAGAAAATCAATGAAGCTTCCAATTGGAGACTTGGAGTCATCGATATAATAATAATAACGCATAACTCATTGTTAATTTACTAAAACGTCAGCATTTAATTTCAAATAATTGTTCCCTTATTAATTTTCTCACAGTTAATATTACTGTTGAGTAAATTTGTGGCACTTTTGGTATTGTTGTTCTTGAAATTAACTTTTTTAGACGTGAAACTAGCTTGTTGTTTCTGAAACCAATGCTTTTATGTGTTAAACCAACTATTTTTTAGGCGTGAAACTATTTTCTGAAACTAATTCGTAAAACTACTTTTTTCTAAAATTAAATTGTGAAACTAACTTTGGGGATTTCTATTCTCAGGTAGATTTCGTACCGACCTAAACGTAGGTTTCCATTAGATGATTGCCACATGGCACATGTACAATTTTATATATTTTATTTTATTATAATTTATTAAATATTTACTAAATATATATTTTTAACCTTCTACCCTTCAATTAAACATTTGAATTCAGCAAATTAAAATCAAAATCAACGAAGATCAAAATTCAAAACGGAAAATTACATTCTAGTTACATTTTTCAAACTATATTAGATACTAGTACATACCCGTGGCGATGCCACGGTATGATATAATGCTCAACTTATATAAATTAATAAAAAAGAATTATTCAATATAAGAGGATAAATAAGTTATCAAATGAATTATATTTTTAAATCGCACATAGATGTATCAATGCCACGGTATATACTTCTAACTTATAAGATTTCAATAAATAGAAAGGTGATTCGATTGTAAGAGTATAACAAAAATTAATAAATCAATAATATTATAAAATATAAAATAAAAGTCAACAACCAAAAACATAGATGTTACAAATGTTAAAACACGCGATTAGCAAGTTCACCCGACAGACCATTATTCGGTGACAGTATTACAGACGATCCAAGTTTCGTTACCGGTTGATCTTCTGCATGACCGGTCAATCTTCTGCATGACGTAATAACATAAATTGTTTACAAAATGATATTATAATAACAATATATCGAGTAATTCCAATTTTATAACAATTATAATAACCTATAGATATCCAAGTAAAACATACAATACATTATAGCTAGTAAATGAATAAATTACACACAAAAAGTCATTTTTTGACCTCTCGCGAATTAAGGGGGATTGACACCCGCGAACTAAGTGTAACCGGCGAATTACCTATCTATAAAAGGGCTTGAACCCTAGGGAGCTTTCCCCATTTGAGCCGACACAACATATCTTCCTCCTTCTCCGTTTTCTTCTTTCGGAAATTTTACCCGATTTGAGCCGACATCAATCTGCTCGTCTTCTTCCGATCTCCTCCGACATTCCCAAATTTCCGTTTTTCATCTTTCTCATCCGATTCCTTTTTCTCATCCGAATCGGCGCCGGCTTCTCCATTCTAATCTCTCCGATGAATTTATCAACCCAATTCATTCCAATATAGATTAAGATATCTCTTTCCATCATACATGAAAAATCCAAAATCAAGTCGACTATTACGTGAAGAATCGACGATGACAATGCCATCGGGTAAATCAATCTACTCTCGAATCTATGTTGGTAAGTATATCACTACACTTCTATTTATTTTTTTCATATATCTCCCATATTTATTAACTAAATCTCAACTTTTATTTGTGAATTTCACGCCTCCGTTTTTGCCATCCAATCATCTCAAGTCTCGTCGGAAATCTCTAACGGTGAGTTACGCAATCTGATAATTTATTCGTTTATGAATCCATATATAAGTTCTCAAATTTGATTAATCCCTCTACGTTTATTGTAATGAGGTATTTCGTGGCTTAATATTGAAGCGGGATTTCATTTTTTTCCACGAGCTTACAACAGCTTCAAACACTGATCTGGTGAGTACTACACCCTACTATAATCTTTAAAGTTGTTGACCAATTTATTTTGTTGATATGCATAGTTACAAGACTTATGAAGAGGCGTAGTATAGAGTACCATAAAATAAATTGTGTCCGACTACAATGACATAAATTTCATTAGTAAATTTCATTATAAATGTATTCTTAGTCTCGGTTAATAAAATTATAGTAAAATGAGAATGAAATATTGAGCATACATAAACTGTTTTGTCTATATGTAAATTGGTTAGTGTTCGTCAACTTGTATTTTTCGATTATCATTTTTCTAATATCTGTAAATTATTTTCTTGCATTTTCAATTATCATTCTGATTTATGATTTGTATTTTTTATTGCGAGGTGTTTGGAAATGAAAAGTTAAAGCTATGGGAGTCATAGAAGAAAATAAAAGTGATGATGATTATGCCGTGGCAAATCAGGTTCGTATTGAATTTGACTCTCGATCTTTCATGTTTTTATTAAAATCCATAGCTTTATGCTTAAATATATACTTAATCTCGGTCTAAATTGTGTTTGACTGGACACAAACCACTAAGTATAAAATATTTTAAAATAATTATATTTTATAAACTAATGATTTGGCACTACTAATGTGTTATGACTGTCTAAGTTAAAAAATGTTATATTTGGCTGAACAAAAACAGTAGATATAAAATATAACATCATATTTAACCATATCATATTACTTCAAATTTTATATAACGCAGGACGGTGCAAAATTAATTAATGATTTTGGTGTTTTCTGCTTCACAAGTCTAAAATCAATTTTAGACTTGTGAAGCCAGAAAACACAAAATTCATTAATTACATTTCACAGTTCTAGCTGTATACTCATAGCAAATATTGTAGCATAAAACATAGTTAATAAGGTTTCAATCTACTGAACACAACTACATCCTTAAATCCTTTCCCTCATTTTTTGTGGTTCTGCGTTTCGACTCACTATCCGTGAAGGTACCATTACATTCCAGTAAAGGTCCCTATCATGTATAGTGATTCGGATCGCCGGGCCACAAATTATGACGGAATGGAAACAATATCACTTGCAATTTAATAAGGTTTCACGTAATAGAAGTACAAACACACTTCCCCAACCAGCACCGTCTGCACTTACATCAAGAGCAGGCGGTGTCGCTTGGGGGAGTGTGCTTGTACTTTTATTATCATGTAAACAATAATTGTAAGTGTAATGATATACATCAAACATAGTTAATAAGGTTTGAATTTACTGATCACAACTATATCCTTAAACACTTTCCATCATTTTGCAGAACACACCTCCAATATATAATTTCTCTCATAATGTTGTTTATCTCATATAGTATAAATTTCCATTATCTTTGGTGGTCCTGCGTTCCGACTCATTATCATCGACAGGTACCATTACATCTACGTAACGGACCCTGTCAATTATAATGAGTCGGATCGCCTGGCCAACAAATATAATAGAATGGATTTTTAATTTAAAGTCTAATATGATTTGCATACAATAAAATTTATAAACACACTTTCCCACGTGTGCCATTGAACGGGGCAAATAGAATGTGTCTTGCATAAATTGTGTGATGATGACAGCTTCAAAATCCTTCAACTGAGACAATGCCGCCTGTTGGCCTCAGAGTTATTATTATAGTCTGACTAAGACAAAGTCACAACAATATTACCTCTGGGGCCAGCTGTCGGGATTTCTCAAACAGATTGAATTGTCTGAACACCACTACTTCATCAATTTCGTATAAAATTCATGTTATGGTTAACCAAAGTGTGTCATGTTATAAATTGTGTGATGATGAACAATTTTCAATCTTTGTATTAAGATAATGCTGCCCGCTGACCTCATAGTCATTATTATAGTGTGACTAAGAAATAACAGGTTAATATTACCTGTGGGGACAGCTGGCAGGATTATCTAAAACGATTGAATTGTCTGAACACTACTATTTCTCTATACATTCTTTGTCTATATATTTCTCACATTATTACTTTCACCGATTCTTTTCTGCTGTTTCTCCATCTATACACTTCACTATTTATAATATTTCTGTATACACTATTTCTCATTAAGTATTCATTACTGAAAGTATATGTGATGATGAAAATAGTAATGTCCAATGTCATTTTTATACCACTCCTTCGACGATGAATTAAATTGTGTGATAATGCATAAATTGTGTGATGATGACAGCTTCAAAATCCAACTGAGACAATGCCACCAGCTGCCCTCAGAGTTATTATTATAGTCTGACTAAGACAAAGTCACAACAATATTACCTCTGGGGCCAGCTGTTGGGATTTCTCAAACAGATTGAATTGTCTGAACACCACTACTTCATCAATTTTGTATAAAATTCATGTTATGGTTAACCAAAGTGTGTCATGTTATAAATTGTGTGATGATGAACAATTTTCAATCTTTGCATTCAGATAATGCTACCTGTTGACCTCAGAGTCATTATTATAGGGTGACTAAGAAATAACACGTTAATATTGCCTCTGGGGACAGCTGGCAGGATTATCTAATGCGGTGAGATTGAATTGTCTGAACACTACTATTTCTCTATACATTCTTTAATGTTATAGATACATGCTCTTTAAAAGGGCGTAATGATGAAAATGATTGATCTCGAATGTTTATTTCACACCGCTCCTTCGGCTATGCTATTATTATGATACGAAAATAATTTTGATATTATAACAATAGCAGAGTGCGAAGGAGCGGTATTAAATCGACAATGAGATTATTCATATCTGAACACACCTCCGATTTAAATTGATTTTTTGAAGCTGTCAGAGCCCGAATTTGATTAACACATTCTACCTTTTCGTATTTTACAATTTCATATTATTTTATATTGATATTATTTTACTTTACTTTAAACCATAGTTTTGATGTACCTTGTCATGCTGATATGTATGCTTTTCAAAATAGTGTTATGATGACTTGAGTAATTTATATGAAAATGTGACAATGGCGCACGTATCTCCTTGAAGTCCTTATTACACATTTTGAATGATTCGATTCAAAGTAATAATTACTCAAGCAGATACGTGCGGCATTGTCCTAAAACATTGAAATGTCTGAACACTATTCAATAAAATGTATAGTTGTGACAGGAATTGTAATTTCATTTGTTACGACTTATTTGTGTGAACACGAATTACTGGAATGTAACAACTATAGTTTTTGTACTTGATGATGAGATAATAATCCTTGTACTAAGATAATGCAAGTAGCCTCCGGTGAAGTCATTATTATACGTTGATTAGCTGAAAATAATAATAATATTGCCTTTGCAGGAGGTTTCTTGGACTATCTAAGTTTCAATAAAGGATTATTTGTATCTGATTAACTCATACCACTCCTTCGGTGAATGTTCATCTCCGGAGAATGTTTTTATTACACACTAAAGGAAAACAAAACAAACTTTCAAATGAAAAGGACAGAGTGTTGTTGTTATAATAACAACTTCACTTATTGAAATTAAAAAACATAGATGTTCACCGTGATTTTGAACTTGATACTTCATAATCGACTCAATTCCAATCGTATCGGCAGAATCGAGCCAACATTTCAGTCAACTGACCGCAACACTCAATTTTATAGTTGTACTTGAAAGCTTCGGCACACCCCCTTTCAATGTTTCGTTTTTCCATATTTAATATTTTTTGCTTAAGATCTTTGACGGTTTGCTCAATCACAGGATGTTCGAGATAGATGAGATGAAGCTGTGCAACAACTTGAGCAGCTTGAAAGATGGGACCGTAGTGGTGCTCATAGACTTCAGCCTTCTCCTTGACATCCAAAAGCTTGATAAGCAGAGTAGGGTCAGAATCCTCTCTTCCATTTGCTTCGTAATACCTGTTTTCAAACTAAATTTAGTGGATAAAAGACAGGATTCATATATTCAACAAAAAGGTTCATTTATCAATAAGTAAAATACCTGACTCCGTTTGTTAGCATAAATTTGAGATTTCTATCAAACCTCGCCTCAAACTGAGGGTACTGATTCATAGTGAATAAACTTTGAGTGAAGAAGCAAGTAAATGAATAAGAATGTGAATGAAGTAGGATTTAGGTGGAGGACTATATTTATAGAACCATTGCATGAATTGTGACAAACACTTGTCAATGCATGTATTAGAATTTTTGTAACACCATCCACACTTGTCAATTTCAGCCTCTACACAAACACTTGTATTTTTTTCAATTCAACATTGAAAAATAATGTTTTATTATTAATGTAGCATGGATTACAATTGTCATCTCAAAACAAATACACTTGGTTCGTAATAACGGAATTAGTAGCAGATGCAGAAATTACGACAAACATAAATGCACAACACATAAGTGTAAAAATGCTACACCATACACTCGAGTCATCATAGATATCGTATCAAACATTTCTTGTAGTTCGAAACCCACCGTGATTCTTGACTGTGTGAAACATTGTAACCCTACACTGCACAACATAGTTGTGCATGCTCTTCTCACCTAGGCCGAATGTAATATAATCCTTTTCCAAGTCCAGAATCGTTTCTTTCAAACATCTAGCCGACTCCTCAACAGAAGGGTTCTGGCACGATATAACATAAAGTTGTGCAACAACATCTGCAGCTTGATAGATCGGTCCTCTTTGATGTTCACGTAGTTCTGTCTTTACTCTAACAGCTTTAAGTTGCTCAAGTAGAGAAGGATTTTCAATCCTATTACCATGAACATCATGATACCTACACGTTAAAATATGTGAGAACAAAGTATGAAAATAGTTAAATAATAAACAACTACAAAATGTTACCTTACGCCCCATTTGAGCATGTGCTGAAGTTGTTCATCAAAAATAGCTTCAAACTGAGGTTGATTATACATAGCAGCTCTCAAAAACGTTAGTGAATAAGTGTATGTAGTTAAAATCGAACAGATGAGTAGTATAATTCTTGGTGAATTGGCTCACAATTTATAGAAGTTGTGCATGCACATGCATTATAATGCATGCAACTTCACCACACTTGTCAATGCATGCAATTTCAACCACACTTGTCAATGCATGCAATTTCAAGTCTATAATGCATATATACCGTTTGATTGTCGTGTATGCGTAAATCAGGATTTAATTTACTCTGTGTGTTGCAGGAAACCGGATGTTATTCCCTATCGACTATGGAGTGAATCCAACTCATTGTCAATCTATTGTAACACAACATCAATGCACCTATTATTTTTTAAATGTTATCTTGAAGTTTAAATACATTATGGAAGACTATCGTAGTATTGTACATCAAACATGTTACTAAATAATATGGACGCCTAATAGAAACAATAAAAATCAATATTGATGTTGCATGTTAAGATAGTATATCAACTTATTAGCCACAGTTACAGTAACGGGGCCAATTGGTGGTGTCGAATAGGATCATCAATTCTCTGTTCGCTAGGCAATAGTGACACCCAGTGCTGGATCCACTTCCACTCGGTGTATGGATACGACACATTGAAACACGTATGAACCACAATATTCTAACCTCCATGGCCCCTAGAATTTCATTCAGTTTTTTGCGACATTTAGTTATATATTTCCGTCCACTACATGTGCCTTCATATGCACGCATTATCGATATACCGTCTTCCCTAACTCGTGGATCATGCATGTGCCACATCTTGAACACACAACTCAAATACGGTGCTTCCACATGACCAGCTAACATTGCCCGTTGAAGGAACTGTTGGGCCGTTTCATATTTTTTATAGAAGAAGTAATCTATCTGCATCAATATTTATTGAAATTTGTGTTAGTGATTATGTAAGAAAAAAATGTTTATGCTGAAGAATTAGTAAGTTCGACTTACCAAGGCGTATCTGTATAGTAAGTCTGGGTTACCATGTTGAAGACACTTGGCATGGAGAAGTAATTCGGATGATGAAACACTCTTTGAATGAAACAACTCGAACTTCATATAGCGGTAAACGAAGGGCTCTGTTGATAGTTTATTCAGACGTTTGCAACTGTAGATAAATCAATGCGATAAAACAGAAATTATATGAGGATCAAACAATTCGAAATAGCTTGTTGAATGTAATAAATTCTCACATTAACTGAAGTACAGCAATCGATTCTGATGAGTCCACAGCAACACGTTGAATGATTTTTCTGACCAAATCCGTTGGAATAGATAATAGCCGACTATGATGTTTACGGGTGATTTGTTTGCGCTTACGAACATGAAGGATGACCCTGCAGATCCTGTTCTTGAACTTTAAGACGTCAACATCCATATGGACGTCGGTTTCAATATATATTGCTCCTAAATTCGGTTTCAATATATATTGCTCCTAAACTATGATAGTAGCAAAGACTATTTATAATGTAATGTATAGAGTATATTAGGTAATGATCATGCAATACAATATTAGGTATGTATCTAACTCCTAATTTAAAAAATTAATGTGTTGACTTCACGATTTGGTGAATTACCAAAACTTAGGTATTATTAAATACATACCAAAGATATACCACTATGAGATCAAGTGGAAATAATAAATATTATGGAAAGTTATATCATAGAATCTGTTTTATAAAGGTAAAAAATAAAAACACAAAACACGAAAGAAAAAAGAAAAAAGAAAAAGAAACTGTAATAATCGTAGATAATCGATACCAGAAAAAATGAGTTATACATCGATACGATGAACTAAATCTCATCTATAGCCGTATGAAATTCATATGCACGACTATAGCATAATACTTCCTGGTCTGCCAAACAACTAAAACACAAGCCGTCATCTATATCATCCATCCCCACGATATGATCATCGTTACAAAATTTCGGAATATTGAAATCCAAAGCAAACATACCACGATTTAAATCGCGAAGCTGGCCTAATAAATATTTTCTACGCATCTTCAAACGGAACAACCCTCTTGGCATTGTTGCAATCTCTTTGAAGAGACGTAAACCATGTTGTCGAATTTGTTCATCACCATTCAACATTTTAACTATGCAAGACAAATATTTGGCCATTGGATGTGATGCTTCGGTTAGTATTCGCAACAACTCTTCGACCCTATGGAAGATCTCATACTGGAAAAAATCAATCTACAATATAAAATCAAATAATATTAGCAAACATGTTTAGAAAATAAATAATTAAAACAGTGGTATGAAAGAAAACATGGCACTTACGATTAACATCATGTAGTAGAAATCTGGAGTTGCTACTTCTTCATTACGGACGGATGCAAGATCAAACCTCACATAGTAGAAACCCTTATTGAACATACGCCCAAAACAACACATGCTACGTAAAATAAGAAATGATTAATTAGTATTACCACATACCGTTAAAATCAGAAGTAACGAATAAAACAATTCATTATACTATGAATCTCACCACATCTTGATTGAAATACTGTCGATCCAGCCACCCAACACAATTAACAACAAATACTTCAAATGAATCTTCCTCTCTTCTTCAACAGATTTCATCGCCACGAAACCAACCGGACCCTCCATAATTCTTGAACGATTAAAAATTAATATAGGATCGGTTGTAAAATATCGAATTAAATATAGCACTGATTTTAAAACGAAGGAGAGCACCCCGATTGCTAGCTATATATAAGATTTTTTAGGGCTTAAAAAAGGCTTAAAAATCATGGAATGATTTTTGCTCCGTTTGAATTTTAAAATTACTTACCACATTATTTAAGCCAAAAATCTAAACACTCCATATATGTTGATTTTCAGCATTGATGAGGCGTGCATGGACAGAAAGTAAATATAATAAAAATTAAGACTTACCAAAATAACTTAAAGATTTGTTACGAAAAAAAATATTAAATCAAACACCAATACTTGATGTTGTCAACAATGAACGATTGAAAAGCTGTGGCCGAGCGGAATGTGGTGATGTTCATGGTATATGCCACTCGTGTTCAAATCCCTCTGGCCACAGCTTTTTTTTTTTTTTTTTTCATATCAAATGATTTATTCGATTATATGACTGATTTAATAATTAATAATCTAGAGTAATTATTACGGAAATAAACTTAATTGTTACTAAATAAAATTAAAAGCATACAATATCAAATCGAACACCAATACTTAATGTTGTCAACAAAGAACGATTGAAAAGCTGTGGCCAAGCGGAATGTGGCGATGTTCATTGTATATGCCACTCGTGTTCAAATCCCTCTGGCCACAGCTTTTTTTTTTTTTTTTTCTAGTTAAATAATTTATTCGTTTAATCACTGATTAATAATTAATAATCTAGAGTAATGATTACGGAAAAAAACTTAATCAAGTACTTGCATTCTGGATATAAGTATTTGTATAACCGAGAAGATCAAATATTTGAAACAACTTTATTAATACTGTTATTACATCATCTATATAACCATACAAATCAAAGAAAAACATTGAGAATCATTGGGGTCGAGGCTTATGATCATGATTCAGTATGTATGATCATAAGTGAATCGAAAGCCAGACACCTGAACAGATTTCCCTTTGCCATTTAGTGCACCACGTGATGTAGCGACGCAAAAGCCACCAGGTTCATTCCCAATGTTGTTATGAAAATGGACTGTACCACCAATTGCCTCAATGTGTTTTTTCATCAATCCAGGATCATATCCAGAACCAGTTGAGGATAGGATGAACACGTTGGGATTATTCTCCATGATCTTCTCTTTCATGTAGGATTTGAAATCAATGGATGGCTCATCAATTGGTTGTGCAGCATTTATCCACAACATTTTTGTCTCTTCCTCTTGATCGAGATGGATGTTCTTCTGTTTCATCGTACATGTTATTGTCCCGTCTTCCTTGCACACAAACTTGATCTTCATCTTCATTTGACTCTTGATGTTTATAGTTTTGCAGCACGCCAGACCTCTGTGGTGACTAATTTCATTGTTGCCAAGGATGACAATGGTTTCTGCCTGAACTTGCGACATCTTTCGATTCTGTTGGTTAGTAGTTCGTACACCTCTGATTTTACTTTCGAATTTAGTGTTCTCCTATGATGAAAAACGTCTTTGTGAAGCACCATATTTATAGATGGAGTTCAAGATACCAAATTTGAAGAGGCACCTTCTTCAATAGTTGTGACTTTTATTTGCAAACATTAACTTAAAGAGATGCACTCATTCACAGATTTAATCCAAGTATTGTGTCTCTTGAGAATCAAAAGACCTAACTTTTCATCTTTAATCAAACAGTTCTAAATAATAATATTTCGATTCATTAGATAATTTCTAATAATTAGATTATTACGAAACTCAAAGCAAATAATAATAATAATAATAATAATAATAATAATAATAAAAATAATAATAATAATAATAATAATAATAATGATAATAATTAAAAAAAAAAGATTCAGGTTACATAAATCATTACTTCATAACTAAAGGCCTTCAATAGAAGACTGAAAATAGAAATAACGATTGAATGTTCGAATCTCAATGTCAGCAAGGCATTCGTAGCATGTAGTATCGTTATAGTGACCACACTTTGTCCACTCTTTACTACAAAACGAAGGAATATCAAAATTGTTCTCGAAAACTCCATCATGTATCTTGTAAATTTGAGTGCATAGCGACTGTCGTCACATCTTGATACTCGTCATTCCTCCACTGCTCGCTAATTCTTTGAAGGCAGTGAAGCCTTGTTGCCTCACTGCACTATTCGGATCAACCATTCTACAAATACACGAAGCATAGGCAGCCATCTTGTGAGAGTGCTTCTCCAGCATCTCAAGCAAATAAGGCACCCTACGAAAAATCTTGTACTCGAACACATCAACCTGTAGAATATAGTTAAGAAGTTGAATATACAATTTGTTCAAATATTTCCGTAGAAATAAATAATCAACCAAATACATACTATGAGCATGCTATAGCAAGTGTCCAACGATGTCATTGGATGAATTGGGATTGAAGAGACGTCAAGGTCCTCATAAAATCGATCAATACCAAACATGATCTTGAACGCTTTCATGCTGCAGTAACATAAATACAAATATCCATCAAGATCCAATAATAAGAAATTAGTATAATTTAAAAAAAAAAAGCAAAGAAATCAAAATATTATTCATACCAAATGAGCACTTCACCACCATAAACGTAACTGTTGAGGGTGACTACCAACATCAAAATGATGTGATCAAACGTTCCCTCGTCAATTATTTTTCGGAACATTCGGACTCGATTCTCAATCTTCGACTGAGCCGCCTCCAAACCAAATGGAGTCCTCATTTTCGCAATATGTAGTGATAATTTCAATTAAAACAGACTTCGATTTTATAGTACATTGTTAGTAGTCTAAATATGGTACTCTCATTAGAATTTATACGAAATGTTTATATATAATGTCTGGCTAAATCAAATTTTATAATCTAAATATGGTTAAGATTGTAAAAGTGTTAGACAATATGAAATGTAATAAATCACAGATCCCGTATAAAAATATGGTGCTCGAGAGTTTTGGCAAGCACAAAATATGGTGCTTGAGATTTTCATATCGCTTCCGTATATAAGTTGGCACGTTAATTGAATTGATTATGCAAAATCTCAAGAAATCCAACGTATTTCTACAAAGATACTGACCTCTCATTCAGTCAAACTAAATCCTTTAAATTTAGAGAGTTTCAAAATTAGAAAGAATCGAGAATCAATACCATAATCATGATAAATCGTGTAGTGAAATAAACACAGAGGCATAGTAACTCAATTACCAGTATCAAATGTTATCAGCGATAAACGATTACAAAGCTGTGGCCGAATGGAATGTAGGATCTTCATCATCCTCACCACCCGGTTTCAATTCCCACCGGCCACAGCTTTTACTTATGTATTTTTTTTTTATCGCAAGTCGGATTCTAAAAAGAGATTATTGTTAAATACAAAACATAAACAAAATAACCACTGATTTAAACATATAGCAACGTGACAATGAATATGCTTCCAAATCCAACTTTTCTTAATGCTCAAATGTATAGCAATGTATTTAAACGGCACAGATTGTAAATTTTGGTATTCTTTCTCTTAACTCATACAATTAAAGTATGACGAAATCGTAGCCAATTTCAATTGTCAATTTTCAGAATATGTAAACTTCATGAACATCCGACTATAAATTTTAAAAGATATGTAAAACTCAAGAGATCGAACAAACAAAGAAGAATATGTATATGGAATAAAATAAAAAACGACACTTCACGAAATAATAATCAATTGTTCATGAGACGAAAATAAGTCATGATCATAGAACTCATCATGTTTATAACAACACATTACATGATGAAATAAACAGTTACGGATCAAAGCATGAATTCAAAACACGAATGAAGCAAAATTCAAAACACAAATGAAGCAAAATTCAAAACACGAATGAAAGCTCCTGTCAAAATTCCACCATAACAATATTCAATATATTAAATTTCAGATATAGCTATGTAATATTCATGAGCTCGAACTCTCATTCGCTAATATGTATATGGAATAAACCCAAAAAACGACATTAATCGAAATAATAATCAATTGATCATGAGGTGAAAATAAATCATGTCCATAAAACGAATCAATTGTATCTGGAAATGGGAAAATTACATGAATCTCAAGATTATATTTCATCTATAGCCGCGTGAAACTCATTAGAACGACTATAGAATAGAACTTCACGATCTGCCAAACAATCAAGGCACAAATCGTCATCTAATCCCCCCTCCCCAACAATATGATCCTTACGACAAAATTTCGGAATGTTAAAATTCAAAGCAAACACACCATGATTTAATTGACAAAGCTGCTTTAAGAGATATTGTCTAAATTTCTTCAAACAAAACAATCCTCCAGGCACCGTTGCAATCTCTTTAAAGAGACATAATCCTCGTTGTCGCACTTCATCTTCATCACTCAACATTCTAACTATGCATGATGCATATCTGTTCATTCGATGTCTAGCAGCGGTTAAATGTCCTAGAAGGCGTTCGACCCTACGAAAGTTACGGTACGCAAACACATCGATCTACGAAAAAAATGAAGAAAACATTAGACAACAGGTTTAAACAATTATTGTACAAAATTAAAAATCAAAACAAAAGATGAAACTTACAATTAGCATCATGTAGTAGAAATTAGGAGTTGCTAATGGCTCGTTAGAGATAGATGAAAGATCAAAGCTCTCATAAAACCCTTCGTAATCAAACACGGTCCTGAATGAATCCATACTTAAATCGAAACAAAAAGTGTTATTAGCGAATGAAATAATAAATCGACAAAGAACTTCAGGATTGAGAACTTACCACACAATGATCGAAAATGAGTCGATCCAGCCACTGAATGCAAGAAGCAACAAACATTTCAAATGACTTTTCTTATTGTGTTCATACGACGTTGTTGAACCTACGGAACCCTGCGGACCACTCATTGCCTCTTAGTTCGAATTCGACAGATTTAAAAAGACAAAAACCGAAATTGATAGAGAGGATACAGAATGAGGTTAGCTATATATAATAGTTTTTTAGGGTTTAGAAGATCCTTAATTCATGCAATCAAAATTTGAATTTTAAAATTACTTACCACATTATGTAAGCACAAAATCTGAACATTCCATATATTTTTATTTTCAGCATTGATGAGGCGTGCATGGGAAGAAAGGAAAGACAATAAAAATGAATACTTACCAAAATAACTTAAAGATATTGTTACGAAAAAAATATGAGATCGAACACCAATACTTGATGTTGTAAACAATGAATGATTGAAAAGCTGTGGCGAGTGGAATGTGGTGATGTTCATGGTATATGCCACCCGGGTTCGAATCCCTCTGGCCACAGCTTTTTTTTTTTTTTCAATTAAATGATTTATTCGATTATATGTCACATTTAATAACTCATAATCTAGAGTAATTATTACGGAAAAAAAACTTAATTGTTACTAAATAAAATTAAAAGCATAAAATATTAAACCGAACACCAATACTTGATGTTGTCAATAATGAACGATTGAAAAGCTGTGGCCGAGTGGAATGTGGTGATGTTCATGGTATATGCAACCCGGGTTCGAATCCCTCTGGCCATAGCTTTTGCGATTTTTTTTTTAATTTATTATTTCCATGAATTTGCAAAAAAGATTATTCTTAAAATACAAAACACAAATAATTAAATCACTGATTTATTAAATATCATTTTTCAATAATTAAAATGATTTGTGAATGAATAAACTAAAAACAATTAAACTGATTTTCGTAAAATAGTGTCTACGAATTTAATTTTAATTCCAGAATATATTTTACCTAGATTTTAATTAACATTTTAATTCACGTTTAAATTAAAAAATATTTATTATTAATTTTAAAATTCATTTTGCCAAGAATTTAATTGACACCATAATTCAGCATTTAATTAATAAATGATTTATTTTTAAAATCCGAAATCTGTTTTGTTGTATAATAATTCAATTAACATATTATTTTTTAATTCCAGAATTTGTTTTGTTGTATACATTTCGGATTTTTTAATTTATATATAGCTGAATTTCGGATTTGTGTTTGGAAGGAGAATTAAAATTACCAAAATTAGATGAATTAAAACTTATCAAAACAAATGAAATTGAATCTTTTCCATCCTCTCAAAATTATTGCCACATAGTGTGAACACTCTTGAGAATGAAATTGGGAGAGCCTAGACACCTAGCTTTCATGTATATATAGATTAATGATATCAAAATTCTTTTTTACATTATTAATGACCAAAATCAAACATATTACATTCTATTCTAGTGAGAAAAATTGTAATTTATTTACTAATGAATTACTTTTGGAGTTTTGGTGGACAAATACCCTTTTCAGTTATTAATAATGAAATAAAGAATTTATTTACTAGAATATAATGAATATGTTTGATTTTTGTCATTAATAATGAAATAAAGAATTTTGATATTATTAATATGTAATATAGTTTGAAAAATGCAACCAGAATGTAATTTTTCGGAAGGTGGGTCCAATTCACGCTATATATCTCAAATATAGCAATCTCATTGACTTGCTAAGGCTCTGTTTGTTTCACCTGAAAAACGTTGAACTTATCTGAACTGAACTTAATTAATCTGAACTGAACTTATTTGAGGTATTAGTAACCGTGTCACACGCTACGAGTGTGAAGCGTAATCTTGTAAAACATTATTATTTTATTAAATAATATATTAAAATAAATGGAGTGAATATATAATTTTCACATAATGACTTCAAACGTAATAAAAATAACTAATTGAGTAATTAAACTTAATATAAATGGTGTGCTATAAATGTATATAGTTTTTGTAGTTATGCAATTAATAGTTTTGAATTGAACTATATTAGACATACAAAAAGTATTCTTCCGATAAGTTAAGAACCATAAGATACATCTCTAAACTTTGGAAACATTCAACTTCAAAATCTGCAATGCATCTTTTTCGCATGTTAATTGGTATTTTTCATCAGTTGAATATATTGTCAAGTGCTTCATATAAACATTCTAGTTTCATAATATGATGTTTTTATTTATTTTTATCGTATGATTTAAGAATAATTTAAGGTCAAAATGATCATCGAAAAAGTCAACAAAATCAAGTGCTACATTTATTATTGGACGGAGGAAGTATGTCTTTTTTTTATAAGAACATATCATGGTTATATTTTAAAATTAAGTATAATAAGCCATACAATTTTATGTTAAAAAATAAAAATTTAAGAAGAGAATAAATAAAAAAGAAAAAAATACGTCAATAAGATTCGAACCCAACACCTTCAACTAAAATAATGATACAAATAATATAAAAAAATCACGCCAACAAGATTCGAACCAAACACCTTCAATAAAAATAATAATAAAAATAATGGAGAAAAATCACGCCAACAGGATTCGAACCCTATATCTTTTAATTAACTAATGACACATGTACGCACCAGATTGAAATTGGATAAGCAAGATCAACGGATTAAAATTGATTGGTAGGTCAATCAATGGATTGAATCAACAGGCTTATTATATTACTTTAAATATAAATTTTAACTAAGTAAACCTGAACTGAACTTTATAAAAATGAATTAAGGTGAAAAGAGCTAACTGATAACTTGATTTCACCTTAATTTTATGAAAAGATACATAAAGTTGATTTTCAAATAATACACCTTATCCGCATTCACCCAAACGACATTATAAAACTAGTAATTATCCGTGGTGTTGTCACAACATAAATATGGTTACTAATATTTATAATGATTGAAAAAAGTAAAAAAAAATGTATAGAAAAACACACACTCATTCGTTTTTTTAGATTCTTTACATTTTGTTTTTGGATCGGAGTTTTATGAGGGTATGTATATTGAATGTGGTGTTTGGTTTAGTGACATTATCCACAATAAAGTTGTGAGATAAAGATTTGTCATAGATTACGTAATCAATTTAAAGAAAATAGATAAAAATGAAATGTGTTAAAAATCTAAATAAACGAATGAGTATGACACAATGTTGTATTTAGTTTCCTTACATACATATACATGGAGAGCGGGGAAGGGAGAAGGTTAAACAAAATCCAACACATCAATAGCAAAAAATCAGTAATAAATGCGCACGCGCGGACACACATAAAAGCATATACTATACAATTACTACGTTTTCTTTAAGAAACATATACAATTAATACTCACAATATATAGAAATTAAAACATAAATTATATAATCTGTTTATTTTATTTTATGTCAATAACTCATGGTAATGAAATTGGTTTCCTTGTTCAAAGATAAGAAAATTGATGGTCTCGCCCCGTCTAGGTTTAGTAATCCTTTACCAATCCTATGCTTTGCAAATGATTGCTTAGTGTTTGCTAGGGCAACTGCCAAATCCATATCTGATTTACAGAAAAATTTCAAGCATATAAGTTGGCATCTGGTCAGTCTATTTGCTGGATGAAGTCTCGTATTGTTTTTTCTTCAAATAGCCCTTCAGGTCTTAGACATTATATTACTCAGAAACTAGGGGTTAAGGTGAATAATCGTACCGATAAATATTTGGGAATTCCGTTTCTTTTGGGAAGAACTAAACGAGATATTTTAATGGTATTGTTGAGAAGACAATACAGAAGTTAACTTATGGTACAATCGGTTTTTTATCAATGGCAGGACTGGTGACTTTAATCCAAGCTGTCTCCAAAGCTTTACCTGCCCATGTCTTGCACTAAATTACCCGATATATATATCTTGTTCTTGCTTGCCCCAAACAAAGAATAGTGAGAAAGGACTCGAGACAACTAAAGAATGAACAACGAATAACACTCAAAGCTATGGAGAGCTTGAAGATTTCGACTATGGCTGTATATGGAGGTAGGGTTTATTTTTTAAGTGCTATGAAGAGAGAAAAGTCTTTAGAAATTTTAGAGTAGCTAGCAACTAAAAACGAACTCTAAAGCTCTCTATTTATAACACAAGAAATCTACTAAGGGAGCCAAAGAGCTGATGTCGATCAGCTAGATTTTCTTGGGGATAAGTTTTGATTTTATTTTATTTAATCAAGAAATAGATATCTGAAATAATATTCTTTTCTGATCAAACAAGGAGATTGTTATCTCAACTAGAAACCTATTAAGAGTTTGTTTCTAATTAATTACAATTCCATAAAATCTGAAAATAATTATTTTAATAATAATTTTCATGCAACACTATTCCCAAAAAAATCAAAACTGAAAACCAACCTTGGAATTTACGTGAAGCTGCATAAAACAGGTACATTGATTTATAAAATAAACGACTCACTATTTGCCAAGGTATCTTCACAAAAGTTGTTCCAAATAATATATCGAACAATATTATTCAGGAAAATAATTTGCAATGAAAAACTTTTCATATTTACAAACTGGTCCCTGAATTTCCTGATATGTTTCAAGGCAACTCTTTTGATTCACGGAAAATAGAAGAAGGAAAAACAAGATTAGTATTTTCTAATGCAGGAGTTAACCAAATAATTAGAAACAACAACAAAATAAGTATTACTTAGAAAATTATTAAATATTATTCCCCCGTTCCATAATAAGTTTCCTAAGGTTGACTTTTTTTTTAACTTTGACCACAAAGTAGTTCCATACTACACATGATTAGTATATAATAGAGTTATATTAGAAAAATATACTTGATAATCTTTCATAATATAATTTTGTTATATTTTTTGATTGTGTAATATGTAGGAGTAATTTGCCGTCAAAGTTTAAAAGAAAATTAAACTTAGGAAGCTTATTATGGAACAGGTAGAGGGAGTAACTAATTGTTACCAAAAAATAGTAAATAATAAATTAAAAGGACGGGGTATTAGAGATGTAATTGTAGTGTTCTTTTATACTCACTTCTCTTCAAAGAAGCTTATTAAACAAACGAACTAACATAGTACAAGTTTATTTTAGAGGCAACAACACAAATCCTTATGACATTGAAATTTTGGCCCCTTGCAAATTTCCCGACAACCGACCGGGTTGCATCCAGCTCCTTCTTCATAGCAATTTCCAAAAATTTGATTCACTCTATAGTGCCGCGATTGCAGTCCCGCACGATCAACCTCCCCATCAGTAGTACCTGTTTTAAGTTTAACAAAACAAAAATGACATTTATTCAATGCATATATAATAATCTTTATTTATTTCTTTGTTGCATCAATATATGGACAATCAATCACTTAATTTTCCATGGCATATATAGTTGGGCCATTGGCTAACTAGACATGTATATCCTCGATGAATTTACGGCTAGATGTTGGCTCTGGTCATGTACGTGTGCAATGGACAAAATAAATTTTGATTCAAGTATGGATCAAAATGATAGATTAACAACAAGCGAAAAAAAAAGAAAAGATAATAAAAAACTTACCACAAGCTGTACACACCACGAGAGCTAGGCAGAACAAAATATAAAATGTTTTTCCAGCCATGTTTACTATTAAAATGTTTAAGATGTGAATTCGATATAAATGGCTTGAAAGAAATTGTCATGGGTCTTGAGAGTTTATATAGTACTACTATAAAAGAACATTAATTGGTGAAATCAGTGACTTTATTTTCTTTAATTTCTTGCAAGATTTTTGTATGAGATGAATATTGCATCTGTCATTAAATTTATTTAATTTAATTGAGTGATCCTTGACTATCTTTGATTCTTTGTAATCTCATCATCACTCGCCTTTATTGAGGATTGATTTATTATTTCTTTCGAAGATTTTCAGGAAAATTACAACATTGATCCACTAACTAATCCTCCTTCTAAAATGGTCAGAAGTGATTTTGATTTTTGCGAAATAAGTCCCTAACGGTATAAAGTGCAGTATTTTATAGTACAAACTAGTTAATTAACCCGTCGAGTACTCGACGGGGCATAAAAAAGTTGTGCGCACACTTGTTACTATATAAATTTGATTATGTGGAATAACAAATAAAGAAAGATATTGCTCATAAGTGTATTGTTACACAATTGTTTATCTCTCCATCTCGGTTTATGTTTATCATAAGCATTACCACTCATCAACTCTTAACTGGAACATCTTATAGTATCCAAAAACTTAATAGGATGTATTTTTTCATTGAATTAGAATGTCATATGTCAATTTAATATCTCCCCATTATCATTTTCATTGGCATTGGTACTATTATCGACCTCCAACAACCATCGGTACAATGCTATTTTCGATATGAATGTCTTTCCTTTGCCCTATGAACATGGTCATATAATACTCCACTTTTACCAAAGGAAAAATGTTGAATTTACAAAATACTTAACATGATGTATTTTTCATCTTCAAACTTAACACGTACATGCATAATATTCATATGTGTCATAATTAAGACTGAGTGTAATGTCATCCACATGAATATCTTTTATTTTCCCCGTGACCATGAACTTATCATGTATCACCTTCGCTCTATTTTCCTCAAATTAAATGGGTTCCAATATTGGAGTTCAATAGTCATTCAACAAAACCCCTAATATGTTGAACTTCAAAATAGAATAAGCATGAATACACTTATTATAGATAGAGAGCCTATAGAGTAGTCCCATCTATTGTGATTGTTATTGTAAATTATCATATGAGTACACCAATCGAACACATCCATTGTTTTTAAGACTGAGTATAATGACATCCACATGAATGTCTTTCAATTGCCCCGTGATCAAGAACTTGTCATAGATCCCATATCACGTTCAACCTATTTTTCTCAAATGCGTTCCAATATTGGACTTCAATTCTCATTCAGCAAAACCCTTAATCTCTTGAATTTCAAAATAGGATAAATCCAGCATACACTTATTATGGATGGATAGCCTACATGTAGTTCCATCAAATGCAATTATTATTTTAATTATTATGGAACACAAACCCATCCACTATTATAAATTATTTCGGCATAATTAAGACTGAGTATAATGTCATCCACATGAATGTCTTTCATTTGCCCAGTGATCATAAACTTGCCATAGATTTTATATCACGTTCACCCTAATTTCCTCAAATGCGTCCAATATTTGATTTCAACTCTCATTCAACAAAACCCTTAATCTCTTGAATTTCAAATAGGATAAAGTCAATATACACTTATATGGATAGATAGTCTACATGGTAGTCACATCAAATGCAATCATTATTATAATTATTATGAAATACAATCAAACCCATCCACTATTATAAATTATTTCGGCATAATTAAGATTGAGTATAATGCCATCCACATGATTGTCTTTCATTTTCCCCGTGACCATGAACTTGTCATGGATCATATATCACCTTCGCTCTATTTTCCTCAAATTGAATGGGTTCCAATTAGAGTTCAATAGTCATTCCACAAAACCCCTATTATGTAGAACTTCAAAATAGGATAAGAAAGAATACACTTATTATAGATAGATAGCATATAGGGTAGTAACATCTATTGTGATTGTTATTGTAAATTATCACATGAGTACACCATTCGAACACATCCATTGTTTTTAAGACTGGGTATAATGACATCCACATGAATGTCTTTCAATTGCCCCGTGATCAAGAACTTGCCATAGATCCCATATCACGTTCACCCTATTTTTCTCAAATGCGTTCCAATGCTGGACTTGAATTCTCATTCAGTAAAACTCTTAATCTCTTGAATTTCAAAATAGGATAAAACCAGTATACACTTATTATGGATAGATAGTCTACATGTTGTAACGACCCGACCAATCCGGCCGGCGTGGTTACTCCTGGACGGACCCACACATGTCCCCACAGTATGATATTGTCCGCTTTGGGCCTGAGCCTGCACGGATTTGCTTTTGGAATGACCCAAAAGGCCTCATACCATGTGAGAGTGGTGATCTAACATATATACCCTTTATTCCACTCACTCTTAAGCGATGTGGGATGCTGGGCATTACAAACTACCCCCCTTAAAGCCTCGACGTCCTCATCGAGCGCCTTAAGTGGTGGAGGTGACAAACTGACAATAACCTTTACCAACCGTCTACCCGGTGCAGGCTTTGGGTTGATCTAGGCTCTGATACCATTTGTAACGACCCGACCAATCCGGCCGGCGTGGTTACTCATGGGGGCTCTCCGGGGTGATATGCTGGCCCCACAGACCAACACGGGTTCTAATCCGCGCACTTTGTCCTCACTCAAGCAAAGCCTTAAGCTATTCACCACTTCCTGAATGGCAGGACGAGGGTGGTCTAGAACAGATGACACTCAGACAAAACAAAAGACAGAAAATTACAACTCGATTACGAACATTACAAGAATTGGAAATGAGACACAACATTTTGCTAAACTGCTTTTTGGCTCTTTTTTGGACCCTTCCTTGCTTTTTTGGGGTCTTTTCTTTTTTTTCTTTTCCAGTTTTTTTTTTCTTTTTTCTGGAATTTTTCTTTTCTTCTCTTTTTTTTCGATTGTTTTTAGCCAGCAGTAGCACAAAGAAGAAGAAAACAAAAATGACACGCAAACGACCTCCCCAAACCTGTTCGAAAGAATAGGTTGGAGTACAAACTTTACGAAAAAGGAAAAATAAAAATCACAACACACACTAAAATATGAAAAACAAGTCTAACGATAGCGTAACCCCCTCCCCAAACCTATTCGGAAGAATAGGTTGCAAACAAAGGATCACACAATCTCACACTACCTCCTTCCTAGGCATTTAGCAATCTCAAAGCAAGGTGAAGACTTGTTGCCTCTTAGGTACATAATTACTTGGGAAAACAACCATAAGACCCTAACATGCATCATCCTATTATAAAGGCCTTCGTGAACCGCAGTAGAGAAAACACCACTAAGTGATGTCGAGACTACCAAGCTTAACTAAGTGTAATACATAAATGTGTCGAGCCAAGCGAGAAAAAAGCTCAAACAAATTCATAGAGATGAAGCATACGATTAATGTCATAATTAGTTAATCTACCCAATAAAAAAGTTCAAAAAATTTGGCAATAAACTCCACATAAAACATGCAAGACTATCCTAGGATGAATGTATTGTATGCAACTAGAAACTAAGAAGCGGTAAACGTGCAAATGCAAATGCAGATGGAAAAACATGCAAGGTACTATACTCAACCTACCAATCCCAAGCTCCAAACTAACAACTCTAGTTCACTTAAATCCCATCCCCCCTCATGAATTTAAAGCTAGTCCCTAGCAGTAAGAAATGAGGAAATAAGATGTGATACTAGATGTTACCGCGTGGTTTGGCCTCGGTCGGCTGAGTATGCTGGATGTAAGGTATTGAGACTGCTCGAGGGGCCTTATTGGTGATCATCGGAGCTCGTGGTGGTGGTGGTAGTTCCATTAATAGATCGGATAGGACCAACTCCTCCATCAGTATTCATGGCATCCTCAATGTCCCTATTGTCTTCATTGTCACTACTATCACCACCATCATCACTAGTAGAGTTGCATTGTCGAAGAGAATCCTCTAGATTAGCCGCCGCAATTATGGAATCTTCCATCCGGTATCTCTCCAATAGGTTGTGAACTGTTGAAGGGGAAAGAGCAGTGGTATCAGAGCCTCCCTCTCCAACGTTTTACACCCCGAGGAGGTTAAAGTAAGCTACTCGGATACTCAGAGGTTGTCTTCCATTTTTTCCAATGCCGATCACATTCTCTACGGTTGATGCCCCCGATGTCTATATGGCGCTCCCTTTAGAGGCAGTCAAGGGGCACCCCTAAGAGGGGCTGGGTGTCCATGTCATTATGTTTTGGAATCAAGCTAGCGATTCGGAACTTCCTCACCACTGTCGACTCAAGACTGAATCCGTTGTGGTGAGGTCGTCCCGGTACCTTCCTGTTCACTCGAACCTTGCAGTCCTTGTGACAGATTGCTGACGTAATATTTGTTTCAATCCCTTCGGTGGTGCATGAATAGACATATGAGTGCTCACTCCTGGTGGATTCTCGCTCCTCCTTTTGGATAAACCGCGACGTTGTTACAAGAGCCCGTGGCTCGAACGTACCTCTAACGAGATCACTCTCCTTGACATGGTTGTAATCGATCCCCCTCCAATACTTCATAGTAGCCAAACGGGAGTGCTCCTCTTCCTTTGTGGCATGATTCCTACAAACAGCAGTTAGTACCTCGTATGACACAAAACCGACTCATGCATATGCTAATGTAAGAGCCAAACATACGAGTGATAAAATCTAGAATCGAACTCCACAAATCCTCCATGTCTAATCTAGCTACTAATATGCAACACACCAAAATAATTTCGACATGTACATATCGCATTACGCTCATGCTAGACAACCAATAACCTAAATAATAAGGCTCAATTCATACCATAGTAGCGAAAATTCTAGCATCATATATCCTCATACTCAACAATTATGCATTCTACCATCATATCCATCATTATTACATCAGCAAACACAATCATATGTATGGAATCGAAGAAAAAGATACATTGCATAACAAGAATAAGAGCATCTAGTAGCAAAATTCTCAAATCAACAATCCAAGCATAATTGAGCATGCAATTGATAGTAAATAACGTTTCTAATCACACTAACATCCTACCCATACATCATATAAGCCTAATTGAAGCACAAATCAGAAAACCCCCAAATTTTTAAAAATTAGGGTTCATGTGAAGATACCTCAGATCTGGAAAACGAATGCACTAGATTGAAAGTTGTTCGGATGAAAAGAAACAACACGTAATGGGCTTCGATTGAAGTTAAAGAACACAAAATTTGATGGAAGATTGAAGATTTTCTGAAGGATTGAAGTATTTTCGCTTTTTTCGGAGTAAGAAGTGAAGAAGATGAAGAAATGAGGAGAAAGGGGGTTTTCTCGTGTTTTTAATCCGCAGAACTCGTGGTGCGAGTCGCCTCGTGCAGGGCGAATCGCCCCACATGTGGGGCGAATCGTCCCGCACGTCCAGAGAGCGCGGAGCTCTCTGGACTTGTGGGGCGATTCGCCCCCCACCTCGAGACGAAACTTTCAAAAAAACGCGATTTTTTAATCCCCGAAAACCATTTTACTCATAAAACCACTCGAAAAAGTTTACTCAAACACAAACATAAGCACATATGACATAGAGACGAACAAATTCACATACGAACAAAACTCCGGGTTGCCTCCCGGATAGCGCCATTGTTTATAGTCTTTGACTCGACTCCTTCTTGCACCTAGCTCTTTTCTTGAGGGTACTAGACTTCCCCTTCATGGATCTTCTCCTCATGCCACGAACCTGTGAATAAGAATGAACATAGACAGCAAGACCACAGTAGTTAACAGTGTGAGAAGCATTGAAGTGATCAGGTGGATCAGATATGGCTCGCAACACATGTCGCTTGCCATCCACCTCAATGGTGCAAGTCCTTCGGTAGATGTCTATCACGGAGCGTAGTTTGGTCAAGAACGTTCGCCCCAATAGAACAACATCCCCCATCCCAGGTGTAGACGCCGGCATAACTACAAAATTGGTGTATACAGAAGCTTCACCAATCTTGACCAATACATTCTTCACAACGCCTTCGGGTCTCACAAAGGATCCATCCGCCAGTTGCACAATAGCCTTATGCTCAGATAGTTTTCCAAGGCTACTCTTCTCAAACACATTCATTGGGAGCACATTAGAGTAGGATCTTGTATCTAGTGTAGCACGGACATCTTCAAGTTCACCAATCCTGACCTTAACATCGAAACTTTGAGGGAGTGGCTCGGGATCCTCTTGCTCCTCTTCACTCTCATCAGTACCAAGGTCCTTCTCTTCTTCCTTGGCTAGTGGGGGTTCTTCATTCTTGCAACACTCACACTTAACAACCTTCTTGATGGTGATTTCAACAGGTAGATCACCCACCAAGGTAATGGACATCGACTTCTCAGTGTTGCTAGGTAGTTTCCCTTGCTCCCTACTTGCTCCTCGGTCGATCAACTCGTGCATCTTTTGATGGGCAAGCCTAGTGCTCTCTTCCAATCGATCAAGCCTTGCCCTAGTCTTCTCGGAATCTTCTTCATAAAGTTTGAGAAAACTTTGGGTGTGATCAACCATTTTTTACAAGTTCTCCATTAGTAGAGATGTCTTCGACTTCGGTTGCTCTTTCGGAGCGGGATTTTCGCAGTGATCATTACCATAGTTAAGCCTACTACGGTCTTGGTTAGGGCCATAAGTTTGGCTAGCCGGTGCATATCCTTGATTGTTTCGGAACCCTCTTCTCCAAAATCCACCTCGAGGATTCCTACCGTCTTGTCCGTAGCTAGCTTCTTGAGTACCAAATTCCGTAGAAAAGGCTTCCTCTTCGCCTCCTTGAACCCAGTTGCCATCATCATATGCAAGCTCCGATCTACACATATGAGCCCCATGCCCATAGTTCTTGCATATTCGGCAAACTTCGTTTGATACAGATGTCCCAGTGGCGCTCTTGAGGACTTGCTTCAATTCGTTGGTAAAGCACTCGAATCGATCCCCATTCCCCCCATACATAGGGGCTTCTTGAGTAGGTTGAGCTTCAGGTCCACGTCTCCTAACCATTGCGCTTTGGTCCTTGAATTGCGACCCCTTAGCAAGCCTTTCGAAAACTGCCCAGACGGCTTCCGCGGTTTCTTCCCAAATATTGCCACGGCATTGGAAATCCACCACTTGTTGGTTCTCGAACATTAGTCCATTGTAGAAGTGTTGGACTAGATCCGAAAGCTCAAAACCATGGTGAGGGCACTTGTTCATGAGGTCTTCGAACCTCTCAAATGCGGTGTAGATGGTCTCATCATAGTCTTGTTTGAACCCAGTGATTTGCGCCTTTAGCGCGGTAGTCAAGGTGTGAGGGAAGTATTTTTCCATGAAAGCTGAAAAAACCTTCTCCCAAGTGTCCAGCGAGCCCGCCGGTAGAGAACTCAACGATGACTTGGCTCTGTCGCCAAGTCCCATAGCAAAAACCTTTATTCTCAACTCGCCCGTTGTTATTTCAGCTCCGGATCGTGGGAGTTGGTTGACGAAATCATCGATATCGTGCAAGTACCCCATCACATCTTCCCTTGCTAAGCCATAGAACCTCGGAAGTTGTTGAAACGCGTGGTTCTTGATTTCCAGATCACGAGTTGCAGATGAAAGAACAATCGCCGGTCCCCTCATACGATCCTTGGAGGGTTGAACCCATGCTTTCAGTGGTCTAGCTTCTTCCATTCCGTCGATTTCCTTGAAAAGACTGTGTAGAGATTCAGAGAAATCGGTATCCTCTATTTCCTCTAGTTCACGCCTTCGAAGTAGTCGCCTTCTTTGGTGGTAGACTCTATCGATCTCAGCAATTGAATCAGCAAGCGGTGTTCCACTAGATCGTGTATGTCGCATACACTATATGTAACAAGCTAGAAAAGGAGTATCAGAGAGAGATTAAATAGGAAAATAAAAACTACTAGAACTAGGAATTGAATGCTGAAAATATAAAAAAGCTAAACAGAAAAAAGGAGTATAGTCCCCGGCAACGGCGCCAATTTGATGAACGGGTTTAGAACTTGTCAGATTCTAGTTAATCAAATAAATTTGTATTGAGCCAAAGGCAATTCACAACTACAACGAAAACCGTAGTGTAGTAGTAAAATAACCTCAAGTGTCGATCTCTAAGGACTATAACTAGCTTTATATCTAATCTAACTTAAGAATATAAAATCAACAAACTACTTAGCAGAGGCTTTTCTTATCAGATAATGGAGGTTGGTGATAGTATGATCATTCAAAACATAGCAGGTTAATAATCATGCATGAAGTACCCGGTTTTGCATAGAGATCTTTGATCAATGAATTGTCCAATTGTGTTCCGTTATTATTCAAGACTATGAAGATAGAGGTTTTAGATAGATCAAAGAAATAAAGCAATAACTCAAACTATAATGCGCGATATAGCCATTAGCATAATTATTAACCTTTCGCTAAGAAATCACATACTATCACCAACGAGAAGTTTAGCTACTCATAGATGTCATGCAATCAACAGAAATCATAGCAAGATTGAATGAAAACATGTTGAAAGATATATAAATATAAATAGAAAAACTGTAAGATACAATGTTACCGAAGGTTGTCAATCTCCGAAGAATCGCGATCTTACAAGCTCCAAAACGCTAAGAAAAAGTATCTCCTAAGCTAAGAATCTCGAGAACAGGCCCTGGAGAATTTCTACCTAAAACTAATGAGAAAGGTGAGAGAAAAGGTCTGGAAAAGTATGAAAAACGGAGAAATCTGAGCAACTATATATAGTGATTCGGCAGGTGTGGGGCGAGTCGCCCCACACACCGGGCGATTCGCCTGGTGTGGGGCGATTCGCCCCACGTCCCGGGCGACTAGCCCGGGAGGTTCTGACGGCTGGAAACGCATTTTCGACGCGTTTTTGGATTTCTTTTCCTTTTCGGACTCGGTTTTTGCCTTCTAGTGACCTTTTAGCCTTCAGACTCGACCCCTAGACTCCAAATTCTATCCGGAATCTTCTAGATACTCCAATTAGGCCTTCGGAACACCAATTCCTTGTCTACTACAATATAATTGCCCGGAAAACCTCGTTTTTCACCCAAAACCTGTAAAATACAAACTAAAGGGATACATGACACTATTCTAATAAAATGCATTAAAATATAGCTAAATTAACATAGAGGATAGCTAAATTGGTGAAAAAAGGCTCAAATGAAAGTGTAAAATACACGTTCATCAAGACTGCCAAATTCTCTCCTCTCCCAATTCAGTAACCCCAGTCGACAATTCCCCAAATTTGAACTAAAATCAAGCTCGGAATCCCAAGAATTTCGAATTACCTTCTCACAAGCAGAGGACCTTACCCAGACAGCTTCAAACTGTAATCGCCTCCTATTGGACCTGTAGCGACGCCCTGGAGTCTCTCTCAGACGAAGCAGCAACGGAAGATGATCGAAATGGCGAGTTTGAAGGTGAGAGACTCCTGCATCAGGAAACAGATCGAAAAAAGCTTGAGTACCCACAGCTCGATCCAATCGCAACTCTGTGAAATTCGCGGCCTCCTGTCGGTTGGACCAAGTATATCTATACCCGTCGAAAGGTAGATCAGATAGGCTGCAGAAATCAAGAGCCGATCTGAAATTCCTAAGACGCCAAGCTGGTACAGGCCGCCCCCCACGCTTATCAATCTGTAAAGTGACCTCATTAAAATCTCCAATGCATATCCAATCTCTTTTTGACCTTCTAGATAAATATTTAAATAGGTCCCACGTAACTTTTCTTTTACTGCAATCTAGCTCTCCGTAAAAGCCTGTAAATCTCCAAATTTTACTGCACCCGGACAACTGAACACTTGCATCTATATGATTCTTAGAATAACTTTGAATAGTTACACTTGTATCCTTCTCCCATAAAAGTGCCAACCCTCCCGATCGACCAATAGACGGAACCACAATACCATGTAAATTAAACCTCTGTTTAATCCTATCAATTCCTGAAACACTTAACCTTGTTTCCATCAATAAAAAAGACTTGGGTGGTGAGCACAGAGAAGCTCTCCTAATCCCCTAATTGTCCAAGGGCCACCCAAACCCTAACAATTCCAGGACAAGCAATTCATTGATCTACGCGGGGTTGCTGAGCAACCTCCGCCTCTGGTCCAAGTGAGTTAATAATCTGACGACTCTTCTTCTGCTTACTAGCATCCGAACAATTTCCATCCTCTTCTTTGACTACTACTTCCACTGCCTTAGACTTGTTACAAGAACCAGGTGGACGACCTCTCTTCTTCGCTGGTTTTGCGTTTATGGCCTTAGATATGCCATGTTCCTTAATGCTTAGGGAAGATTGTCCTTTACGACGATTAACCGTTGTAGCTTTCGTACGGGCCGATATAGCTGGAGGGATATATGAAGAAGCCAGTTTTACACTAATTTAGTGTAATAACAATTTTTCTCAAAATTTATGCTTTATTCCTAGATACATGAATAAATAAGGAACATATGTGGGTTTGTGGGTTTACCATTAAAAAATCTGTGGGTTTGTGGACTTAGGCCTTAAAAGAAAGAAAAAAACATATATATAACGTTTTTTTTTTCCTTCTTTAAAGTTCCAATTTTAAGGTTTTCTTTAACCTTTAATTTTTATTTATTTTACCTATGCTCAGAGTTCGGTGTGTGTAAGGTCCAGATAAAAAACAATTTCGGACAATAAATCGGAGCTCTGAAATTATAAATTTGATTAGTAAGTTGAATAAATTCACTAAAACTGCACCAGCATTCCACCAGTACACACAAAAAAAAAAAGTAAGAAATAAAAACATTAAAACTTCTAAGGCCTATTTTTCCGAAAAAATAAATAAATTATATATATGTATGGTTTATTCACTCAATAGCTTCTTCTAGCTAGAAAAAAAAATGCTTTAAGTTATTGAGAAAAATAACTTAAAATATATAATATATGTATTTATGTAAGCTTGTAATGTATATATGTTAAATATACTTAACAAAAAAACTTAAAAGATACTCCGTATGTTTTTATGCATGTAAGCTTGTTTTAATATTTTTGAAATAAAAATTTTAAGGCATGTTTGGTTGTGAAAAATTGAATTTTGATAGTCAACCTAAAAATGGACTAGAATGTAATTGTTGTGCCACTAGTTGTCCAATTTTGATATTTTTAAGTCTAGTGAAAATTAAATTGATATGGGTACCGTTAATGAACCCCTAGAATGTAATTTTTTCTTTTTTAATAAAATCAAATACGTCCCATCGGATACATAAATTAATAATTCACTTATTTTTCACTTATTTTATTAAAAAATATATGTAACTAAATTACACAACTTTCTTGAAAAGTGACTCCATCCCATAGTTAATTGTTTCTTGTTGAAATTTATGTCTCCCTGAGCATGATCTCTAAATTTTCTAATGCGGTTAGAAGTTTCGGTGTAGAATTTTCTTAAGTTGTAGTAGAAAATTATTCAATGTGATTGTTCCAATGCAACATTATCATCTTCAATTTCGTCATGTTTGTTCTATCTCATGATGTCTTCAAGGAGTTTCTCAGAGGTTAGCAGCTCAGTTCCATTAAATCATTAATACAAGTTAGAAGATTTTATTGTAATATTTTGTCCATATATCATATAATGGCCAATTGTTAAAAAAACATCACATATTTTTGCTTAATATAAGATTCATTATCTTTTGAACAATCGAGACGAAATTTACACGTATACGGATTAGCTATTATGTAACTTAATAAATTATTAATTTATACATTAATTAATATTTGGATAAATAATAAATTTTCACGATCCCAAGGGCATTAATTTTTAGAGGTCATATTGTACTATGTAGTTACGGTGCATTTTAATACCAACCCTAAAGTATTTTACTATATGCGCGGTTAGAGTTGAAAACTTAGGACCCACCCGATTTGGATCGAATCCCGTTCAAAATGACTTTAAGCTAGTGATTTGTTGTAGGTGCTGATGAGGGGTCCGATCCGGACCGGATCGATTCTATCCGGATTCGTAGGCCAAAAGTTTTATCTATGATGATTATAATAAAGAATAGGATCGGGCCTGGATCTATTCCCGGCCATTCATATCGGATCCGATAAAAAGTTTGAAACTCGTCCAGGATGGATGAGACAAAGGGTGGATTGATTAGGATCAACTACCAGACCCATGGCCATATGTGAAAGTATATATGTCCTAGAGACAACCAACATTAAGGACGATATGTACTTTATCAGATTCAGCTTATTGGTATTTATTTATGTTACATTTATTTAAGCATACATAAATTCAATTGGCATTACATTTACTGAATAGATTATTGGTCGTTTGAATTATTCTGTAAGATGTTTCCAAGGACTAAAGATAATCACCAAGTTAGTGGGAGCTTGTGTGTCAGAACTTAAATACTAAACTTAGCCACTAGTTGATGGTCATTGAGATATGGGATATCAATGATGCGATAGGGACTAGCATGTGTTGCATCAGATCCTTCGAGGATCTAGTAGTTCTCACTGCTGCGAATAGCTTGGTCATTCATGATGGACACATGGACACTTTGGAGAGTGTTGGCATACCCAGCCGAGAAACCATTTGGTAAATTCTATTTAAGTGTCTATAGGAGTATCGGATTGTAGGATGATGTAATAGTCCTCAGACTTGAGGTCAATGCTACATCATATGTGGAATAATATACTTTGACCATGCGCAACGCTTGCACTCTTAAAGTAGGGTAGATACGGCATGCGTTGGGTATATTAGGAAGCATATGGTGTGAGTAATTGGACCAAGATCATGATTCATTCCTCCGAATAGATTCAAAGAGAGAATACTGTACATCTCATATTTAGTGCGATCGTTGGTCAGTGGCCACTGCAAAGATATATGTCAAAATGGTGTTTGGACATAATCATCTAGATCGACTAAGAAGATTGAGAGACAATGAATGAGTTATTGGAATAGACACTAATCCATATTCTAGACTCATTCGAGTATTCGAGAATGAAAGAACTGTATCATCAAAGTACTCTACATCACAGGCAGTTTGTATCTCCTCAACAAACGTTCCTTACATATTAGTATTGTCTAGTGACGAGTGTCTAGGAATATTCACTGAGACCTTGATTGGATCATTGTCTGATATGTGAGGACCTATGGATCACATACAACTAGGTGATAATTCTCCCTATTAAGCATTGGAGTAAATTAAATGTCAATTGAATTGATAACATTTGATTTACTATTATATTATTAAGGACATTTCATTTGATAGAAATAATTAATTAAGTTATAATTAGATTATGACTTAATTACTATATTAAATAAAACATCAATTGGATTGATAATGTTTAATTTAATATTATTGAGAATGTTCTATTTGATAGAAACAATTAATTAATTAAGTTGAATTGGATTCAATGGATTAATTTATACTTTTAGAAAGTAAACTAATTAAATTAGATTTGAACCAATTTAGAATAAAGTTCAAGTGCTAAAGCCCAAAAGAAAAAGATTGTTAGTGATGGGCGTCGAACCCGTGACCTCCAGAAAATTAGCCTGCACACATACCAACAATTTTAGTGTTTTTTGTCAATAAGTCGTAGGCGGCTAGACAGAGGGGTTTCATTATGATGAAACGTGTTGTTGCTTTGTGTGGGCTAAGAGCTTTCTTCATCTTTCGGGTTTCTTCTACACGGTTGTATTCGTTCTAACTCCTTTCTTTTCTTCTTTGATTAATTCTCATTTTATTATTATTATGATCTTTGAGATTTCTTGTCTTGCTTAATGTAGATTTTGAATATGAGTTTCCTAGCATCCATGGAGAATCCATCAACGAAGAATTGAACTACGTTTGACTTGATTCTGAGGGTACGTAGACAGTTTGGAATTGTTCTGAGTTCAGTCAGATTCTTTAGAAGATCATCAATTGTTCTTTGAAGAAAAAATTCATGATTAGATCAATGATTAATGGAAGCTGGATAACGGGTAAATTATTTATATGAAGCATGTTAAATAATCATTCAATTAACGATCCATGTAGGAATTTTTTTGGATTCCGCTGCACTAACCTTAGAGGTAATTTCCTACAATTCCTTACAATATGCGGTGTGTCGCAAAATTTATTGCATGATTGATTTCATAATACATATATTTTTTTTATGGAAAATATTACATCTACTCCTACACTATGGTATAACAACATCTTATACCACCTTATATCCCCACATCTAAACTGTCATATCATATGTCTCCACTAGCCAAATATTACAACCACTCCTACGTGCACTATATATGCCATAACAACATCCTATATATCAGCTTATATCTCCATACCTAAACCGCCTTATATCTCCACTAGGGATCGAACCATGCACCTCTTATTCACCCTCGGACCTATTTCATAATAGTAGATTGATTATTTTAGATGTTTAATGTTGTTGATACTAGCTAGCTCACTCCTGCAGTGTTAAGTTGTAGGCCATGCAAATTTCTGATCAAGTCCAGCTACCATTTGTTTACAATAAGATGCACATTGAAGCTAACTTAACCTCATCAATTAAAGCCTACTCTCATAGTCTCATTTTGAAAGAAAAATGGGCAAAATTCTAATAGGTATTCCTTACGGTAAAATTTATTTGGTCGAGAGCACTGTAAAACGTTTTCTAAAAGGGATTACTTCTCAATACTCAATATTGTATTGTTAACCAAGGTAAGTAAACTCAAGTTTATTGTCAATAGGAACAATAACTTTAAGTACTGTGGACATTTTTTCATTCATTAAGTTATGACTAAAAACTATTTCAACATGTAAAAGAACCCATAACAATATAGCATCCATTTGTGGGTTTACCATTTTTAGGAAATAAATTTTCAAAGCAGCGCCACAAGCTTCAGTTTTTTCTTGACCAAATTGGTTTGAGATTACATTCAAATGGCTTATGATGGTGATGTTACAAACTTTATAATTAATATTATATTATAAACCAAGAGTAGTATATAAAGGACTACTCCTATAATTAATAAAATGTTATTGCATCAAAATGGAGGTTGTATACTTGCAATGGGTTTTGAATGTTAATTACTGCAGACACTCAACTAAATTACTAAATATAGACATCCTTTAATTTTACATCTTTAGGTTGGTTCGCTTATTTTGGCGTGTTGATCAGTCGATCCATTCATCTTTATTACAGTATCCCTTTTTCTTTATTATCTTTTTCTTTTGGTTATCTGGTTATGCTGCCGCTCTCTGCTGGTCATTTATTTCCTCATTTGGTTATGTTCGTTTTCTTCCTAGTGGACTGGTTATGGTATGTGTTATTGTAATTTGCTCCTGGTTTGTAGTTGTATATTTTAATGACTTGTACCTTAGTTTAGTGTATGGCTATCTTAAAATTGTGATTGGTTCGGGTCCAAAAAGGAACATCTTAAAGCATTTCGCTTAGTTACCTAAACAAGCATCGTTTGTAGACCCAACCAAACGGAACCGAGAACCAAACTGAAACGTACAATTTCGATTCCGGGTTCAAATTTTTTTAGAACCGAAGAACTAGGAGGAACCACATGGTTCTTGACGGTTCCAGGATCCGCCCAGGTCTAATCGTTTGAAATTCTTCCTTCTCGGTCTTAATCAGAGATGTCTTTTATTTTCGTACTTTTTTACTCTTGGCTTACTGCTAGTGGCAACCCATAGGTAAAACATACTAGACGAAAAAATTGGTTAAGATCTACCCGCCCATAACGGTTTGGGGATGGCGTTATACTTTGGTATTTCATAGTTTTGGATTGGCAGTTTTTTCTTGGGTGTAAGCTATGTTACCTGGACCCTCCTTTCCGGCGACCGCATCGGTGTCGACACGGTATGACACCGGTCCTGGTATGAAATCCGGCTAGGATCCAGCGTTGCATCTTCGGACACTGAAGACGGATGGTGGAGATTGGAGATCGGGAAAGAAGGGAGAAGACGGGAAGACAGGAAGAAGACGGATGGTGGAGACGGCAGATGGGAAGACTGAAGCTATTAGGTTTTGACTAAGGGTATGGATTTTTAGTACTTTTAATGGGTTAGGCCTAGCCCACTAATACATTTATAATGGGTTGGGTTTGATACATCATACATTTGTGTATTAATTTTAATTTGTGGCAGTCTGGCAGATACATTTTCTCTAGAAACTATATTAATATCCGTACCCCATACCCGTGTCCAACTTTGGGTACGTGTCCCCGTATCCTGAATTTTAGAAAAACATACACCCGGCACCTAGATATGCACTGTACCGGACACCTGTACCCAGGGTCCAGGTAACATAGGTTGTAAGTAGGTTCAAGTCTTGTGCACCGCTTGTATCTTGTAATAATTTTTATTCAATAAAATTTTGTACGATTCAAAAAATCATACTTTCTTCTCCATCTTGATGGAAATTAATGTTGGTGATATTTTGAGTAATGATATTTATAAGGTGCATGTAGGAGCAGCAAAAGTGACCCGGACCTGAAAATCTGATCCGAAATCATCCGATTCGAATCCGAATTTAGACCCATAACATGAAAGTTGAATTATCTGAATGTGCCCCGAAACCTGATTCGAATCCGAATTGACCCAAAATAGGTTTGGTTGGATATTGACCCAAATCCGAATGGGCCCGAATTCATCCAATCTGAAACGACCCGAAGTAACATTAACACGAATTTATCCAACCCGATTTAAATATGACCCGCATTCATCCGATCCGATAAAAATCTGACCTGGATTCATCTGATCCGAAATAATCCGTATTAAAATTGATCTGAATCGATCCGATGTGAGTTTTAACTAACTCGAATTCACCCTGTCCGAATTCAACCCGAATTATATTTAACCTGAATTAACCCAATTTGAAACTAGGAAAGTGAATACTAAAAACCGAGAAGATTTTTATTTTATATAAACCTTAGGACACTTCGGTAGTAATGGAGGCAAAAATGGAAAACCTAAAATCTTATGTAAACAAATGGAGGGAAATGAGGTAAGAAAAACTAAAAAAGAGGGAAAAATTATAGTGAAATAGAAGGGAATCGAAACTCTTTCGTGAAATGGGAGCTAAACTCCCAAGTAATAGTGAAGGGAAATATATGGAATAAAAATTAAGAAAATGTTATATGTAAAACGCTAATTAGGGTCCTAGTTTAATTTGTCTAGGCACTTTATTGAGTTTCATAGTTGTTCTTTGCTTATTAACCCCTTAATTTAATTTGCATAGGGACTTTATTATAAAAATGCTTATTAGCCCCTTAATTTTTGTTTTTATTAGCCGTTCTTTGCTTATTATAAATGCTTACATTTTTGTCCCGAAACTAGTAAATTTTTTGTTAAATGAACATTATTATATCAATATACAATTTTTATAGGTCATACAATATATACACGAGAGAAGTGAGGAAGTAAAATTGGATAAAGTATTAAACTACATGTCAATTTTGAATTTACATGTAAATTCAAAATTGACTTGAAGTTTTTAAGATCCGCATCAACCCGATTACCTGAATCTGAAATGGCAAGAATTATTACAATCTGAATTGACCCAAATTTGAAGTGGTCCCAGTCCGAAATGATTGGAATCCAAGACGACCCGATTTATTATAATCCGAATAAGATCCAAACCTGACAGTATCTGAACCTGAAACTGACTCGATCCGTAATGACATGAAATTTTATTATCCGAACATGACCTGAATCCGGTCAAGACCCAAAACCGAATGTCAACCCGAACAAATCTGATTCGATCGCAACCCGAAAAAACTCACAGACCCAAAATATCTAATCTGAATTCACCCGATCTGAATCTGACACGAATTATCTGTTTTCTAGGTCTAGGTGCATGATTATATTAGTGGTGTTTCTCATACTAAATTACTACTAATTACTAATGCACAACTAAACATAATTTTCCACAAAAGATACCAATCAACACCATCAATTTGATTTCGGTCTATTGATTATTTTGCTAGTATAATCTATACTTTTAAACAAGACCAATTCAACAAATATGCGCGTTCGTAATTTTGTCAGTGAAATATATATTGTATTATATATTTCATATATCAAGTGTTGAGTGCGTCTCCTAGGAGACGGTCTCTAGTATAGACCACTTATATAAATTATAAAACTACCCCAACTAAGAAGCTACAAAACAATACAAAACTTTCAAAATTTCGGGGGTCAAACTGTAATAAATGTAAATAATGATACTTTTGCAATAAACCATTCTATCTTCTCCATTATTTCTTTTTCTTTCTCAGAAACAATCACAGCGAATCCTTTCTTCTTTTTTCTTCTTTTCTTCTTCTTCTTCTTCTCTCTCTCTCTTCTTCTTCTTCTCTTCTTTCTTCTTCTTTCTTTCTTCTTTTCCTCGCGGTGGTGGGGTGGCGGAGGAGGCGGTTCTTGGAAGTGCACCAGGCGGAGTTGGTGGCGCACTGGAGGAGCTCGGCTTTGTCGGAGTTGGGGATGTGGAAAAGTGAGAAGAGGGAGACAAAGGCGAGTAAGGAGATGAAGAAGCAGCAGCGCATCAAGTATTTGCCTTCCATTTTTTTGGTGTCCCCTGTTTTGGGATTGTGTGAGGGAGTGAGTGGGTGGGCTATGCAATCTGTGTTAATGGGCACTTTATATATAGTAGATATAGATAGGAGAAAACGAAATTGTTCTCTGGAAAAAAAAAAAAAAAAGAGAAGAAAATTATTAAATTATTTGTTTGGTAATGGAGAACGGGGTTAGCTAGGTTGGTACGTTCAGAAAAAGTTCCCATGATCTCTGGCATATGTCCCATGATCTTAACAATACATCCCATGATCTCACATTTCGCGGTGCTCTGTTTTTTTTATAGTCGTTTGCATCTAGGTTTTATATAGATTTGTGTTTGAATCGACGTTGTTAAAGTTGTTTGCATCTAGATTTATGTAGGTATGTGTTTAGGACGAAGTTTGTTGGTGATAAATGTTAGATTTGGCATCTAAAAGTAGATTTATGTAGATTTGATGATAAATTTACGTTCAGAAATATTTTCCATTATATCTGGCATATGTCCCATGATCTCAACAATACATCCCATGATATCACATTTAGCGGTGCTCTGTTTTTTTTTTTTTTTTTTTTTTTTTTTTTTTTTTTTTTTATAGTCGTTTGCATCTAAGTTTTATATAGATTTGTGTTTGAATCGACGTTGTTAAAGTTGTTTGCATCTAGATTTATGTAGGTATGTGTTTAGGTCGAAGTTTGTTGGTGATAAATGTTAGATTTGGCATCTAAAAGTAGATTTATGTAGATTTGATGATAAATTTACGTTCAGAAATATTTCTCATGATCTCTGGCATATGTCCCATGATCTCAACAATACATCCCATGATTTCACTTTAACATTCCATGATATCAAAAACAGGAAGAAAAAAAAATTATATCAACTATATATCCCATGATTTCACTTTTACATGTCATGATTTCACTTTAACATCCCATGATTCACTTTAACATCCCATGATCTCAAAAACGGGAAGAAAAAAAGTATTCAATTTTTACCATCATATCAACGATAAATCCAATGATTTGAGTTAAACATCCCATGATTTCACTTTAACATCCCATAATTTCAAAAACAGGAAGAAAAAAAGTATTCAATTTTTTCCATCATATCAACTATATATCTCATGATTTGACTTTAACATCCCATGATTTCACTTTAACATCCCATGATCTCAAAAATAGGAAGAAAAAAAATCATATCAACTATATATCCCATGATTTCACTTTTACATGCCATGATTTGACTTTAACATCCCATGATTTCACTTTAATATCCATGACCTCAAATACGGGAAGAAAAAAGTATTCAATTTTTTCTATCATATCAACTATATATCCCATGATTTCACTTTAACATCCCATGATTTCAATTTAACATCCCATGATTTCAAAAACAGGAAGAAATAAAATCATATCAACTATATATCCCATGATTTCACTTTTACATGCCATGATTTCACTTTAACATCCCATGATTTCAATTTAACATCCCATGATCTCAAAAACGGAAAAAAAAAAAGTATTCAATTTTTTCCATCATATCAACTATATATCCCATGATTTCACTTTAACATCCCATGATTTCACTTTAACATCCCATGATTTCAAAAACAGGAATAAATAAAATCATATCAACTATATATCCCATGATTTCACAGCAAAATTGTGCTAATCCAAATCCTAATTACTAACTAGTACTAGTATTCTTTGGAAAGAAAAAAACAAAAAAAAAACTAGTACCAGTACTACTAACTAGCGATGATGCTACTACTAAAACTAGTACTATTATAATATTACCAGTATCTAGAACTAAACAATAAAGGAAAAATTACGAATTACTAAACTAGCCCTATATCTTATCCATTTCCATGGCCCCATCTTCCCAAAACTCAGCAGCACCACCATTTTCTTTTCTTGTCCAGATCGGTCAAGGCAAAATTTGTCAAACAATCTGCTACACCATTTGCATATCGGGGAAGCCGCGTCAACCTTGCACCTTGCTCTGAGGTTGACACCCAGATCGAGAAGATTCTGTCCGACATGTCAAATTTGATGCCTTTTCGGAATATCAGCAGCGATCGAACCTCATCCTAGGAAGCAGCCGAGGCATGGTGGTGGAGGAGGAGCATGAGAAGGAGAGTGAGAGTCATCTGGTGGTGCGCTGGCGGAGTTGTGGCGGTGCTTTGGTGGTTTAGGATTTTCTCGATTGTCACAGAAAAAGAAAATAAAAGAGAGAATGAAGAAATATAATTTGGCACCGAATTTGCTAAAAGGACCTTCTATTTAAGATTTATTACAATTTAACCACCGAAATTTTGTTTACTTTTATTAATTGCAAAAAGATCCCATCTCTTCTAAAGACCGTCTTTCCTGAGAATTTGCGCAAGTGTTTGAGTGGTGTAATAATTAACCTATAATATAATAAAGTGGTAAGGAAAATTAAAGGAATTTTGTTAACTTGTAAATTGTAATCTTAGTAGTGGTAGTAGTTTGTATTTTATTTGGGAGGTTTCTCTGTTTGGGTACGTACGTAACTATAAGAATTTGCTTACTAGGTTATGCAAAAATAAACCTTGTACTTTTATAGTAAAGTTAAAGAAAAAGTGAACTTGCACTTGCATTTTAATCACCATGCAAGCACTATATGATCGACTATATATCAGCTGAGCCTAGCTGTATAAATGATCATCTCAAATTCTCAATCGTCTTTAAGCTTTTAATTACCAACCAGATACCCGCCCCTTATATCTATAAATATCGCCCATCATCTTTCATGAAGCAAAACACTTTGTAGTCGACATAAACTTTCACACAGTTTGAGCTACCTTTGGTCTTTTCTTTATCGATCGATTGCATGCATGAATATTAGGACCATTTTTATTTCCAAGTAAGAAATTTCGATTATCAATAATTTTCTTAGAACTAATTTCACATGCCTCTTCCCCTCCTCAACCTCAAAATAAGTTACATTACAACAATATATGTTGTTGTTTTTATTATTATTAGCTGCACCACCTCCATGTCGAAAAACATACCATTCCAAACATTTTACCATACACAACCTATAGATCATTTTGGATACGGCAACCTGAGTGGAACTGTTTTCCAGCAAAGGTACTTCGTCGACTATAATTATCTAGGCAGAATCAAAACTCGTCACCCGCCACCTATTTTCATTTATATGGGAGGAGAGTCTCCCATTACGACGTGGCTTGACTTTGGCGGAAACGGAATTATCAGCTCAGCTGCACGACATTTCCAAGGCCTAGTAATTTATATTGAGGTAAAAACGGCCGAGAAAAATCCAACAGTACGCTTGCTTCTAATTATATTAGTTGAACGTACATACTAAACGTACTAACTATTAATGTTAATTTTTTTGGATGTAGCATCGGTTCTATGGGCAGTCCATTCCATTTGGATCGATCGACAAAGCATTGTACGATCCAGAAGTCCGAGGCTGCTTCAATTCTGAGCAGGCCTTGGCTGACTATGCCGAGATAATTATTTTCATCAAAAGAAACTCATCGTTGTTCACATTGTCGCCGTCTTCGCCATAGGCGGTTCATATGCCGGAAGTGAGCATTTAATTGTTTTAAATATTTATATACATGTTTTAGAACCAGAAATCATATATATATATTGATCAAACATCCAAAATATCCAGGTTAATTTCATTTATCTTACGTTTCGTTTCATATATTGAGCATCGATCATATACATATCTAATTAAATTAAATTATACATATACTTATAATTACTTTTAGTAGAGTCATAATAATAATTAAGTACTAATTGCATTTATTTTTTATTTTTTTCAGTGTTGGCAGCCTGGTCTCGTTTGAAGTATCCACACATTATTAGTGGAGCTTTGTCAAGCTCAGCTCCACTAATAAGCCCCATTGACCTTCCTCCCCAAGATCAGTATTGCACAATTGTTACGAACGATTTCATGGTATACACTTTTCTTTTATTTATTTATTTAAATTCTTCTTATATATCAAAAGAAATTTAATCTTCTTTGTTACTATTACTTTGCAGAACACAAGTGAAAAATGTGCCAAGAACATACGTCAATCTTGGGGAATAATTGACGCTATTGGATCGAGAGGGCGAGGACTTGACGATTTGTCTCAAATACTTCGAAGCTGCAGGTATATATAGTTATTTAATTAAATGTAACAATACATATTAATTTGACTATATATTGCCATTTATCAAACGTTTTAATCATGCCTTACGGTTACAAGAGTTTTTAATTACTAGAATAATTCGATCTCTAATTTTTGTTATTTGGGTTAATTTTATATATCATGTGTAGTCCGCTGTTGAGTACAAATGAGGTAAAGGCATTTCTTACCGATACATACAAGTTTTCGGCGCAATATGATGGCCGGTTCAGTACACGTACACATATGCTATGCAAGGAAATTGAGAAGGCCAAATCTGAGGATGAAATTGTAACTAGCATAGCACGAGGAATTTTATCAATACAAGAGGATACGGGCATGCCAAACCAATGCATAAATATCACCATGATAGCCCAATCTGCTACTATGTTCGGTATTCTTGACCCCGACTCACAGAAAGCTTGGGAGTGGCAGGTAAACACTTTTTTTTCCTTCTTTTTAAATAATATATATCAGTATAGATCAAGTTTTTTCTGTCTTCATGTTCTAATAATCTAAATATACGTGCAGCTATGTAGTGAGCTTTTACCGCCGGGTGGGTGCGACGGTAACAACATGTTCGAAGCAAGTGCCTTCAATATCACGGAGCATATGCAATATTGCTGGGACAAGTACGGAGTATACCCGCATCCTCATTGGATGGGCACCTATTACGGGGGTCAGGTAATACCTATTTTTTTCCCCTAAACACCTAATTAGGGCAATGTTAACATAAAACATCTAAAATTTTAGATTTATTTATTTTTATTTTTTTAACAAGAATTTTACTTAAACAATAGGATATGAAGCATGCTCTCAAAAACTTTGGGAGTAATATAATTTTTTCCAATGGATTGAGAGATTCACTGAGTGGAGCAGGGTAAGTATAATGTACTCCTATTAAAGTTGCATTTTAAGTTAAATTGTCAAAAACTTTGGGATTAATATAATTGTTAATAATGTCCTTAGGATATTACATGACATATCAAGCACCATTATCGCCATAACCACCGAGCGAGGTAATTTGTTTGAGATATTTGACCATTTCTTTTGTTAATTAATTTTGTTACTAATTACTCAACGCTTGAACTTGCTAATTCAGGATCGCATTGTCTAGACCTGTTGGCCGCACAAGATGATGATCCAAATTGGCTAAAAGAACAAAGAAACAAGGAGCTCAAAGTTATATCGGACTGGATAAAGGATGCTGAGTCTTCTTCTTGCGGTGTTATGATTCGGCCATTATCTTTGGGTTGGCGCATATTTACCCTTGTTGTTGTAGTATTAATAATGCTTTAAATTAATTTTATAAAATTATATGTGTATGAATTGAATAATATTGATCAGGAGTGAAAATCTGTAGTTGTATCATGTATGTAATGTTCAATCGTAGTATTTTTTTAATTTTTATATGAGCACAAGCACAACACAATCCAAGGTAAGCCCAAAATTAGCACATACGAAGTAATCCCCAAAACCATACAGAGCATACAGAGCAAAATTAGCACATACGAAGTACTCTCAAATCTCTCATTTTACACGCCTCCTCGTGTTTTCTTCTCTGGGTAACCAAAACTCGGCGCCATTTATGTAAGTACTAATAACTTGAGGGATTTATTTGTAAACCATCTAAACTGAAACCGCCTCCACTGAAGGTTAGTGTGTTTTGTTGTTTTGTTTTCTCACGAGTTTGATTGAGTATTATAGGTCACTTATACAAGCATTAGCTCTCACCTTGGATCCACTTTCGACGTTCGGGACGAGCGACAACGTTCAGGTTTAGGGAGGAGGTTATTGCTGGTTATCTCTATACTTATCTTGCTTATGATAAACTCGTGAATTTTTTTGCATTTGCACGTTTACTGTTTTCCTAGAATAGTCTTGCATGTTTTATATGGAGTTTATTGCCGAATTTTTTGAACTTTTTATTGGGTAGATCAACTAACTATGCCATTAATCGTATGCTTCATCTCTATGAATTTGTTTGAGGTTTTTCTCGCTTGGCTTGTCACATTTATGTATTGCACTTAGTTAAGCTTGGTAGTCTCGACATCACTTAGTGGTGTTTTCTCTACTGCGGTTCACGAAGGCCTTTATAATAGGATGATGCATGTTAGGTCTTATGGTTGTTTTCCCGAGTAATTATGTACCTAAGAGGCAACAAGTCTTCACCATGCTTTGAGATTGCTAAATGCCTAGGAAGGAGGTAGTGTGAGGTTGTGTGATCCTTTGTTTATAACCTATTCTTCCGAATAGGTTTGGGGAGGGGGGTTACACCATCATTAGACTTGTTTTTCGTTTTTTCATTCCCGTGTCGTGAGTTTATTTTTCCTTTTCCGTAAATTTTGAACTCCAACCTATTCTTTCGAATAGGTTTGGGGAAGTCGTGTGAGTCATTTTGTTTCACTTTTTGTTATGCTACTGCTGGCTAAAAAAAATCGAAAAAAAGAAAGAAAAAATTCCAGGAAAAAAGAAAAAAAAGAAACTGGAAAGAAAAAAAGAAAAAAAGGAAAAGACCCCAAAAAAGCAAAGAAGGGTCCAAAAAGAAAGCCAAAGAGCAGTTTAGCAAAATGTTGTGCCTCATTTTCCAATTCTTGTAATGTTCGTAATCGTGTTGTAATTTTTTATTTTTATCTTTTGTTTTTGAGTGTCATCTGTTCCAGACCACCCTCGTCCTGCCATTCAGGAAGTGGTGAATAGCTTAAGGCTTTGCTTAAGAGATGGGTAGAATAGGGGAGTGTTATCTTTTATAGGGAACCATCCTTCGTTTGATGAGAGCCAGTACTGGTTCGACCTCTTTGAGGGAAAGTCTTAAACTTGGTGAACAACAGTAAGTCCTCAGTTTCATAGGCACGGGACAACCATTCGTATCTTAGCATGCTTCATTACGTCGTCACTGACTAGGTCCAGGTAGAGAATGTTACGAGAGACTATCTTGTCTTGACATAAGTGCTTATGTGGATGTGTATAAGTCAATCGAGGTATTCTTCAACCTATATTCATGCTTTGATTTATATGGTTTTTGTTCATACGTTTTTTGATAGATTCAGTAGATTAGTTCATTTTATTTGGCATGAGACTCCATTTTGTGTTTTTCATTGTTTTTTGCATCAGAGTCTAGCTTAGTTGCTTGAGGACAAGCAAAGGTTCGGTTTGGGGAGTTTGATGAATGTGTATTTTACACTTTCATTTGAGTCTTTTTCACCTATTTTAGCTATCCTCTATGTTAATTTAGCTATATTTAGTGCATTTTATTAGAATAGTGTCACGTTTCCCTTAGTTTTATTTTACAGGTTTTGGTTGAAAATCGAGGATTTCCGGGCAATTATATTGAAGTTGACAAGGAATTGGTGTTCCAGAAGCCTATTTGGAGTATCTGAAGGTTTCCGAATAGGATTTGGAGTCTAGGGGTCGAATCTGGAGGTTAGAAGGCCACTAGAAGTCAGAAACCGAGTCCGAAAAAGGGAAGAAATCCAAAAACGCGTCGAAAATGCGGAATTCCGTGAAATTTACTCCCGGGCGAACCACCCGGGACGTGGGGCGAATCGCCCCACACTATTTTGAAGCCTATATATAGTTGCTCAGTTTTTCTCCAAAATTCATACTTTTCCAGACCTATTCTCTCACCTTTCTCTGTAGTTTTAGGTAGGAACTTCCCAGAGCCTGTTCTGGGGGTTCGTAGCTTAGGAGACACTTTTTCATAGCAGTTTGGAGCTTGTAAGATCGCGATTCTTCGGAGACTGACAACCTTCGGTAACATTGTATCTTACAGTTTATTCTACTTATTTTTATATATCTTTCAACATATTTTCTTCTATGATTTCTGTTGATTGCATGACAACTATGAGTAGCTAAACTTATCGTTGGTGGTAGTACCTGAATTCTTAGCGAAGGGTAGATAATCATGCTAATGGCTATATCGCACATTATACTCCGTGTTATTGCTTTATTTCGTTGATCAGGCTCAGCCTAAATCCTCGTATGTTGATTAATTATTATGCACAATTGTACCCTCGTCGACCTATGCATATCTATATCTTCGTAGTGTTGAATAATTACGGAACACAATTGGACAATAGTGTTTGACTTGTCAGTATCTATATCTTCGTAGTGCTTAATAATTACAACAGGACATTCGATTGATCAAAGATCTCCATGCAAGACCGAGGAATTTACACATGATTATTAATCCGTTATGCTTTGAAGGATCATACTACCACCAATCTCCATTATCTGTTAGAAAAACCTTTGCTATACCGTCTGCTGTTTTTATATTCTAAATTAGATTTGATAAAGCTAGTTATAGTCCTTAGAGATCGACACTCGAGGTTATTCTACTGCTACACTACGGTTTTCGTTGTAGTTGTGAATTGCCTTTGGCTAAATAACAAATTTGTTTGATTAATTGAGTCTGACAAACTTGGTTGCATCAGTAAGCAGTAGACTTCATCGAGCCAGAGTTTGTCCTTTACGAGAAGGCCATCAAGGAATCTCAGGCTCAAGAGCGAGACGCCGCCGAGATCCAAGAACTGCTGAGCCCTGTGCGAGGAGCTACTAGCGCGAGCGGCCCGGTTACAGACCTTTCTGGAAGTCGGACCCGGTAGATCGAAGAGCCTTGAAGACCGAGTATGCTCGGGGATGTTGTAACTTTTCCCTTTTCCGTACTTGTCATTTTTCCAAACAATTTCCTTTTTTCTATTCGACCCTTGGGGGCATTTGCTGAAACATATTCCCTTGTTGTAATATAAGTTATCAACTGTTGTCTCTTCGCTCTTTTCCTTCAATAAAAGTTTGTTGCTCTTCATTTTCTTACTCATACTTGTGTTTTTTACTAACTCTTTTCTGTCATGACGTATAACTTGATAGAGTAGTTAAACATGTATAAGTTAGAATCGAGGAGGGAATTTCCTCGCGCCTTTGATCGAAAGAGTGATCTTGATTAATAATACTTCGAGTTAAGCTCCTCGAGCTATCAAAGTAATCTACGTGCTTGTCTATTTCTTGGTAAATTAGGAAAAATCATAAGTGTTGAGCCAGAAAGAACAAGTATTGAGCTCCTCCTGCTCGATTTCTCTGCATTCTTCATTTTTACTTCTTTAAAAAAGTGTCTCGATTAATCTTCTCAAAAAGATGAGAGAGCGGGGAGCTTTAACCCGTCGTGAAAATCGGGGAGCTTTTACGTAGATCGAGCAAGCTCTCTTGGTCGAGTAGCATTTTATTCTGTTTTGAGTATAGTAGTTCTATACTTGAACATTTTATTTGTTGAAAGATAGACATTGTATTGATTTGTCGGAAATTCAATTACAATGGAGGGCTTCTTGACCAGCTTTCTTACAACATTTTCTGAACCATAAAACATGAGGGTACCTCTCACACAAGCTTGTGAGGAATCCTTCTCGATCTTCGGGCCTTTCACAGGAGCTCTTCAAAAGGCTTGTTCATCAAACAACTCACGCGTAGAATCTCTGGAGTTTGGAAGTATTCCACGGCTTCTTCAATACTTTTCCCTCCATGTCTTGGAGACGATAGCTTCCATTGGGCCCTGCTTCAACTATCTTGTAGGGGCCTTCCCAGTTGGGTTGCATTTTCCCAACTTTGCCCAGGATGTCCGCTCTTCGGAGTACTAAGTCTCCTACTTGGAAGTCTCTCTCCTTTACGCCCTTGTTGTAGGTCTTCGCGATCAGTGCTTGATATCTGAGGATGTTGGCCAAGGCATTGGTCCTCGCTTCGCTCACCGTCTCCAGATCGAAGAGCCTCTCGGTATGATTGTCCTCGGGTTGATACCCTTGGATTCTGAGGGTTTCTACCGCCACTTCCGCTGGTAGCTGTTTTTGAAGTTGTGCGGTATGCCCATACCACTCCATCAAGCTCGTCGACCCAGTCCTTGTTAGTGGCGAACCTCTTTTGCAAGTTGTTGACAAGGATTTTGTTGACGGCCTCTGTTTGCCCGTTGGATTGAGGATGTCCTACCGAGGTATACCTCCTCTCAATCTTCATTTCCTTGCATCATTCATTGAACCTTTGGCCACAAAATTGAGCACCATTGTCCGAGATGAGGACTCTTGGCAAGCCAAATCGACACACGATGTTTCTCCATACAAAGTTCATCACCCTTTGTTCGGTGATAGTAGACACTGCTTCAACTTCCGCCCACTTGCTAAAGTACTCAACCGCAACAATGATGAATTTCTTTTGAGCCGTGCCTCTCGGGAAAGGACCGACTATGTCGATGCCCCATATGTCGAAAGGGCAAGTGATTGTAATGGGCATGAGAGGTTTCGCCGGGACATTGATCAAATTGGCGTGCATTTGACACTCCTCGCACCTTCTTACAAATCGAGCAGCATCTTCACGAACAGTGGGCCAGTAGTATCCTTGGCGAATGATATTTTTGCGCGAGGGTTCTGTAAGAAAATATGGTCAGAGTTACCCTAGGGTACGCAGCGGAATTTCAAAATTTTCTTAACATGCAGGTTAATTGATCATGTATATAGCGTATATATTAAACACGTTAATTAGAAGACTTACAATACTCCAAAAGCAAGCACAGGTACCAAGTCTTCGTAATAGTCCGGTGAATCTTCTCCTTCGTCGAAGTCGAAGATATCTGTAATACTTTGATTATCTGCAAGACAATAAAAGTTAGTTTCCAGCTCCTTGAACCTCAACCTTGGTATCCACGGATGAACAGATTATCGGAAAGAATGCTAGGATATTCTTTGTGTGGCCAAGAAGATGGGGTGGCGGTTTTCCTCCGGTGAGGGTGGCGCGCGCGTGGCTAGTATGAGGTAGGGGAGAGCTTTTTATTTTCTCTAAGAAAACTGGTAGACTAACTGTATGTCTGTGTTCGATGGTAAAAGCTCTCTAATAGTCCACTATATATAGTAGTCAATTGAAGCCTAAAGAATAATCAATTATGTAAGAAAATACGGTCAGAGTTACCCCTAGGGTACGCAGCGGAATTTCGAAAATTTTCTTAACATACATGTTAATTGATTATGTATATGTCGTATATATATAAACACGTCAATTAGAAGACTAACCTTACTTCCAAAGCAGCTTCCAAGTCTTCGTAATAATCATGTGTATCTTCTCCTTCGCCGAAGTCGAAGATATCTGCAATACTCTGATTATCTGCAAGACAATAAGAATTAGTTTCCAGCTCCTAGAACCTCAACCTTGGTATCCACGGATGAACAGCCTATCGGAAGAATGCTAGGATATTCTTTGTGTGACCAAGAAGACGGGGCGGCGATTCCTCCGGCAGAGGTGGCGTGCGCGTGGAGGCTATATAGAGGATGGGAGAGCTTTTATTTTCTCTAAGAAAACTGGGTAGTAAACTGTGTGTAAAACTGTATCCAAAGCTCTCTAATAGTCTACTATATATAGTAGTCAATAGAAGCCTAAAGCATAAGCAATTAGACTTCGTAAAGGAATAAGAATCTAATTCTTATCGCACTAGGAAACCAATATCAAGTCTAGATTCATTCCCAATCAAATTAAAACTCAATCAGGAAAATCTGATTTATCCCTTGGACTTCTAATAGAGGAAGGAGTCGAACTCCTTCCCCTACTCAGCTCCTGCGCGCGCTCCCAGGGACAATAGGTGGGTCCCGATTGGGACCCACTTATAGTTCTAAGGCAATTCAAACTCCAAGTAGATTTTGCCCAAGTGCATATGTTAATTCTAAATTAACATATCCTTTCAAATCAAACCTCTATTATATTTTTCAAAATATAATCTTTAATTGTATTTACATAAAATACAATTAATTAGCCAATTCAATTAATAATTCCAAATCATTAATTGATCCACCAAATATTATAATTAATTCGAAATCAATTATAATCCATCAATCACAATTAATTCCAAATTAATTGCGATTCCATCTTCAAGGATATTCTGATAAGCTGAATCACCACATAGTGTGACCCATAGGGCCTCATCGTATTAAGCAAGTCCTAGACTAGGCAACATGGAATTCCTAGACGGTTCCATTTGCAATATTAATACATGAGGACGTTTGAGAGGTTTCTCAAGGCTAACCCTTTCGTTGCGAAGTCTGTTGCGCTCAACGCGGCGATGGTAACGTCCCTTCATCTGACTTGCTCGAATGCATCTAGGATCGATGAAGTGTCTATCCCAATAATACATCCACGGGCGTCTCACGGAGTTGCTTGGTTAAGCTATACTTATGACCATCATAATATATCATTTGCACTGGCCAGTGACTTTACCAACACAACTATGCAGACTATGAGCAGTACTCTCCTGTGCTACACTTGAGAGATGAATCCTTCACAAAATCACTTATCATCCCCATTTGTATGTAGCCATAATCCTGGATCGTGTCTTAGGTCAACTACTTATTCAGAGCTGACATCGACGGGTCCACCAAGGATATGGGGCAACAAATGTGATGATAAAGTCCTGTAAGTACAAAGGACGACTGGCATCACTTCGACAACTTACTGGTTCCCATAGTCACTTCGGTGTAGAGTATACATCGATGGGATTGTCCGGTGGGTACTTCCATTGTTCGATAATCCTTCTTCGAACAACTATGCGCAGTTATGGGAACGTTTCTCGATTGTCCAACAATCCGTTCCGTGGCCGTGGGATCGGCTTACACTTGCTCCAACAAGTATAACCTCCACGCATACTAGTCTCGTCTGGTTCATTCAGACCCCTACATCCGAGATGAACCTCGACTAGGGAGAGTTTGGGATAGATGATAACTCACATAGCTCCCACTATCTGTGTGATCGGTCATCTATCCGAGGGGACATGTTTAATATCAATACAGACAGTAATAGAGATATGACATGCTGCATGCCTGGTGTAATATAAATATGAAAGCGATACTCAATAGTAAAAGCAACAAACATATATTATATTACGTTGACCTGTGTAATAGTACATATATGCCCTCTATAAGGGCTCTATGCCCTTAGTAAGGACTGTCTCTAGGACATATACACTATCAATCTCCCACTTGGACTAGAGTCAGTCACCTTTATGCCTAATACCCAGATTAGCATAATGTCTTAAGTGGACTTCCACTGATAAGACCTTGGTGAAAGGATCTGCCACGTTGTCTGTGGTAGAGACACGTTCTATACTAACTTCTCCTCTATCTATAATCTCACGTATAACGTGATATTTTCTAAGTACATGTTTGTTCTTGTTTGTAGATCTAGGCTCCCTAGCTTGAGCGACGGCGCCCGTATTGTCACAATAAATCGTTATTGGACTGGGAGCAAGAACAACCCTCAATTCCTTCAAGAACTCTGAAATCCAGACAGCTTCTTTCGAAGCTTCTGATCCAGCAATGTACTCGGCTTCTGTGGATGAGTCAGCAATTGTGGCTTGCTTAGAACTCTTCCAAAAGATAGCTCCTCCGTTCAATTTGAATACGTATCCTGTCTGTGACTCAAAGTCATCAGGATCTGATTCAAATCCAGCGTCGACATTGTTGGTGATTTTAGTGTCATCAATTCATTTTAGTGGTAATGTGATTTGCTAGAGACTGATGCGATCTCTCGTTGAGGCTCGGATCAAGTTCGGGTAGTGCGAAGTGCACGCTTGTTGAGCTAACGAGTTATCGGCCACGAATACGAAGCAGGGGTCAAGGGGGGTTGCGCCCCCTTGCGGGGTCGAGGGGCGGAGCCCCTGTACGGGGTTGCAAGGGGCAGAGCCCTGGCTGGGTCCAAGGGGCATAGCCCCTGGATTTTTGGACATATGCACCCCTTCGTGAACAAACATGTTTGTTCGGATATATGCACCACTTCATGAACAAACAGGTTTGTTCTGAACAGATGCGCCCTTTCCCTCTTCGTTTTGTACTTCTATATATTGAAGGAATCAGTCTCCTGAACGGATACGAAAACTATTACATCCTCTCTACTTTCTGATCGAAATTCATATTGCCCAAATTAGATTGCCTTCTTGGATTATCCCGGCAAGGAATTCGTGAAACCCAGGCAACAAGTTAGGGTCGAATTATCTTGTTTGGAAAGTGACTACACGATCCATTGAAGTTTTCCAAGTTTATCACAACCCTACTATATTACTAACATACATAACCAGACATCTTTAATTCTGGTTCTCCACCAAACACCAAGAACATCTCTTTAGTCCGTCGAAGGTACTTAAGAATGTTCTTTACAGCAGTCCAGTGAGGTACTCCTGGATTCTGTTGGTGTCGACAAGTGACACTAAGCGCATATGCCACATCGGGCCTTGTGCAATTCATTGCATACATTATAGACCCTACTGCCGAAGCGTAGGGCACACGACTCATTGCATTTCTTTCTTCATCAGTTTTAGGACCATCCTTAACTGATAAGACAATCCCATGCCTAGCTGGGAGAAAGCCTCTCTTTGAGTCGTCCGTCTTATAACGCTTCAGTATTTTGTCGATGTAGGTGGACTGTGTCATTCCTAACATCCTCTTGGATCTATCTCTAAAGATCTTGATCCCTAGGATGTAGTTCGCTTCACCCAAGTCCTTCATCGAGAAGGTACTTGATAACCAAACTTTAGTCTCTTCTAGCATATAGAGACATTGTTTCCCATGATCAAAATGCCATCAACATAAATGATCATGAAAACGACTCCCTTTGATCACGCTCAAAATATACCTCGGGCTAAGCGGTTGTTGTAGCAAAGCTTAAGGTGTTGAATCCACAAGGAGGTAGTAACAATCGAACAATGCAAGTAAGAAGAAACAAGTGATGAATTTGTGTTTTGATGTGGAAATAAGGAATTATCTCGAATTGAAATCAATATATGAAAATAACAAGGCTTCGAGATTCACCTAATCATGTTGCGTTTTTGGTACTTACTTTGATTCTCAGCTATTACTCAATTGCTTGTTTCACTTCCCAAACACACAATCGGAAAATATCAGCTTGAAACCAATTATGAAAACGATGGTAGTTTGCATTAGGAGAAACTCTTCCAATGAAACCAAAGAGAACTATTATTATTAGTTATCCGAGATCGACAATATATCTTCACGACAATATTGCAGTAAGGGATCAACTCGTAAAATAGTTTAAGTTGCACATAAAAAAAGTATGACTGAATTTATATGGAACTTGAAATATATTAGAAGATTGAAGTGTTTCACACAAAACTAACTTGAACTAGAAAGCACACTTGCAAGAATCAAAGAAAGAAAAACCGTAAAAGCAACACGACTAGGATCCTCTCAAGTCTTGCCTAAGCTTCTAGCCTAACTTACAATTCATTCTCACAAATTCTAGGAAGAAAGTATGAGAAGAATGTATTACAAAGCTTCAGTGATGTTCAATAAGCTAGAATGAAAGGCTTTATATAGGAGTTAAGGTTCACTGTTGGCTGACAGATTTATGGATGAGTTTGAAATCCATTTTTCTTCCCCTAGACTTCCGAATCTGAATATGAAATGTAGCCCTGTATGTCTAGAACACACTGTAGAAATGGCGGCTGAATCGGAGAAGTAGATCGTCATTTATGAATTTTTCAATAAAGTCTCGCGAAACTGTCATTCTCCAGGACTGTTCATCATCATGCGGATTCATTCAAATTTTTCACAACCTTTCTGATCTTATCATCAAGACTTTCCTTCTTCAAAGTTGTTCACTGATGTCTTATTTAGTTGACTACCAATTCTCAGCTGCATATGTGGAATCATTTATGAGATATTGCAAATTTCTTCAAGTGTCCACAAAACACGCGTTTTGGACGGCGGCTTGACGGCTGTCCAGTTTTGACAGCCTTTCGGTCCGAACTGGGTTTAGGACATCTCAGGAGAAATCGTAGATATTGAAGTCTAGTTTCCAAGGACACCGGATTCGTGAACTTTGGATTCAATATGAGAGAGTTATGACCATTTTACGAACGTTGTGCAGAAAATCGAGAGGAGTATTTTGTTTTGCACTCCATATCCTTGCATATTCACTCCATATTGCATCTACAAGCACCAACGACTATAAGATTAAGATTCGCAACATTAAGATTATAAAACAACAATTTTAGTCTTCCTATCGAATGAATGGAACGATTTTGCATATTTAAAATTGTCGTTTTTATGTTATAATCACAACCCCCAACCAGCTTATTGCTAGTCCCTAGCAATTCAAGCGGAATTAAGAAAACAAAACATGACAATTCATCTAATTTTGAAATATGTAAATAACTGCTGTCAAGCATGAAATTGGGCCAAGATCTTTATCGCTATTATGATTAGGTCCACTTTAACTTCCAAAATTGTGTGTGTGTGAACTAAGCCATAACCTTCTTACCGCAAACCACAACTATGTCACCTTGAGAATTCATTATGAACAAGCCTCAACTCCATATCCTCAAAGGTTAATGTGTATAGTATTTGGTTCGGAATTTCGCTCATGGAGTTGGAATACTGATAAGCTCTCAGAGAATGGCTGCTTTTAAATCAGACAGTCTAATAGACAAACATTGATCCAAAGATAGGAATATGCTGCTTTGAATTCCAAAGATAGGCAATTTATATATATATATATATCTATATATATATATATATATATATATATATATTTTAACAAGAGCATAATCGATTACAATACTATGAGACATTTGACATTTTATTCACAAACCATATACTACAACAAAATATCAACAACCATTTTTTTTTATTTTTTTTTTTGGTACGCGCATGTCAATTCACATGTTTTGGTTTTTTATGACGAAACTTATGACATTTGGCGCCAACAATTTATAAGAAAACAACTATGTTTTATTTGCTAATTATACATACAAAAGAAAAATGGAAAAAAAATGATAATGCTCTTGTTTATTTCTTTTCTTTTCTTTTCCTCTCTTTTTCTCGTCTTCTTTTTTTTTCTTTTTTTTTTTTTTAGCTCTAAAAATGGTTTTCTAGGCAGTAAATAGCCAATTCAAGGGATCAATGGAAGTCCATTAGCTGTTCTCTCACCTCTCCACTCACTCACAAATGTTGTGAGATAGAAAATAATTACACTTGACATAAGAATTCTCTTGGCTTCATGATTTTAACAACCATCTTACCACAAGGCTTAGTACAGTGCATAGAATAATTTTAGAAGTTTTCGTTTAGTAATCATGATAGAGATAAGGACTCAATCTATCAATATTGCAATAATTGCAATAGTTGCTTGACAGTAGATTATTCATTTCTATTTAGACTCTTGAGCATGTAATGCAGACTTAAATCACACAAGAAATTACCAAAAACTTTTTAATTATTTAACAGGAAGTGCTACCTACCCCCAACCTAAATGTAACAGTGTCCTCACTGTTTTATTCACACAAAACAACACAAAAACAAAATGAACACGCAAAACACACAAAAATAATACAAATAAAAAGGAAAGAGACAACCTGATCAATGGTGGTAATCAGGAGAGCTAAGATGGATCTCCTGGAAACACAATTCTTGGTCCATGCGCTCGATATAGTGCTTAAGTCGTTGTCCATTGACCTTGAAATTCCGTCCGTCCTGGGGATCTTCAACTTCAACAGCCCCATTGGGAAACACTCTTTTCACAATGTATGGACCAGTCCATTAGATCTCAATTTTCCTGGATGAAGATGCAAACGAGAGTCATAAAGATGAACTCGTTGGTTTGGCTCAAAGTTCTTTCTCAGGATTTGCTTGTCATGGGCTGATTTTAGCTTCGCCTTGTAAATGCGGGAATTATCATAAGCATCATTCCTTAACTCCTCAATTTCTGATAATTGCAACTTCCGGTGAATTCCTGCATCATTCAAATCAAAGTTAAGGGCTTTAACAGCCCAATAAGCTTTATGTTCCAGTTCAACAGGTAAATGACAAGCTTTTCCATAAACAAGTCTGTATGGTGACATCCCCAAAATTGTTTTATAGGCTGTGCGGTACGCCCATAGTGCATCAGAGAGACGAAGAGACCAATCTTTACGAGTTGGGTTCACAGTCTTTTCAAGGATTTGCTTCACCTCTCTATTGGCAAGCTCAGCTTGTCCATTGGTTTGTGGATGATATGCAGTGGAGATTTTGTGTAGTACACCGTACCTGCGCATTAAAGCCTCAAAAGAACGATTAAACAAATGAGTTCCCTGGTCACTGATTATCACACGTGGCGTACCGTACCGAGATAAAACATTTTCTTTCAAAAAATTATCACAGTTCATTATCATTGGTACGACATGCCGCCGCCTCTACCCATTTTGACACATAATCAACTGCAAGAATGATGTAAAGATACCCAAAAGATGATGGAAAAGGGCCCATAAAATCAATACCCCAACAATCAAATATTTCAATGACAAGTATGGGCTTAAGGGGCATCATGTGACGACGTGTAAGGGCACCTAACTTTTGGCATCTTTCACAAGAACGACAGAATAAATTAGTGTCTTTGAATAATGTCGGCCAGTATAGACCACATTGCAAAATTTTTGCCGCGGTCTTTTTCATGGAAAAATGGCCACCACATGCTTCAGAGTGACAAAAGTTCAAGACACTATTTACCTCAGATTCTGGAATGCAGCGTCTTATGATTTGACTGGCAATATTTGAAAAGATACGGATCATCCCAGTAGAAACTTCTTACCTCAACCAAGAATTTTCGCTTGTCTTGTGCACTCCAATTTAATGGAATTTCTCCCGAAACCAAGTAGTTCACAATGTGTGCATACCAAGGCAGTTGGCTAATGGCAAACAAATGTTCGTCTGGAAAGTTATCTCTGATTGGTGGGTCCTCAGTAGAACAATCAATCTCAAGTCGAGACAAGTGATCAGCAACAACATTTTCGACTCCCTTTTTGTCCTTAATCGTCAAATCGAATTCCTGCAAAAGTAGAATCCACCGAACTAGACGTGCCTTAGCATCTTTCTTAGAAAAAAGATACTTAAGCGCTGCATGGTCAGTGAAAACAGTAATTGGCGAACCAATCAAATATGAGCGAAATTTATCTAACGCAAAGACAACAGCTAGCATTTCTTTTTCAGTGGTTGAGTAATTCATTTGTGCACTGTTTAAAGTTCTACTAGCATAATAAACAACAAAAGGTTTTCCTTCTCTGCGTTGACCAAGGACTGCTCCAAGAGCGTAATTGCTTGCATCGCACATGATTTCAAACGAAAGATTCCAGTCGGGTGATTGCATGATAGGAGCAGTGGTCAATTTTTCAACAATTGTTCGAAACGATTCCTCACACTCCGGAGTCCAATTAAATTCAGCATCTTTCAACAAAAGATTACACAATGGTCGTGTGATCGCTGAAAAACCTTGGATAAACCTTCTGTAGAAACCGGCATGTCCAAGAAATGATCGTACATCTTTTACAGATTTTGGTGTTGGTAGCTTTGAGATCAACTCTACCTTTGCCTTATCAACCTCGATTCCACTTTCTGAGACAATATGGCCCAACACTATTCCTGATGACACCATGAAATGACATTTCTCCCAATTCAGTACAAGTCCTTTTTCCACACACCTACATAAAACAGCTTCCAAATTATGTAGGCACAATTCAAACGAATCACCAAAAACAGTCACATCATCCATAAAAACTTCCATGCACTTTTCAACCATATCAGAAAATATGCTCAACATGCAACGCTGGAAAGTAGCTGGTGCATTACATAAACCAAATGGCATCCTACGAAAAGCATAAGTACCAAAAGGGCATGTAAATGTGGTTTTCTCTTGGTCTTCCAAAGCTATCTCTAGTTGATAGTAACCGGAGTAACCATCAAGAAAGCAATAGAATGGATGTCCAGCTACACGTTCTAGGATTTGGTCAAGAAAAGGCAATGGGAAATGATCTTTGCGAGTGGCTGCATTAAGTTTTCGATAGTCAATACACATTCGCCACCCTGTAACTGTTCTTGTGGGTAAAAGTTCACCTGCCTCATTTGTAACTACAGTGACTCCTGATTTCTTAGGGACTACTTGTACTGGACTTACCCATTTACTATCAGAAATAGGAAAAATTATCCCTGCATCTAATAGTTTCAAAATTTCTTTCTTTACCACTTCTTTCAGAGTCGGGTTAAGTCTTCTTTGGGGATCCCTACGTGGTTGTGCACCATCTTCTAAATGAATCGTATGTGAACATATTAATGGTGAAATACCTTTAATATCACTAATTTTCCAACCTAGTGCAGACTTATGTTCAATTAACAATTTGATCAATTTTTCATCTTGTTCAACACTAAGTTCAGAAGAAATAATAACAGGAAAAGTTTCACCTGGCCCCAAGAAAACATGCTTCAATCCTTTTGGCAGTGGTGCGAGCTCAATTTTTGGTGGTTCAGTATTTGATGTGTTTGGATTCTCTCTGAGTAACTCCTCAAAGCGTGGTTGCCAATAACTGAACATTTGTTGCTCGTCACCTGAAATATTACAAGGAAACAATAGTTCTTCATTATCACATTCACGAAGAAGAAATTCTAAAGAGTCTGAATCATTATTTATATTTACTCCCTCTTCAACAAGTGTGTCAATCATGTAGGTGTAGTCACATTCTTCGTCCTCTCGTGGCTGTTTCCCAACATGGAAAACATTTACTTGTAGAGTCATGTTCCCAAAAGACAGCTTCATGAGACCATTTCTACATTGAATGACAACATCTGCAGTAGCTAAGAACGGTCTCCCCAAGATCAGTGGGATCTTTGAATCCATATCAACTGTTGACTGGGTGTCCAGGATCAGGAAGTCAACTGGGTAGTAGAATTTGTCAATCTGAAGAAGGACATCTTCTACGACCCCTCTTGGCTTTCTAATGGAGCGGTCAGCCAATTGTAGAACCACAAATGTTGGTTTCATCTCGCCAAGACCTAGGCGCAAGTATATTGAGTAGGGCATGAGGTTAACACTTGCACCTAAGTCCAGCAAAGCTTGACCAAACTCATGCTCTCCGATTTGACAAGCTATTGTTGGGCAACCTGGATCTTTGAATTTCGGTGGTGTCTTTTGCTCTATCACCGAACTGACCTGTTCCGTCAGGAATGCTGTCTTCTTGACATGGTGCTTCCTTTTCACTGTGCATAGATCTTTTATCACCTTCGCATACGCTGGTACCTGTTTTATTACATGTAACAAAGGCAAGTTAATTTTTACTTGAGTTAAATGTTCCAAAATCTCACCTTGATTGTTCGCAATCTTTTGGCCAGAGTTAAGAGCTTGGGGAAAAGGCACTTTGGCTGGGATTCTCTCATCCTTTATTGCCTCTTGAGTTTCTCCCCCATCGCTAGAAACTTGAGTAGCGCTTAGGTTGGTTGATGGACTCGGACCTGCAACAACCTTACCGCTGCGAGTAGAGATTGAATTGATCTCTTTGATGTTATGCGACTCGGCAACTGATGATTGTGCATTTTGGTTGCCTCCTGGACTCGGGTTTGGTTGAGAGGGGAACTTTCCTTGTTCCTGAACACTAAGAGCACTTGTAATCTTGGTAATCTGGCTCTTGATCTCCCTATTTTCTTCCACAACCTGTGTTAACACGGACTCAACCTTCTGATTAGTTTTCATTTGTGTTTCCATAAATGCTTGGAGCGTTTCCTCAAGGGGGTTCCTATTGGTTCGAGCATTGAATGGAGGTGCTTGGTATGGTCTTTGTTGTTGGGTTTCATTTTTCCAATTATTAGTTGATGAACTAGATGGGTTTTGTTGCTTCCAACTAAAATTTGGATGATTCCGCCACCCGGGATTGTAGGTTTCAGAATATGGTGAGAACGGTTTCCTGTACATCCCAAGAGTGTTACACTGTTCCTCATAAACTCCTCTCATCTCACTATAGGTTGGACAATCTTGAGCTAGATGTTCAATCCCCCCACAAATAAAACAACTCACTTGTGTTTCTACCCTTGCAACAGTTTGAGCTACCCTGCGATCTTTGGATTTAATAGCCTCTAATTCTTTGGAAAAAACTTCTAGTTGAGCTCTAAGGCTATCTTCTTCCTTAAGGTGATAAATTCCAGCAGGTCGGGACCTATTTGTGCAATCGGTGGCATTTGGTCCAGTCCAAGTGTGGGCTTTTTCAGCTAACTCATTCAAGAATTCTACGGCTTCATCAGGATCTTTTTGCAAAAACTCCCCGTTACACATCATTTCTACAAATTGGCGTTCTCGCACTATTAGTCCCTCATAAAAGTAACTCACAATACGCCAAGTTTCGTATCCATGATGTGGACAAAGGTTGAGCAATTCTTTAAACTTCTCCCAAGTTTGATACAAAGTTTCGCTTTCTTTTTGAGAAAAACTTGAGATTTGCCGTTTAAGATTATTGGTCTTATGATGCGGAAAATACTTGTTGAAAAATGTTTGGGTCATTTCCTCCCATGTGCCAATTGATCTTGGTCTTAAAGAATATAACCAACTTTTAGCCCTGTCTTTCAAAGAGAATGGAAAGAATTTTAACCGGACAGAATCCATGACATTTGGTTGGCTGTTAAAAGTGGCTACTACCTCTTCAAATTCCCTAATATGCACATAAGGATTTTCATTTTCTAAGCCATGAAAAGTGGGTAAGAGTTGTATCATACCAGGCTTGAAATCGATTTGTGGTGTATTAGCGGGAAGTATGATACATGATGGTGTAGCAGTGCGTGTTGGGTTCAAGTATTCTTTCAGAGTTCGAACAGGGTTATCGTGATCACTCATTGTGTTAGAACTAGGAGATAAACGTGAAGTTGAAATGTTATCTTCTTCAGAATCTATTAGTTCTAATTGTAAGTTTTTCACAAATCTACCTTTCTCGTCTCTCGGACGGTTCATGCAACCCAATGTGAAACTTTTTTTTTTTAAATGACGAAATGAAATTACGATTAATGAAAAGAAAATAAAATTGAAAGCAATAAATCTCAAACCTGTACTATTGACGCACTGTACCTCCCCGGCAACAGCGCCAAATTTTGATCACGCTCAAAATATACCTCGGGCTAAGCGGTTGTTGTAGCAAAGCTTAAGGTGTCGAATCCACAAGGAGGTAGTAACAATCGAACAATACAAGTAAGAAGAAACAAGTGATGAATTTGTGTTTTGATGTGGAAATAAGGAATTATCTCGAATTGAAATCAATATATGAAAATAACAAGGCTTCGAGATTCACCTAATCATGTTGCGTTTTTGGTACTTACTTTGATTCTCAGCTATTACTCAATTGCTTGTTTCACTTCCCAAACACACAATCGGAAAATATCAGCTTGAAACCAATTATGAAAACGATGGTAGTTTGCATTAGGAGAAACTCTTCCAATGAAACCAAAGAGAACTATTATTATTAGTTATCCGAGATCGACAATATATCTTCACGACATATTCACGACAATATTGCAGTAAGGGATCAACTCGTAAAATAGTTTAAGTTGCACATAAAAAAAGCATGACTGAATTTATATGGAACTTGAAATATATTAGAAGATTGAAGTGTTTCACACAAAACTAACTTGAACTAGAAAGCACACTTGCAAGAATCAAAGAAAGAAAAACCGTAAAAGCAACACGACTAGGATCCTCTCAAGCCTTGCCTAAGCTTCTAGCCTAACTTACAATTCATTCTCACAAATTCTAGGAAGAAAGTATGAGAAGAATGTATTACAAAGCTTGAGTGATGTTCAATAAGCTAGAATGAAAGGCTTTATATAGGAGTTAAGGTTCACTGTTGGCTGACAGATTTATGGATGAGTTTGAAATCCATTTTTCTTCCCTTAGACTTCCGAATCTGAATATGTGATCTGAATATGAAATGTAGCCCTGTATGTCTAGAACACACTGTAGAAATGTCGGATGAATCAGAGAAGTAGATCGTCATTTATGAATTTTTCAATAAAGTCTCGCGAAACTGTCATTCTCCAGGACTCTTCATCATCATGCGGATTCATTCACATTTTTCACAACCTTTCTGATCTTATCATCAAGACTTTCCTTCTTCAAAGTTGTTCACTGATGTCTTATTTAGTTGACTACCAATTCTCAGCTGCAGATGTGGAATCATTTATGAGATATTGCAAACTTCTTCAAGTGTCCACAAAACACGCGTTTTGGACGGCGGCTTGACGGCTGGCCAGTTTTGACAGCCTTTCGGTCCGAACGGGGTTTAGGACATCTTAGGACAAATCGTAGATAATGAAGTCTAGTTTCCAAGGACACCAGATTCGTGAACTTTGGATTCAATATGAGAGAGTTATGACCATTTTACGAACGTTGTGCAGAAAATCCGAGAGGAGTATTTTGTTTTGCACTCCATATCCTTGCATATTCACTCCATATTGCATCTACAAGCACCAACGACTATAAGATTAAGATTCGCAACATTAAGATTATAAAACAACAATTTTAGTCTTCCTATCGAATGAATGGAACGATTTTGCATATTTAAAATTGTCGTTTTTATGTTATAATCAGTCGCTGTGCCTAGTGTAGACACAGGGATCTTCCTTGCTTCTGATGAAGTCAAACGATTTGACAGCTTCATCAAAGCGGATATTCCAGCTCCTTGACGCTTGCTTTAGCCCATAGATGGATCTTTGTAACTTGCATACAGCAGTTGGCCTGGTTTTACTAATAAAACCTTCCGGCTGTACCACATAGACCTCTTCCTCAAGGTTGCCATTGAGGAAAGCAGTATTTACATCCATCTGCCAGATCTCATAATCATAGTAGGCAGCTATCGCAAGTAGAATTCGAATGGACTTCAATTTTGCTACCGGTGAAAAGGTTTCATCGTAATCGATGCCATACCTTTGCGTGTAGCCTTACGCCACAAGTCTAACCTTGTGCGTTTGTACCTTGCCATCGGCATCTGTCTTTCATTTAAAGACCCATTTGCACCCAATAGGTCTAACCCCTTGGGGCAAGTCTACCAAGTTCCAAACTTGGTTCAGGTACATGGAGTCCATTTCCAATTCCATCGCCTCTTGCCATTTGTCTGAGTCAATATCAATTATTGCCTCTTTGTAGGTCTCGGGATCTTCCCGATCTGATAAGCCGACATCAAGTTCACTGATGTCTTCTATCATAAGGCTTTGCTTCTGAGGTCCTTTTAGCATCCTCTTCGACCTACGGAGCTCGACTGGTTCTGGTGCTTTTCTTTTCTGGCTTCGTGTAACACGAACATTATCAGTGGGTACTGATGCAGCTGGTCGCGGGGCGCGACTCTGTTCCCTTGCGGGAGGCTGCTCTTGTGCAACTTGTTGCACAGGTTGGTTGACAACGGGTTCTATTGGTGTGGTTTCAACTGTTGATCTAATCACAGGACTTCCACTGACTATGACATGCCTAGCAAGTGTCATATCATTACCCTTGTCTGCTTTGAAAGCTCCCACTGAACTTGAGTCCAAATCGAAAGATTTAGAGACCTCATGTTCGCGCGTGTCAAAGTTTTGAATTTCTTCAAGTTCTATCATGTCATCTAACCTCTCTTCTTCGAGGTATTCAGCTTCTAAAAACTTGACGTTTCTAGATACGATCACCTTGTGATCTTCAGCATGATAGAATTCATAGCCTCTCGTCTGACGAGGATAGCCTATGAAATATACTTTGACACCCTTGGCATTGATGAATGTGTATTTTACACTTTCATTTGAGTCTTTTTCACCTATTTTAGCTATCCTCTATGTTAATTTAGCTATATTTTAGTGCATTTTATTAGAATAGTATCACGTTTCCCTTTAGATTTTATTTTACAGGTTTTGGTTGAAAATCGAGGATTTCCGGGCAATTATATTGAAGTTGACAAGGAATTGGTGTTCCAGAAGCCTATTTGGAGTATCTGAAGGTTTCCGGATAGGATTTGGAGTCTAGGGGTCGAATCTGGAGGTTAGAAGGCCACTAGAAGACAGAAACCGAGTCCGAAAAGGGGAAGAAATCCAAAAACGCGTCGAAAACGCGGAATTCCGCGAAAAACACTCCCGGGCGAACTGCCCGGGACGTGGGGCGACTCGCCCCACACCGGGCGAACCGCCCGGTGTGTGGGGCAAACCGCCCCACAGTATTTCGGGGCCTATATATAGTTGCTCAGATTTTCTCCGAAATTCATACTTTTCGAGACCTACTCTCTCACCTTTCTCTGTAGTTTTAGGTAGGGACTTCCCAGAGCCTGTTCTGGGGGTTCGTAGCTTAGGGGACACTTTTTCATAGCAGTTTGGAGCTTTTAGGATCGCAATTCTTCGGAGATTGACAACCTTCGGTAACATTTTATCTTACAGTTTATTCTACTTATTTTTATTTATCTTTCAACATGTTTTCTTCTATGATTTCTGTTGATTGCATGCCTATTATAATTAGCTAAACTTATCGTTGGTGGTAGTATGTGAATTCTTAGCGAAGGGAAGATAATCATGCTAATGGCTATATCGCGCATTATACTCCGTGTTATTGCTTTATTTCGTTGATCAGGCTCAGCCTAAATTCTCGTATGTTGTATTAATTATTATGCACAATTGGACCCTCGTCGACCTAGGCGCGTGTATATCTTCGTAGTGTTGAATAATTACGGAACACAATTGGACAATAGTGCTTGACTTGTAAGTATCTTTATCTTCGTAGTGCTTAATAATTGCAACAGGACATTAGATTGATCAAAGATCTCCATGCAAGACCGAGGAATTTACGCATGATTATCGATCCGTTATGCTTTGAAGGATCATACTATCACCAATCTCCATTATCTGTTAGAAAAACCCCTTTGCTTTTACGTCTGCTGTTTTTATACTCTCTAGTTAAATAGATAAAGCTAGTTATAGTCCTGAGAGAACGACACTCGAGGTCATTCTACTGCTACACTACGGTTTTCGTTGTAGTTGTGAATTGCCTTTGGCTAAATAACAAATTTATTTGCTGAATTGGGACCCGACAAATCCACGTTCATCAAATTGGCGCCGCTGCCGGGGACTATACTCCTTTTTTCGGTTTAATTTATTTATATTTTCAGCTTTCGATTCCTAATTCTATTAGTTTTAGTTTTCCTTTTTAATCTCTCTCTAATTCTCCTTTCCTAGCCTTAGTAGTATTCGATATCTAGAAATATTCTCGATTTTCGAAATTTCTAACGAGGCTAATTTTTAGTTTTGAGTTACTCCTGATACAGATTTCCAGGTATGACGACCTTAAAAGCCCGCTTGACACCTACGTTCTCGCAAGTCAGGAGGGGGTCAGCTATATACTTGGAAGAAGAGTTATCGGGGTACGAGGTAACAAGCACCATAGTGAGAAGGATAACAAGGTTCGAAGAAGGAGAGGATATGAATCCAATAAGCTTCATCAGGTCCTATGAAGAGGAGATAGCAAAAGTTCCAGCAAAGGGGTTCACCGAGGATCAATTATGCAGAAACTTATTTCCTTTTGCTTTGGGATATGAACCGAGGATATGGATAGCAAGGTTAGCACCAGGATCACTGAAGACCTGGGGCCAAGTAGTAGAGGAGTTCTTGGCACGTTTCATGCCTTACCATGAGACAATTGCACTACGGAATCGGATCGAATACTTCAAGTAAGGAGAATACGAGCGGTTCTGTGACACCTATGAACGTTTTGAGCTGTATAAACGTGAGTGCCCCCACCACCGTTTCGACGATGGGGAGCTGATTTGGTTTTTTGTTGGAGGACTACGAGATGAAGTTAGGCTTCAAGTGGATGGGATGTGTAGAGGTTTAGAAGAATGTACAGTTGAAGAGGCAGTGAAGGTCTTTCAAAAGTACGCCAATGGAGCCGCACAATCCGAGAAAATAATGTCGAGTGAAGTCGCCAACATATACTCAAATCAAGACGAAACTGACGGGTTATACGAAGGATATTCTGAGGACGAAGAAATCAGTGAGGAGGAGGAACTTGCGTTTTACGCAGGGATTAAAGCCATTGAGAGTGTTTTCGAGATAGCACATGCAGGGCAAGCTGAGAACAATCTTCGCATCGAGAAGGCTTTTGAAGCAATCGAAGTAACTGAGCAACTTATCAAAGAACTTAGCCTACTCAAGTGTGGAAGGTGCGGTAAAGAAGTCGAGGATACCCCCCAGGAAGTAGTGAGCAAACCACGCGAGGTGAGGAGCGAATCACCCCCCAACTCCAAGGAACCGGTCAATCCTAGTCCTCCCGATGAGACACCCGAAATTGATCCCGAGCAACCTCCAGCTGTTGCTACTAAGGAGAATGAGTGCGAAGAGGTGAATCTACTGCTCCGAGGAGGCAAGATGACCAAAATTCCTAACTTCGTACGTCCTAAACGGGTGGAATCTACTGAGATCGACAATACAGGACCAAGCACAGAACAAGAGGTTAGCGGAAGTTCCAAAGAACCTCAAGAAGTTACGGAAAGGAATAATGAACCAAGACCATCTGTAATAGACATAGATGATGACGAAGTCGAGGTAGAAACTAGTATGCCAGGAGAACTTCACAAATCTTCCAATCCATATGTGCCTCCGAAGCCACATGTGCCATACCCGAGTCGGACCAAACCAGCCAAGAAGGATATTCAAGATTCACCCCTATTCCAACGCCTGTCAAAAGTGGAAGTCAATGTGCCTCTCTTAGAGTTAATCCAGAACATTCCAGCTTATATGAAATTCTTTCGTGAGATCAAGAACAAAAGGATTACTTCAGGAAAGGAAGTGAATGGGGTTGAAACAGTCAACTCGATTGCCGGATTGCCCATGAAGAAAAAGGATCCTGGAAGCTTCATCATCGACATCGCCTTAGGGAATGGACGAACTACGAAAGCAATGCTTGACTTAGGAGCTAGCATTAACTTAATGTCGTATTCAGTATACAAGGCCCTGGAACTCGGAGAATTGACACCAACTGATATGGTCGTCCAGATGGCAGACCAAAGTGTGAAGAGGCCAGTCGGGATAATAGAAGACATCCTTGTGAAAGTGGACAAATTGATAATCCCAGCTGATTTTGTAGTAATGAAGTCCGCGGACGAGGGAAAGAGCCATATCCGTGAGCACGTAGTACTACTTGGGAGACCATTCATGGCAACTACCAACACATGCCTTGAACTTAAGGGGAAGAAAATAACCATGGAGGTAATGGGCGAGAAGATTGAGTTGGTAGGATGTAGCATCAGAGGTAAGGAAGTTGCGGAAGAGTTAAAATTTGTCGATTGCTACGAATCCATAATTCCCGAATTTAATCATTGCCATGGTAATCGTGAACCACTTGAGGAGGCAGTCACATCACACTATTGGTTCAGAAATGAGTCGTCTAGTCCAAAATAAAAAGCTAAGGATTCCACGAAGCTAATTGTCTAACAATGCAAGCTGAGACGTGCTACATGACCGAAGAAGCAAGGGAACTAGTTGAAATAATGGATAGCACCCCAGAAATTCCCGAAGGAGAAGAGGTACTTGAACCTTTAGATGAAGAAGAAGAAGAAAGTGGGTTTCCTGAAGAACCTAGCTTAGAATTGAAACCGCTTCCTGCGCACCTCAAGTATGTGTACTTAGGAGAAAATCAGAAAAAGCCTGTGATTGTCTCCTCACATCTCTCCGACAATGAAGAAAGTAAGCTGATTGAAGTATTGAAGGAAAATTCCGCAGCTATAGGATGGGGGATCAGCGATATCAAAGGAATTAGCCCTACAAGATGCGTGCACAACATCACTCTAGAACAAGATGCCAAACCCGTTAGGCAACCTCAGTGAAGGATAAATCCAGCCATGCAAGAGGTGGAAAAAAGGAAGTGATCAAGTTTCTAGATGCTGATATGATTTACCCCATTCCTGATAGTCGATGGGTGAGCCCGGTACATGTGGTTCCTAAGAAATCGGGAGTCACGATGGAAGAGAATGAGAAGGGAGAATTGGTACCGGTTAGGAAGACCACTGGATGGCGGATGTGCATTGACTATAGAAGATTAAATGCCACCACTAAAAAAGACCACTTCCCCTTACCATTTATAGATGACATGCTAAACCGCCTTGCGGGGCGGAAGTTTTATTGTTTTCTTGATGGTTTATCAGGTTTCTACCAGATTCCGATTGCACCGGAGGATCAGGAGAAGACGACATTCACTTGCCCATTCGGAACATTTGCCTATAGGAGGATGCCATTTGGACTATGCAATGCTCCCGCCACTTTTCAAAGGTGCATGCTTTCTGTTTTCTCTGACATGGTAACTAAATTTGTTGAAGTTTTCATGGATGATTTTTGCCTTTTTGGTGATTCATTTGATGAATGCTTGCAAAGATTAGATCTAGTTTTGAAAAGGTGCATTGAATGCAACTTGACCTTAAGCTGGGAGAAGAGTCATTATATGGTTAGAGAAGGCATTGTTCTAGGACATGTAGTTTCTGAAAGAGGTATTGAGGTAGACAAGGCTAAGATCGAAATCATTGAAAAACTTCCCCCACCTACTTGTGTGAAAGAATTGCAATCTTTTCTTGGCCATGTAGGTTTTCATAGGAGGTTTATTAAAGATTTTTCGAAAATTGCTAAACCTTTAAGTAGCTTGCTTGCTAAAGATGTGGTTTTCCATTTCTCTAATGAATGCTTAGTTGCTTTTAATACCCTTAAGGAAAAGCTTGTTTCTGCTCCCATTTTTGTGCCGCCTGACTGGAACTTCCTTTCGAAATTATGTGTGATGCTTCGAATTTTGCTATGGGTGCTGTTTTATGCCAAAAAGTTGATAAGCAGTATCGTGTGATTTGTTATGTTAGTAAGACTCTAGACTCCGCGCAGGTTAATTATACAACAACTGAAAAGGAATTTTTAGCTGTTGTCTTTGCTTTACAAAAGTTTAGGTCTTAGTTAATTGGCCATCCTGTGAATGTCCATACTGATCATGCTGCTTTGAGACATTTGATAGCTAAGCAAGATTCTAAGCCTAGATTAATCCGTTGGGTCCTTTTGCTGCAAGACTTTGATTTGACCATAGTAGATAGAGCTGGTAGGGAGAACTTAGTAGAAGATCATTTATCAAGAATACCTAATATCCCTGTTGATCCGATACCTATCAATGAAGACCTCCCCGATGAGCACTTAATGAAGGCTAATGAAGAGCCATGGTATGCAGATATTGTAAACTATTTGGCTATGAATGTTTGCCCCACTAATTTTTCAGCCTCGGACAAGAGAGCTCTTGCCAAGCAATGCAGGACTTACATATGGGATGATCCGCATCTATTCAAGGAAGGAGCCGATGGGATTCTAAGGAGATGCGTGCCACAAGAAGAGCAACAAAGTGTACTGAGCCATTGCCATGAGCTTAATTGTGGAGGGCACTACAGTGTATTGAAAACAGCACGCAAGGTACTGCAAGCAGGATTTTTCTGGCCAACAATATACAAAGATGCTCGAAGTTTTGTGAAGAATTGTGACCCATGTCAACGAGGTGGTGGTATCGGCAAGAAAGATGAAATGCCCCTTCAAGGGAATCTAGTAGTAGAACCTTTCGATGTATGGGGCATTGATTTCATGGGACCATTTCCATCCAGTGGAGGCTATGAATACATTCTTGTTGCAGTGGACTATGTGACTAAATGGGTGGAGGCAATTCCTACAAAAACAAATGACGGCGCAGTGGTTATGAAGTTCTTGAAGGAAGTAATATTCTCGAGATTTGGGTGCCCTAGGAGAATCATCAGCGATGGAGGGTCACACTTCGTCAATAGAACGTTTGCCTCCGTTCTTAAGAGATACAGTGTCCACCATAGTATCGCTACACCTTATCACCCACAGACGTCGGGACAAGTCGAAGTCAGCAACCGTCAAATCAAGAAGATCCTGGAGCGAGTAGTGAAGCCTAGTAGGAAGGATTGGACAGGAAAATTGAATGATGCACTTTGGGCATACAGGACTAGCTACAAGACGGTGATCGGGACCACTCCGTACAGACTTGTGTATGGGAAAGCATGTCATCTTCCCGTAGAACTGGAACACAAGGCATATTGGGCTATAAAAGCACTCAATCTTGATATGGGAAAAGCTGGCGAGGAACGATTGTTGCAACTAGATGAGCTTGATGAATTACGACTAGGTGCTTATGAAAATGCCAAGATCTACAAGGAACGTACTAAGAAGTATCATGATCGTGGAATAGTACATAAGGAATTGATTCCTGGACAAAAAGCTTTGGTATTTAATTCTCGCCTTCGACTATTTCCTGGAAAGCTCCGTACTCGTTGGGATGGACCGTACGAAATTATCGAAGTTGCTCCCCATGGAGTTGTAAAACTCTTTGATCCAAAGACGGGCAATACCTTCAAGGTGAATGGCCAGCGAGTGAAGCCGTACTTCGAGATATCTAGTGATCAAAGGGAGGTTGATCACCTTGAGCTTACCCTTACCGCCTCCGCTGAAGGTTAGTGTGTTTTGTTGTTTTGTTTTCTCACGAGTTTGATTGAGTATTATAGGTAACTTATACAATCATTAGCTCTCACCTTGGATCCACTTTCGACGTTCGGGACGAGCTACGACGTTCAGGTTTTGGGAGGAGGTTATCGCTGGTTATCTCTATACTTATCTTGCTTATGAAAAACTCGTGAAATTTTTTGCATTTGCACGTTTACTGCTTTCCTAGGATAATCTTGCATGTTTTATATGGAGTTTATTGCCGAATTTTTTGAACTTTTTTATTGGGTAGATCAACTAACTATGCCATTAATCGTATGCTTCATCTCTATGAATTTGTTTGAGGTTTTTCTCGCTTGGCTTGTCACATTTATGTATTGCACTTAGTTAAGCTTGGTAGTCTCGACATCACTTAGTGGTGTTTTCTCTACTGCGGTTCACGAAGGCCTTTATAATAGGATGATGCATGTTAGGATCTTATGGTTGTTTTCCCGAGTAATTATGTACCTAAGAGGCAACAAGTCTTCACCATGCTTTGAGATTGCTAAATGCCTAGGAAGGAGGTAGTGTGAGGTTGTGTGATCCTTTGTTTATAACCTATTCTTCCGAATAGGTTTGGGGAGGGGGTTACACCATCATTAGACTTGTTTTCGTTTTTTATTTTCGTATCGTGAGTTTATTTTTCCTTTTCCGTAAATTTTGTACTCCAACCTATTCTTTCGAATAGGTTTGGGGAAGTCGTGTGAGTCATTTTGTTTCTCTTTTTGTTATGCTACTGCTGGCTAAAAAAAAAAAAATCGAAAAAAGAAAGGAAGAAAAATTCCAGGAAAAGGAAAAAAAGAATCTGGAAAGAAAAAAAGAAAAAAAAGAAAAAAAATCCCAAAAATCCAAAGAAAGGGTCCAAAAAAAGGAAGCCAAATAGCAGTTTAGCAAAGTGTTGTGTCTTTTCCAATTTTTGTATTGTTCGTAATCGTGTTGTAATTTTCTATTTTTCATCTTTTTTGTCTTGAGTGTCATCTGTTCTAGACCACCCTCGTCCTGCCATTCAGGAAGTGGTGAATAGCTTAAGACTTTACTTGAAAGATGGGTAGAATAGGGGAGTGTTAACTTTTATAGGGAACCCTCCTTCGTTTGATGAGAGCCAGTACTGGTTCGACCTCTTTTGAGGAAAATTCTTAACATGGTGGAACAGCATTAAGTCCTCAGTTTCATAGGCACGGGACAACCATTCGTATCTTAGCATGCTTCATTACGTCGTCACTGACTAGGTCCAGGTAGAGAATGTTACGAGAGACTATCTTGTCTTGACATAAGTGCTTATGTGGATGTGTATAAGTCAATCGAGGTATTCTTCAACCTATATTCATGCTTTGATTTATATGGTTTTTGTTCATATGTTTTTTTGTAGACTCAGTAGATTAGTTCATTTTATTTGGCAAGAGACTCCATTTTGTGTCTTGCATTGTTTTTTGCATTAGAGTCTAGCTTAGTTGCTTGAGGACAAGCAAATGTTCGGTTTGGGGAGTTTGATGAATGTGTATTTTACACTTTCATTTGAGTCTTTTTCACCTATTTTAGCTATCCTCTATGTTAATTTAGCTATATTTTAGTGCATTTTATTAGAATAGTGTCACGTTTCCCTTTAGATTTTATTTTACAGGTTTTGGTTGAAAATCGAGGATTTCCGGGCAATTATATTGAAGTTGACAAGAAATTGGTGTTCCAGAAGCCTATTTGGAGTATCTGAAGGTTTCCGGATAGGATTTGGAGTCTAGGGGGCGAATCTGGAGGTTAGAAGGCCACTAGAAGACAGAAACCGAGTCCGAAAAGGGGAAGAAATCCAAAAACGCGTCGAAAACGCGGAATTCCGCGAAAAACACTCCCGGGCGAACCGCCCGGGACGTGGGGCGACTCGCCCCACACCGGGCGAACCGCCCGGTGTGTGGGGCGAACCGCCCCACAGTATTTCGGAGCCTATATATAGTTGTTCAGATTTTCTCCGAAATTCATACTTTTCCAGACCTACTCTCTCACCTTTCTCTGTAGTTTTAGGTAGGGACTTCCCAGAGCCTGTTCTGGGGGTTCGTAGCTTAGGGGACACTTTTTCATAGCATTTTGGAGCTTGTAGGATCGCAATTCTTCGGAGATTGACAACCTTCGGTAACATTGTATCTTACAGTTTATTCTACTTATTTTTATTTATCTTTCAACTTGTTTTCTTCTATGATTTCTGTTGATTGCATGCCTATTATGAGTAGCTAAACTTATCGTTGGTGGTAGTATGTGAATTCTTAGCGAAGGGAAGATAATCATGCTAATGGCTATATCGCGCATTATACTCCGTGTTATTGCTTTATTTCGTTGATCAGGCTCAGCCTAAATTCTCGTATGTTGTATTAATTATTATGCACAATTGGACCCTAGTCGACCTAGGCGCGTGTATATCTTCGTAGTGTTGAATAATTACGGAACACAATTGGACAATAGTGCTTGACTTGTCAGTATCTTTATCTTCGTAGTGCTTAATAATTGCAACAGGACATTAGATTGATCAAAGATCTCCATGCAAGACCGAGGAATTTACGCATGATTATCGACCCGTTATGCTTTGAAGGATCATACTATCACCAATCTCCATTATCTGTTATAAAAACCCCTTTGCTTTTACGTCTGCTGTTTTTATACTCTCTAGTTAAATAGATAAAGCTAGTTATAGTCCTGAGAGAACGACACTCGAGGTCATTCTACTGCTACACTACGGTTTTCGTTGTAGTTGTGAATTGCCTTTGGCTAAATAACAAATTTATTTGCTTAATTGGGACCCGACAAATCCACGTTCATCAGGCATCTAACTTATCAGTGAGCATCAGTTTGACTATCGCAGGACAGCCCCAAGGTCTAAGATAGCCCAGTGAGGGCTTCTTTCCCTTCCATAACTCATAAGGAGTTTTCTACACTGATTTAGATGGTACACGGTTCAGAATGTAGATTGCAGTTTGTAGTGCATATCCCCACAGATACTTTGGAAGAGTCGAGAATCCAATCATTGATCTTACCATGTCTAACACGGTTCGATTCCTCCTCTCAGATACACCATTTAACTGTGGTGTTCCAGGAGGAGTCCATTGTGATTGAATTCCATTTTCCTTCAAGTAGTCTTCACTAAGGTATTCACCTCCTCGATCTGATCGAAGAGTGACTATCTTTAGGTTCAATTCATTCTCGACCTCATTCCTAAACTCCTTGAATTTCCCAAAGGTCTCGGATTTATTCTTCATAAGATAAATATATCCATACCTTGAGAAATCGTCAGTAAAGGTAACGAAGTAAGGATAACCCCCACGCGCATGGACTTTAAAAGGTCCACATACATCGGTATGTATGAGCTCTAAGCAGCGAGTGGCACGAACACCTTGTCCAACAAAAGGTTTGTTCGTCATCTTACCCTTAACACATGATTCGCATGTACCATATGATTCAAAATCAAATGGTTCTAAGTAGTCCAACTTCCTTAGTCTTTGAATCCGTGTTTCATTGATATGGCCTAGCCGACATTGCCATAGATAAGATGGATTACTCTTCCTAGTTGAAGACGGTTGTTTGTTATGTATTTGAAATAAAGGTAGACTACTTTGCAAAATATATAAACCATTCACCAAGCGAGCTTTTCCATAATACTGATCATTTAATGAAAAATAACAAGTATTATTCGAAAATCGAAAGGAAAAACCCCTATTGTCTAACAATGGAATGGAAATAATATTTCTGACAATGGATGGAACAAAATAAACATTATCAAGTTCTAAACATTGTCCCGAAGGTAAATCTATCTTGCTGCGTCCAACACGTTTGGCTTCAACAGGATTGTCGTTCCCAACATGCAAGTCGATTTCACCGTGCTTGACTAGCCTGTGATCAATTAGCCCCTGCACATTATTACAAATGTGTGAGCCACAGGTTGTATCTAATACCCAACCATTGAAGTCAAAAGTAGTCATGTTCATTTCAGTAACAAACACACCTGAGCCAGAAGCCGGTGGCTTCTTAGCTTGATCTGCCCTAAGCTTAGGGCAATCTTTCTTCCAATGTCCTTTCTGCTTACAGAAAAGACATTCATCTGTGCGTACCGTTCCGCTTCTCTTGAACTTCCTTTTCTGGTTCGGACGCTTAGGCTTATCACTCCAAGTGTTAGCCTTGGCTCCCAACTTTCTCTTACCCTTAGCACCTTCGTTTCTCGTGTTTGGGTTAGACGGTTGCCCAACAAGCATGATCAACTTTTCCTTCTTAGGAAGAGTTTGATCATATGTCTTCAGCAGATTATGAAGTTCAGGCAGTGTTACGTCGTTCGCATTCATCGTGTAATTAATGATGAACTGCGAATACGAACTCGGCAATGATTGAAGGACAAAGATCACCATGATCTTGTTCTCTAGCTTAACGCCGGCATCGGCAAGCTTTTCAAAGAGACCAATCATTTTGAGAACATGCTCAGACATGTTCCCTCCTTCACTGAGCTTGCATTTGTGTATCTCTTTGATCAAATCAAATTCAACACTTCTAGCTGTCGTCTTAAAGAGCGACTCAAGATGCTTCAGCATCTCATACGGCAACATGCTTTCATGTTGTCTCTGCAGCTCATTGCTCATTGCCGCCAGCATAATACACTGCGCGGATCTAGCATCCTCATGATGCTTATCAGACTTTGCCTTGTTAGCTTAATTTCAAATCAGCAACTTGATCGGCAGTCTCATTCTCGGGACACACGGGATTAGCCTCGTCCAAGACGTACACAATCCTTTCGTACCTCAGCACCAAACGTATATTCCTGATCCAATCTAGGAAGTTTGGTCCGGTCAAAATTTGCTTCTCTAAGACAGCACGGAGCGAGATACTCGCCATTTCGGTTTTCCAGGAGAAATAATATAGAATGAAATAATAAATCAACTATTGAAATACTATTTCTAAATACACAGTCAACATAACTAAACAACAAGGTCCTTTAGCTGTTTAGCTCCCACTATTTTCACATATGCTTGCCCCCACAACAAACATACGGGTAATGTCCAACAAGTTACCGTAGTGGTCAAGATCCAAATCCATACTATGCTATACTCCAACGGGGGCTGGTCGCATAGCATAATATGACCGGTAGGACTATCCAATTGCGTCACGCAACTCTTGGTTGTTAAATCTAATTTAACCCGATGCCCTACATACTGTACCTATCGAGGTCGCTAGATGCAATATGCAGTAAGTCATAACCATAGGCTTACTCTAATCTGACGATCACTGCGAGTTTGTAAGACGAGGTCACCAATACAAGAAAACGCAATGAAAGTTCAGAATTAAAGCACCCTATGGAAAGCATCTCAGAAATACATACATATATATATTTCTGTACTTATATTGGTTGGGGCTTGTCGCTTGAGGGTTGTTATCAGTCATCTACAAACAAATAAGGGCGCCGCCTACCCATCATGCATGAGCGGCCTACACGTAATGGATGCCGCCTATCCATTCTAGTTCTAAACGCGGTCAAGCACATAATGGGTGCCGCCTACCCATACGTCAAATATGCGGTCCGACATATAAGAGGGCGCCGCCTATCCTCGCATGCATAGCGGTCGAACGGAAAGTAAAATACTTTGTATTTAAACATGCATTGTCAAACAATAGCATATTGAGCATATGAAACAAGTAGTAGCCTATGTGGATGCCAAATGACTTCATAATTTCATTATAAAAATTATAATCCCGTACTTATAATCTCTATGAAATAATTGAAAATTTGGACTAGATTGAAAAATCGAAAATTCTATTGACCAAGTAGCAATTTCCGAAAACCCGAAGGACTTAATTGTAATTTTTAAAATCTTGGAGGTGTTAAATCTAAAATTCAAAAGTAGAAGGACTAATTTGCAATAAACAATAAATTGATAAATTACAAATAAGCCCTTTAACTTTATACTAATTAAATTTAACCCCTCTAGTTAAAAACAATTACAATTAAATCATATTTATATTCCAAATATAAAATTCAATCCTCAAAATTTTCAAAATTCGATTTTGGGTCCAATCCGGAAAATATATATATTTATTAAAACATGGGACGGGACCTAGTCCCGTCCCAACGGTGCCTGCGGCCCCGGGCGCCCAGCGCCCGCGGCACGCAGGAATGGGCACCGCGGGCGCAGGTGCCCGGCGCACGGGCGCATGCGTCGCGCAGGCGGCCCCGTCAAAATAAATATATATATAATTTTTTTTTTAAAAATATAAATTCTAAATTTATATAAAAAAAACAAAACTTTTGAAAATCGAATTAATCATAGAATCAATTGCATCCACATATCTACAAAAATCATACAATTACGTAATCAATTAACTTGGCTCTGATACCACTGTAAGAAAATACGGTCAGAGTTACCCCTAGGGTACGCAGCGGAATTTCAAAAATTTTCTTAACATACAGGTTAATTGATTATGTATATGTCGTATATATATAAACACGTCAATTAGAAGACTAACCTTACTTCCAAAGCAATTTCCAAGTCTTCGTAATAATCCTGTGTATCTTCTCCTTCGCCGAAGTCGAAGATATCTGCAATACTCTGATTATCTACAAGACAATAAGAATTAGTTTCCAACTCCTAGAACCTCAACCTTGGTATCCACGGATGAACAGCCTATCAGAAGAATGCTAGGATATTCTTTGTGTGACCAAGAGGACGGGGCGGCGATTCCTCCGGCAGAGGTGGCGCGCGCGTGGAGGCTATATAGAGGAGGGGAGAGCTTTTATTTTCTCTAAGAAAACTGGGTAGTAAACTGTGTGTAAAATTGTATCCAAATCTCTCTAATGGTCTACTATATATAGTAGTCAATAGAAGCCTAAAGCATAAGCAATTAGACTTCGTAAAGGAATAAGAATCTAATTCTTATCGCACTAGGAAACCAATATCAAGTCTAGATTCATTCCCAATCAAATTAAAACTCAATCAGGAAAATCTAACTTATCCCTTGGACTTCTAATAGAGGAAGGAGTCGAACTCCTTCCCCTACTCAGCTCCTGCGCGCGCTCCCAGGGACAATAGGTGGGTCCCGATTGGGACCCACTTATAGTTCTAAGGCAATTCAAACTCCAAGTAGATTTTGCCCAAGTGCATATGTTAATTCTAAATTAACATATCCTTTCAAATCAAACCTCTATTATATTTCCAAAATATAATCTTTAATTGTATTTACATAAAATACAATTAATTAGCCAATTCAATTAATAATTCCAAATCATTAATTGAGCCACCAAATATTATAATTAATTCCAAATCAATTATAATCCATCAATCACAATTAATTCCAAATTAATTGTGATTCCATCTTCAAGGATATTCTGATAAGCTGAATCACCACATAGTGTGACCCATAGGTCCTCATTGTATTAAGCAAGTCCTAGACTAGGCAACATTGAATTCCTAGACGGTTCCATTTGCAATATTAATACATGAGGACGTTTGAGAGGTTTCTCAAGGCTAACCCTTTCGTTGCGAAGTCTGTTGCGCTCAACACGGCGATGGTAACGTCCCTTCATCTGACTTGCTCGAATGCATCTAGGATCGATGAAGTGTCTATCACAATAATACATCCACGGGCGTCTCAGTGAGTTGCTTGGTTAAGATATACTTATGACCATCATAATATATCATTTGCACTAGCCAGTGACTTTACCAACACAACTATGCAGACTATGAGAAGTACTCTCCTGTGCTACACTTGAGAGATGAATCCTTCACAGAATCACTTATCATCCCCATTTGTATGTAGCCATAATCCTGGATCGTGTCTTAGTTCAACTGCTTATTCAGAGCTGACATCGACGGGTCCACCAAGGATATGGGGCAACAAATGTGATGATAAAGTCCTGTAAGTACAAAGGACGACTGGCATCACTTCGACAACTTACCGGTTCCCATAGACACTTCGGTGTAGAGTATACATCGATGGGAGTGTCCGGTGGGTACTTCCATTGTTCGATAATCCTTCTTCGAACAACTATGCGCAGTTATGGGAACGTTTCTCGATTGTCTAACAATCCCTTCCGTGGCCGTGGGATCGGCTCACACTTGCTCCAACAAGTTTAACCTCCACGCATACTAGTCTCGTCTGGTTCATTCAGACCCCTACATCCGAGATGAACCTCGACTAGGGAGAGTTTGGGATAGATGATAACTCACATAGCTCCCACTATCTGTGTGATCGGTCATCTATCCGAGGGGACATGTTTAATATCAATACAGATAGTAATAGAGATATGACATGCTGCATGCCTGGTGTAATATAAATATGAAAGCGATACTCAATAGTAAAAGCAACAAATATATATTATATTACGTTGACCTGTGTAATAGTACATATATGCCCTCTATAAGGGCTCTATGCCCTTAGTAAGGACTGTCTCTAGGACATATACACTATCAAATTAGACTTCATAAAGGAATAAGAATCTAATTCTTATCGCACTACGAAACCAATTCAAGTCTAGATTCATTCCCAATCAAATTAAAACACAATCAGGAAAATCTAACTTATCCCTTGACTTCTAATAGAGGAAGGAGTCGAACTCCTTCCCCTACTCCAGCTGCGCGCGCGCGTTCCAAGGGTGGTTAGGTGGGTCCCGATTTTGGGACCCACTTATAATTCTAAGGCAATTCAAACTCCAAGTAGATTTTGCTCATGTGCATATATTAATTCTAAATTAACATATCCTTTCAAATCAAACCTCTATTATATTTCTAAAATATAATCTTTAATTGTATTTACATAAAATACAATTAATTAGCCATTCAATTAATAATTCCAAATCATTAATTGAGCCACAAATTATTGTAATTAATTCCAAATCAATTATAATCCATCAATCACAGTTAATTCTAAATTAATTGCGACTCCATCTTCAAGAATATTCGGATAAGCAGAATCACCACATAGTGTGACCCATAGGGCCTCATTGTATTAAGCAAGTCCTAGACTAGGCAAAATGGAATTCCTAGACGGTTCCATTTGCAATATTAATACATGAGGACGTTTAATTTGAGAGGTTTCTCAAAGCAAACCCTTTCGTTGTGAAGTCTGTTGCGCTCAATGCGGCGATGGTAACGTCCCTTCATCTGACTGACTCGAAGGCATCTAGGATCGATGATGTGTCTATCCCAATAATACATCCACGGGCGTCTCAGGGAGTTGCTTGGTTACTAAGATATACTTATGACCATCATAATATATCGATGCACTGGCCAGTGACTTTACCAACACAACTATGAAGACTATGATCAGTACTCTCCTGTGCTACACATGAGAGATGAATCCTTCACAGAAACACTTATCATCCCCATTTGTATGTAGCCATAATTTTGGATCGTGTCTTAGGTCAACTGCTTATTCAGAGCTGACATCGACGGGTCCACCAAGGATATGGGGCAAAAAATGTGATGATAAAGTCCTGTAAGTCCAAAGGACGACTGACATCACTTCGACAACTTACAGGTTTCCATAGACACTTCGGTGTAGAGTATACATCGATGGGAGTGTCCGGTGGGTACTTCCATTGTTCGATAATCATTCTTCGAACAACTATGCGCAGTTATGGGAACGTTTCTCGATTGTCCAACAATCCGTTCCGTGGCCGTGGGATCGGCTCACACTTGCTCCAACAAGTATAACCTCCACGCATACTAGTCTCATCTGGTTCATTCAGACCCCTACATCCGAGATGAACCTCGACTAGGGAGAGTTTGGGATAGATGATAACTCACATAGCTCCCACTATCTGTGTGATCGGTCATCTATCCGAGGGGACATGTTTAATATCAATACATACAGAAATAGAGATATGACATGTTGCATGCCTGGTGTAATATAAATATGAAAGCGATACTCAATAGTCAAACAACAAACATATATTATATTATGTTGACCTGTGTAATAGTACATATATGCCATGTATAAGGGTCGCATGCCCTTAATAAGGACTGTCTATAGGACATATACACTATCAAGTCAAGCAAGGTGAAATCGACTTGCATGTTGGGAACGACAATCCAGTTGAAGCCAAACGCGTTGGACGCTGTAAGATAGATTTAACTTCAGGACAATGTTTAGAACTTGATAACGTTTATTTTGTTCCATCCATTGTCAGAAATATTATTTCCATTCCATTGTTGGACAATTTGGATTTTTCCTTTCGATTTGCAAATAATACTTGTTATTTTTCGTTAAATGACCAGTATTATGGAAAAACTCGCTTAGTGAATGGTTTATATATTTTGCGAAGTAGTCTACCTTTATTTCAAATACATAACAAACAACCGTCTTCAAGTAGGAAGAATAATCCATCTTATCTATGGCATTGTCGGCTAGGCCATATCAATGAAACACGGATTCAAAGACTAAGGAAGTTGGACTACTTAGAACCATTTGATTTTGAATCATATGGTACATGCGAATCATGTATTAAGGGTAAGATGACGAACAAACCTTTTGTTGGACAAGGTGTTCGTGCCACTCGCTGCTTAGAGCTCATACATACCGATGTATGTGGACCTTTTAAAGTCCATGCGCGTGGGGGTTATCCTTACTTCGTTACCTTTACTGACGATTTCTCAAGGTATGGATATATTTATCTTATGAAGAATAAATCCGAGACCTTTGGGAAATTCAAGGAGTTTAGGAATGAGGTCGAGAATGAATTGAACCTAAGGATAGTCACTCTTCGATCAGATTGAGGAGGTGAGTACCTTAGTGAAGAATTTATCGACTACTTGAAGGAGAATGGAATTCAATTGCAATGGACCCCTCCTCGAACACCACAATTAAATGGTGTGTCTGAGAGAAGGAATCGAACCCTTTTAGACATGGTGAGATCAAAGATTGGATTCTCGACTCTTCCAAAATATCTATGGGGATATGCGTTGCAAACTGCAATCACATTCTGAACCGTGTACCATCTAAATCAGTGGAGAAAACTCCTTATGAGTTATGGAAAGGAAAGAAGCCCTCACTGGGCTATCTTAGACCTTGGGGCTGTCCTGCGATAGTCAAACTGATGCTCACTGATAAGTTAGATGCCAAGGGTGTCAAAGTATATTTCATAGGCTATCCTCGTCAGACGAGAGGCTATGAATTCTATCATGCTGAAGATCACAAGGTGATAGTATCTAGAAACGTCAAGTTTTTAGAAGCAGAATACCTCGAAGAAGAGAGGTTAGATGATATGATAGAACTTGAAGAAATTTAAGACTTTGACACACGCGAACATGAGTTTTCTCTAAATCTTCTGATTTGGACTCAAGTTCAGTGGGAGCTTTCGAAGAAGACAAGGGTAATGATATGACACTTTCTAGGCATGTCATACTCAGTGGGAGTCCTGTGATCATATCAACAGTTGAAACCACACCAATAGAACCCGTTGTCAATCAACCTGTGCAACAAGTTGCACAAGAGCAGCCTCCCGCAAGGGAACAGGGTCACAACATGCGACCGGCTGCATCAGTGCCCACTGATAATGTTCGTGTTACACGAAGCCAGAAAAGAAAGGCACTAGAAACGCCGACAGAAGCACCAGTCGAGCTCCGTAGGTCGAAGAGGATCCCAAAAGGACCTCAGAAGCAAAGCCTTATGATAGAAGACATCAATGAACTTGATGTTGGCTTATCAGATCGGGAAGACCCCGAGACCTACAAAGAGGCAATAAATGATATTGACTCAGACAAATGGCAAGAGGCCATGAAATTGGAAATGGACTTATGTACCTGAACCAAGTTTGGAGCTTGGTAGACTTGCCCCAAGGGGTTAGACCTATTGGGTGCAAATGGGTCTTTAAACGAAAGACAGATGTCGAAGGCAAGGTACAAACGCACAAGGCTAGACTTGTGGCGAAAGGCTACACGCAAAGGTATGGCATCGATTACGATGAAACCTTTCACCGGTAGCAAAGTTGAAGTCCATTCGAATTCTACTTGCGATAGCTGCCTACTATGGTTATGAAATCTAGCAGATGGATGTAAAGACTGCCTTCCTCAATGGCAACCTTGAGGAAGAGGTCTATATGGTACAGCCAGAAGGTTTTATTAGTAAAACCAGGCCAACTGCTGTATGCAAATTACAGAGATCCATCTATGGGCTAAATCGTTTGACTTCGTCTAGGAGCTGGAATATCCGCTTTGATGAAGCTGTCAAATCGTTTGACTTCGTTAGAAGCGTAGAAGATCCCTGTGTCTATACTAGGCACAACGACAAGGGAGTCGTTTTCATGATCATTTATGTTGATGACATTTTGATCATGGGAAACAGTGTCTCTATGCTAGAAGAGACTAAAGTTTGGTTATCAAGTACCTTCTCAATGAAGTACTTGGGTGAAGCGAACTACATCCTAGGGATAAAGATCTATAGAGATAGATCCAAGAGGATGTTAGGATTGACACAGTCCACCTACATCGACAACATACTGAAGCGTTATAAGATGGACGACTCAAAAAGAGGCTTTCTCCCAACTAGGCATGGGATTGTGTTATCAGTTAAGGATAGTCCTAAAACTGATGAAGAAACTATCAAGTCAAGCAAGGTGAAATCGACTTGCATGTTGGGAACGGCAATCCAGTTGAAGCCAAACGCGTTGGACGCAGCATGATAGATTTACCTTGGGGACAATGTTTAGAACTTGATAATGTTTATTGTGTTCCATCCATTGTCAGAAATATTATTTCCATTCCATTGTTAGACAATATGGGTTTTTCCTTTCGATTTGCGAATAATGTTAGGAATTGTAGGAAATTACCTCTAAGGTTAATGCAGCGGAATTCAAAAATTTCCTACATGGATCGTTGATTGAATGATTATTTAACATGCTCCATATAAATAACTTACCCGTCATCCAGCTTCCGGCTTCCATTATATAAATTTGTTCTTCAAAGAACAATTTATGATCTTCTAAAGATTCTGACTAAACTCAGAACAATTCTAAGCTGCCTACGTACCCTCAGGGTCAAGTCAAACGTAGTTCAATTCTTTGTTGATGAATTCTCCATGAATGAATGCTAGAAAATCCATATTAAAATCTACATTAAGCAAAACAAGAAATCTCAAAGATCATAATAAATGAGAATTAATCAAAGAATAAAAGAAAAGAGTTAGAACGAATACAACCGTGTAGAAGAAACCCAAAAGGTGAAGAGAGCTCAAAGCCACAACCCTAGCAACACGTTTTTCTTCAACATTTTTTCTGTCCAGCCGCATCTGATGGATATATATGTGTAACACGCGTAATAAGTTTTACATGGGCCTGACCCATTCGGCTGGTATGCTAGCTAATGAGATGGAGGTCATGGGTTCGAAACCCATTACTACCAATCATTTTCTTTTGGGCTTTTATCACTTGAACTTTATTCTAAATTGGTTCAAATGCACTTTCTAACTTTAATTAAATTAAATCTAATTTAATTTAATTATTATTTTCTTCTGTTATTAATTAAATCTAATTTAATTAATTTACTTTCTAAAAGCATAGATTAATTAAGTCCATTGAATTCAATTCAACTTAATTAATTAAGTGTATCAAATAGAACATTCTCAATACTATTAAATTAAATATTTATCAATCCAATTGATATTTTATTTAATATAGTAATTAAGTTATAAATCTAATTTTAACTTAATTAATGACTTTCATCAAATGAAATGTCCTTGACTATTGTAAATCAAATGTTATCAATTCAATGACATTTAATTTACCCTAATGCTTAATCGGGAGAATTATCACCTAGTTGTATAAGACCCATAGGCCCTCACATATTAGGCAATGATCAAATCAAGGTCTCAGTGAATATTCCTAGACAATCATCACTAGACAATACTAATATGTAAGGAACGTTTGTTGAGGAGATACAAACTGCCTGTGATGTAGAGTACTTTGATGATACGGTCCTTTCATTCTCGAATACTCGAATGAGTCTAGAATATGGATTAGTGTCTATTCCAATAACTCATCCATTGTCTCTCAATCTTCTTAGTCGATCTAGATGATTATGTCCAAACACCATTTTGACATATATCTTTGCAGTGGCCACTGACTAATGATCGCACTAATATGAGATGTAGAGTATTCTCTCCTTGAATCCATTCGGAGGAATGAATCCTGATCTTGGTCCAATCACTCACACCATATGCTTCCTAATATACCCAACGCATGCCGTATCTACCCTACTTTAAGAGTGCAAGCGTTGCGCATGGTCAAAGTATATTATTCCACATATGATATAGTATTGACCTCAAGTCTGAGGACTATTACATCACCCTACAATCCGGTACTCCCATAGACACTTAAACAAAATTTACCAAATGATTTCTCGGCTGGGTATGCCAACACTCTCCAAAGTGTCCATGTGTCCATCATGAATAACCAAGATATTCGCAGCAGTGAGAACTACCACATCCTCGAAGGATCTGATGCAACACATGCTAGTCTCTATCGCATCATTGATATCCCATATCTCAATGACCATCGACTAGTGGCTAATTTTAGGACTTAAGTTCTGACACACAAGTTCCCACTAACTTGGTGATTATCTTTAGTCCTTGGGAACATCTTACAGAATAATTCAAACAACCAAATAATCTATTCAGTAAATGTAATGCCAATTGTATTTAGGTATTCTTAAATAAATGTAACATTAATAAATACCAATAAGCTGAATGCGGTAAAGTACATATCGTCCTTAATGTTGGTTGTCTCTAGGACATATATACTTTCAATCTCCCACTTGGCCTAGAGTCAATCACTCATGTGTGTCCAACATTTAGGTTCCTGGAATGGCTAACTTGTCTCTCCAAAGACAAGGTTTTGTGAAAGAATCAGCGTAGTGTCCTCACTGAGAAATTGCTTTATTTGTTTATGTTGCAATCTATCAGTGGTTTCCAAACCAATGATAGTGTCCCAGTAGATCCATGCTAGTATCATAAGATCTTGGTTCCTTTGCATGTGCAGTCGCATTAGTATAATCGCAATTTCACAATTCGATTACTTACACTTGGAACTACCCCTTGTTCTTCTAAGAACCTTCTAGCATAACCATACAGGACATAGGTTGTTGAATCTATACATCAGTTGATCTAATCTAATATGATACTATTACTAAGATGAATATAAAATTATAATTGTGATAATTCCATTCATCACATTTATAATGAAGCTTACTACTCATATATCCAATATATATCTAAGCTAAGCTCCCACTGTCCATGAAATCCATTGATAATTCTAAGTCACCTTGACTGTTTGATGTATCACATTTGTACAGTTTAGGCGATGGTTGCACTATACAACATCGTGTATATGTACAGAGTTCATACTTCAATAAGACAATCTAATATTGACAGTATAACCATGTGATAATAATAATAGATTCTCCTAGAATTCTATTATAGTTTATCAACACATTATTTATTCAAAATAGTGAATATCATGAAGAATTTGAATATTATCTCGAACCTATCCAACAAGGTTTCAATATGAAAATATCCTAGAAACTTTCATTCAAGCCCCCTCACAATGAAAGTCTTGAATGACCAATATTTTGATTGTTAACGTGGAAGCTATTTCATATGATGTTGGTGCCAATCACTTTCAATCATATAGATAAGAGCTTCTCACAAACACTTCTAACGATGTACAAATGATTCATCTACTTTTGAAATAAGTTAAACTAATTTACTTATTTCAAATGTAAATGATCAAACTCCTAGAGGCTTGCATAAGTCCACAATGGTCTTATCTTATTTGATTTGCATATCCATACATGATTTGAATTCGACACTAAGGCCTATAACTGTGTCAAACACACTTTACAATAAAGTTTCTCCTCAGAAAGTGGTATAGGCTTGTTATCGAATATATCATGCAATTATTAGATGCTTATGCAAGTAAAATCTTATAGGACTGGTCTATAATCCAACCAATAGATAATATATAGTATGTCTCCCAGACTCAACTATATAATTTTGATTATCATACACTATGTAGGCATAGACTCCGTTGTTGATATAATACTTTCCTGAAAGAAACTACTACTATGTAATAATAAAATATCAACTTACTTAAGTTCTAAACTTAAGTAATCTCTAGTCCATCTCTTAAGATCCCATGGCTTTAAGCCACCTCTCAAAATCGATATCAAATATCATTTTGTTAGCTATAGGTTATAAACTCATCCCTGCGAGTATGACAGTAAATAATCGTGATCCTTCTAAAGGATTCCATACAATTCAATTTGTCACGACAATTTACTAAACCTAGGAGTTTGTCCATTTACGTTCGAATTCGTTTAATTATCCTGAATGTTATGAGGCACTCTAATATTGAGACACCCAATAAATTATAGTGATCAAGGTAACACTCAAATGCTAACCTTGCTACGAAAAATGTGCAACCTTTAAGTTGCACTGTTTCAACTTGTGGGAATAACTTATTTATAAAAATATTACTCCCCAAATGCTTTCATTAGCTTATGGGCATTACCAAGTAACTTACTCCCACTAACCTCAAGCACTGTTGAATCTTTCTCTGAATCTTTGTCATGGTTAAATGACAAGTATCAGCCTCATTAGTTAATTTGTGGTCTTGAAACCATTTCAAACATTGTACTCCTATCTAATTCATTCCTTGTGAACACCAAGTTTTAAAAGAATAACATGTGTCAAGAAACAACATCCAATTTGTCTCGTATAAATATAGAGATAAAGTTTCACAAATTAACACATTCTAAAATCCTATTAATCATGAAGAACTTTAATACATATATGTGACAACCTCATATTCAACTATGTAATAAAGAATCTTACAACATAACTATTATGTGTCTCTAAGACTGATTTAGTAAGGATATAATTAGGATACATATTGAGCTTCAATTGCACGTGTAACAAAGTATATGGGTTAATCTATGTCGAACATAGCATTTCCATTTCAATGGAACCCATCATGGGAGATTAACCATGTCTAACAAGGTTTAATTAATTCCACTCTATTAGAACCCATGGCCTTTTATAACAATCCATAACCATGTTGTAAGTAATATTCAATTGACCCAATCAAAGAATAAAATACTTCATATAACATGTTATATTCTATTCATCATTGTGACTTTGTACTTCTAAAGGACAATGAACTTGCATCTTCTCAAGCGCAAATGGTTAGGCCAAGGAGAATATAAAGCACATGGTGAATTAGGACATTTCCCAATTTGAATGCTCACACATGCCTTGCAATGTGTGTCATCTCAAATTGTTATTTGGTATTCATCCATTTCCAAAACGATCTAGTGAATACCATTTAATTATAAGATAAGACTTACAATCCATATGTTTCAAAAAAAAATGGTGTCAAGTAGTCTAACTTACTTAACACTTATCATTCTTATCTCGCAAGTTCAACCAAGTTGACAAATAACATAATTTTGGGAAATTGGCTTGTTATGTTTGGTCTTCTTATTGTGTGTTGAGAAAGTCATGTCTTATGATTAAGAACTTTTGATCGATGTTCTTGAAGACGTCTACCTCTATACTATTAGTGTGACTAAATAGTAGGTAAATCCATTATCGTCTTAACAAGTACAGAAACAATGTCCTTAACACATGAAATCAATAGTCAAATAATTTCATTTGTAATTAGTATCCAATACTAAAATTACTTCATAGACATAACCAACTTTCAATACGCAATAATGTGCTTGAATCTTTAAGCAATAGTTGCTTTAAGTTCAAGGAATCAAACTTTGCTACCCATACTCTCATTGAATTACTATAATTGCAATAGAGTGTATTCGTTAGACATTCACTCTTTCTTCCAAGGTCATCTTTAAGATAAATGGAAATATACTTAGAGCAGCTCTTAGTATATTTATTCTACTTTCCATTCCTTGCGGATTGGTTTAATAGAACTGCTCACTATGACCACCATTATCCATGGACGATGTTCTTGCAAAAGACTACGAGTAGTAAGCAGCTTTAGTCAGTCTCACTTCTATTGTATTTAATATTCACTATGAAATTAATACAAATCATGAAGTGACTTACTAACAAATTAATTGAAGAAATGTTGAGCAATATTCTCTACGAATTTCAACATCCTCAATTGACTTTCTTATTCCAAATAATATGAGAGCTTGTGAAAAGAAATCACATTTCAACATTTAAAGACAATACGCATTGACTATCATGAGAACTTGTACTCCCACTGATTTAGCCAAACTCTATAATAGAGGTTGACCAAAATCATTGTTCATCATACATGTTCTTAGAGGTATCTTCTATAATGTCTTCATATTCTCATGTTGTGTAAGCTACTTGTGTACCACACACGCCTAAGTCGAATACGTTACCTAGTTGTCCTTGTATTTAATATAATTATTCTTGTCCAACTCGAAATACTCAAATTCAAACACAAGACAATCTTGGGTACGTGCTTGTCCAAGACAAACTCAATTAAATCAAACGCAAATAACAATACAATCAAAATGTCATTGGTAAATAAATCAAACTAGTCGTATTCATCAATGCCATTCTACAACAACCTTATAAAACATAATGTAAATAATCGTGAATTAAATTAACTCTACTTAAATAACAATTCACAATATCCTCATTCAGCGACTAAATAATCAAGGCCTTTTGACTTATTTAGTTCCATTAATTTTACCATATTCACCGACCCCATTGGAAGAATACGGATTCATTTCTAATATGAATCTTAATGGCCAAGATCCAAATCTGCACTACTACAGCCCCTGCTATGGCTGATCACTGTAATAGCCAAATAAGGTAGGTATCTAAACAAATTGTACAATACAACTCTTGGTTGACCAAAGCTACTTTGATCGACGTCCTATAGGCTATGCCTGACGCTATGGCGACTCGACATAGCCCAAGTAAGTCACAACCATCACACAGTACCAACTATGGACCTATGAAAGAGATTTTCCATCGGCAACAGACTAAGCACTATGGTGCATATTACTCATGAGATTAGATGGTTCCATTCATCATTCAATTATGATGGATGACGTCGTGCGATCAAATCGAGACTTAAATTTTAGATGGGGGACATTTATGTCGGGGTATTTAATCGCTTAAACAAGATCTTAGATAACTATCAAATATTGGGCGCCGCCTACCCACACATACAATACGCGGGCAAACAAGTAATGAGTGCCGCCTACTCATGCATACAATATGCGGACAAGCAAGTAATGGGTGCCGCCTACCCATGCATATGACAGATGCGGTCCGGAAACTAGTGGGTGCCGCCTACCCATACAAAGCGGGCATAGAGTGCTATACTGATTTAAAGTAAATCATATAGACATTCAAACATGTGTGAGCAAGTAATTGTGAGTTACAGTTTGTAAGAAAATATAATTTGTCTCATCTTTATACTTCTAAAGTAATTATAAATGTTTTATTTCAAGAATAAAACATTTACTAATTTTAAGAAATTAAAATATATTATAAATCCAATTTACAATAATTTATAAGTCATAAATCGAATTTATGAATTTTCTAGAAATTTATAAACATTTAAACAAGTTTCTACATTAATATAATCTCTAAAGAATATATTAATATTTAAACTTAGTTTATAAACAATGTCAAACATATATCTAAACATTAATATAAATCTCCAAGATTAATATTATGGCACAAATGTAATTTATAAACTATTTATAAATCAAATATTAAGTTTCTAAAACTCTAAGGGTCCATTTTAAATTTCCAGAGGGCTTATATGAAATTTCTAAAATTTATCTGGGGTAGAACTGAAGATATCAAGTAATAAGGGGCTAGGTTAGAATTTTCAGAATGACATAATCTAATCTTGATGGGGTTTAATTGGAGTTCGTGAATTTTCTGGGGTACAATATGGTCTAAGCAGTTCCAGAGACTGCTAGTGCAATAAGCCAAAGTAATTGTCAAATTGTAGAAGAAGTCCCTGTACTATGTCTTCTCCTTTATTATGTACCTTTGAATTTTCTGAACCTTCAATTGAATCCCTAGTCTTCTGGAAACATGCAATCAAGTCCCTGCACTTTTCAAAAGCTTGCAACTATGTCCAACAATGGAGTTTCAACTCCGAATTTGCAATCCCTATTCGATCAGTGTTCAAAACACGAATCTAACCATCAATCTTCCGTTATACATTATCTCTCCACTCAAAACATCATTCAATTCGAATCACATTCGTCAAGAATCAAAACTCCCAATTCTTTTTTTTTAAATTGCGATTCCCGTTCGCGAATTGTTCAGCGGCCCGAACAATTCCGGTGATCATGGTATCATCTTCACATCGATACCCCTAATCGATTCTTCCCGGTTCAGCGAAATTAGAGCTCGCAAAGCGCGAAGCCTCCATTAATGGTGGCTTGAGTTTGCAAGCTCTATTCTTGCAAGTCGGGCACGGTACCGTGTTTGGACAATCAACGCGGCTGAGATCCGGCCAAGCCGGGAGTGAAGACTCGCTTTAGTTTGATCATGAAGAGCAAGGTCACGAAGAAACAAAATTTATGAAACCCAGTTTCATCCCATGAGGCCATGACAAAGATGAAGATGATGATTAAATTTAATCCCTTTAATTTAATCAATACGTGTCCATATGTAAAACTTAAACGCAACAGAAGTTAATGGTACAAACCCAGTTATACGATTAATCACAAGAAAATCCAATTTTCAATCCAATTAGATAACAAATTATAAATCTCCAAAAGAATAAACTCACAATAATCATAAAATAACATGTAAATAAATCATTCTATCAGCCTTGCTCTGATACCACTGTTAGGAATTGTAGTAAATTACCTCTAAGGTTAATGCAGCGGAATTCAAAAATTTCCTACATGGATCGTTGATTGAATGATTATTTAACATGCTCCATATAAATAACTTACCCGTCATCCAGCTTCCGACTTCCATTATATAAATTTGTTCTTCAAAGAACAATTTATGATCTTCTAAAGATTCTGACTGAACTCAGAACAATTCTAAGCTGCCTACGTACCCTCAGGATCAAGTCAAACGTAGTTCAATTCTTTGTTGATGAATTCTCCATGAATGAATGCTAGAAAATCCATATTAAAATCTACATTAAGCAAAACAAGAAATCTCAAAGATCATAATAAATGAGAATTAATCAAAGAATAAAAGAAAAGAGTTAGAACGAATACAACCGTGTAGAAGAAACCCAAAAGGTGAAGAGCTCAAAGCCACAACCCTAGCAACACGTTTTTCTTCAACATTTTTTCTGTCCAGCCGCATCTGATGGATATATATGTGTAACACGCATATTACGGTTTAGATGGGCCTGACCCATTCGGCTGGTATGCTAGCTAATGAGATGGAGGTCATGGGTTCGAAACCCATTACTACCAATCATTTTCTTTTGGGCTTTTATCACTTGAACTTTATTCTAAATTGGTTCAAATGCACTTTCTAACTTTAATTAAATTAAATCTAATTTAATTTCATTATTATTTCTTCTTTTATTAATTAAATCTAATTTAATTAATTTACTTTCTAAAAGCATAGATTAATTAAGTCCATTGAATTCAATTCCACTTAATTAATTAATTGTATCAAATAGAACATTCTCAATACTATTAAATTAAATATTTATCAATCCAATTGATATTTTATTTAATATAGTAATTAAGTTATAAATCTAATTTTAACTTAATTAATGACTTTCATCAAATGAAATGTCCTTGACTATTGTAAATCAAATGTTATCAATTCAATGACATTTAATTTACCCTAATGCTTAATTGGGAGAATTATCACCTAGTTGTATATGACCCATAGGCCCTCACATATCAGGCAATGATCAAATCAAGGTCTCAGTGAATATTCCTAGACAATCATCACTAGAAAATACTAATATGTAAGGAACGTTTGTTGAGGAGATACAAACTGCCTGTGATGTAGAGTACTTTGATGATACGGTCCTTTCATTCTCGAATACTCGAATGAGTCTAGAATATGGATTAGTGTCTATTTCAATAACTCATCCATTGTCTCTCAATCTTCTTAGTCGATCTAGATGATTATGTCCAAACACCATTTTGACATATATCTTTGCAGTGGCCACTGACTAACGATCGCACTAATATGAGATGTAGAGTATTCTCTCCTTGAATCTATTCGGAGGAACGAATCCTGATCTTGGTCCAATCACTCACACCATATGCTTCCTAATATACCCAACGCATGCCGTATCTACCCTACTTTAAGAGTGCAAGCGTTGCGCATGGTCAAAGTATATTATTCCACATATGATACAGTATTGACCTCAAGTCTGAGGACTATTACACCACCCTACAATCCGGTACTCCCATAGACACTTAAACAGAATTTACCAAATGGTTTCTCGGCTGGGTATGCCAACACTCTCCAAAGTGTCCATGTGTCCATCATGAATAACCAAGCTATTCGCAGCAGTGAGAACTACCACATCCTCGAAGGATCTGATGCAACACATGCTAGTCTCTATCGCATCATTGATATCCCATATCTCAATGACCATCGACTAGTGGCTAATTTTAGGACTTAAGTTCTGACACACAAGCTCCCACTAAATTGGTGATTATCTTTAGTCCTTGGGAACATCTTACAGAATAATTCAAACAACCAAATAATCTATTCAGTAAATGTAATGCCAATTGTATTTATGTATGCTTAAATAAATGTAACATTAATAAATACCAATAAGCTGAATGCGGTAAAGTACATATCGTCCTTAATGTTGGTTGTCTCTAGGACATATATACTTTCAAATAATACTTGTTATTTTCATTAAATGATCAGTATTATGGAAAAGCTCGCTTAGTGAATGGTTTATATATTTTGCAAAGTAATCTACCTTTATTTCAAATACATAACAAACAACCGTCTTCAAGTAGGAAGAATAATCCATCTTATCTATGGCATTGTCGGCTAGGCCATATCAATGAAACACGGATTCAAAGACTAAGGAAGTTGGACTACTTAGAAACATTTGATTTTGAATCATATGGTACATGCGAATCATGTGTTAAGGGTAAGATGACGAACAAACCTTTTGTTGGACAAGGTGTTCGTGCCACTCGCTGCTTAGAGCTCATACATACCGATGTATGTGGACCTTTTAAAGTCCATGCGCGTGGGGGTTATCCTTACTTCGTTACCTTTACTGACGATTTCTCAAGGTATGGATATATTTATCTTATGAAGAATAAATCCGAGACCTTTGGAAAATTCAAGGAGTTTAGGAATGAGGTCGAGAATGAATTGAACCTAAGGATAGTCACTCTTCGATCAGATCGAGGAGGTGAATACCTTAGTGAAGAATTTATCGACTACTTGAAGGAAAATGGAATTCAATCGCAATGGACTCCTCCTGGAACACCACAGTTAAATGGTGTGTCTGAGAGGAGGAATCGAACCCTGTTAGACATGGTGAGATCAATGATTGGATTCTCGACTTTTCCAAAATATCTGTGGGGATATGCACTACAAACTGCAATCTACATTCTGAACCGTGTACCATCTAAATCAGTGGAGAAAACTCCTTATGAGTTATGGAAGGGAAAGAAGCCCTCGCTAGGCTATTGATGAATGTGTATTTTACACCTTCATTTAAGTCTTTTTCACCTATTTTAGCTATCCTCTATGTTAATTTAGCTATATTTTAGTGCATTTTATTAGAATAGTGTCACGTTTCCCTTTAGTTTTTATTTTACAGGTTTTGGTTGAAAAACGAGGTTTTCCGGGCAATTATATTGAAGTAGACAAGGAATTGGTGTTCCAGAAGCCTAATTGGAGTATCTGAAAGATTTCGGATAGGATTTGAAGTCTAGGGGTCGAGTCTGAAGGCTAAAAGGTCACTAGAAGGTAGAAACCGAGTCCGAAAAGGGGAAGAAATCCAAAAACGCGTCGAAAACGCGTAAAGGGCCGAAAAACACTCTCGGGCGAGTCGCCCGGGACGTGGGGCGAATCACCCCACACCAGGCGAATCGCCCGGTGTGTGGGACCCTTCGCCCCACACAATTCGAATGCCTATATATATGAGCTCAGTTTTCTCCGTTTTTCATACTTTTCCAGACCTTTTCTCTCACCTTTCTCTGTAGTTTTAGGTAGGAATTTCCCAGAGCCTGTTCTGGGGGTTCTTAGCTTAGGAGATACTTTTTCTTAGCAGTTTGGAGCTTGTAAGATCACGAATCTTCGGAGACTGACAACCTTCGGTAACATTGTATCTTACAGTTTTTCTACTTATTTTTATATATCTTTCATCATGTTTTCATTCATTCGTGGTATGATTTCTGTTGATTGCATGACAACTATGAGTAGCTAACTTCGTTGGTGATAGTATGTGATTTCTTAGCGAAGGGTTGATAATTATGCTAATGGCTATATCGCGCATTATACTCTGAGTTATTGCTTTATTTCTTTGATCTATCTAAATCTATATCTTCGTAGTGTTGAATAATTACGGAACACAATTGGACAATTCATTGATCAAAGATCTCCATGCAAGACCGAGGAATTTATGCATGATTATTAACCCGTTATGCTTTGAATGACCATACTATCATCAATCTCCATTATCTGTTAAGAAAAACCTTTGCTAAGTCGTCTGCTGTTTATATTCTTAAGTTAGATTAGATAAAGCTAGTTATATTCCTTAGAGATCGACACTCGAGGTTATTCTACTACTACACTACGGTTTTCGCTGTAGTTGTGAATTGCCTTTGGCTAAATACAAATTTATTTGATTAATCGAGTCTGACAAACCGTTTCATCAGCTATCTTAGACCTTGGGGCTGTCCTGCGATAGTCAAACTGATGCTCACTGATAAGTTAGATGCCAAGGGTGTCAAAGTATATTTCATAGGCTATCCTCGTCAGACGAGAGGCTATGAATTCTATCATGCTGAAGATCACAAGGTGATTGTATCTAGAAACGTCAAATTTTTAGAAGCTGAATACCTCGAAGAAGAGAGGTTAGATGACATGATAGAACTTGAAGAAATTCAAGACTTTGACACGCGCGAACATGAGTTCTCTAAATCTTCTGATTTGGACTCAAGTTTAGTGGGAGCTTTCGAAGCAGACAAGGGTAATGATATGACACTTGCTAGGCATGTCATAGTCAGTGGGAGTCCTGTGATTAGATCAACAATTGAAACCACACCAATAGAACCCGTTGTCAACTAACCTGTGCAACAACTTGCACAAGAGCAGCCTCCCGCAAGGGAACAGGGTCGCGGGGCGCGAATTAGAGGAAATAGAGGATACCGATTTCTCTGAATCTCTACACAGTCTTTTCAAGGAAATCGACGGAATGGCAGAAGCTAGACCACTGAAAGGGGTTCAACCCTCCAAGGATCGTATGAGGGGCCCGGCGATTGTTCTTTCGTCTGCAACTCGAGATCTGGAAATCAAGAACCACGCATTCCAACAACTTCCGAGGTTCTATGGCTTAGCAAGGGAAGATGTGATGGGGTACTTGCACGATATCGATGATTTCGTCAACCAACTCCCACGACCCGGAGCTGAAATAACAACGGATGAGTTGAGGATGAAGGTTTTTGCTATGGGGCTTGGCGACAGAGCCAAGTCGTGGTTGAGTTCTCTACCAGCAGGCTCGCTGGACACCTGGGAGAAGGTTTTTTCAGCTTTCATGGAAAAATACTTCCCTCGCACCTTGACTACCGCGCTAAAGGCGCAAATCACATTCAAACAGGACTATGATGAGACCATCTACACCGCGTTTGAGAGGTTCCAAGATCTCACGAACAAGTGCCCTCACCATGGTTTTGAGCTTTCTGACCTAGTCCAACACTTCTACAATGGACTAACCTTCGAGAACCAACAAGTGGTGGATTTCCAATGCCGAGGCAATATTTGGGAGGAAACCGCAGAAGCCGTCTGGGTAGTTTTCGAAAGGCTTGCTAAGGGTTCGCAGTTCAAGGACCCAAGAGCAATGGTTAGGAGACGTGGACCTGAAGCTCCACCGACTCAAGAAGCCCCTATGTATAGGGGGAATGGGGATCAATTCGAGTGCTTTACCAACGAATTGAAGCAAGTCCTCAAGAGCGCCACCGGAACAACTGTTTCGAACGAAGTATGCCGAATATGCAAGAACTATGGGCATGGGGCTCATATGTGTAGATCGGAGCTCGCATATGATGATGGCAACTGGGTTCAAGGAGGCGAAGAGGAAGCCTTTGCTACGGAGTTTGGTACTCAAGAGGCTAGCTACGGACAAGATGGTAGGAATCCTCGAGGTGGATTTTGGAGAAGAGGGTTCCGAAACAATCAAGGATATGCACCGGCTAGCCAAACTTATGGCCCTAACCAAGACCGTAGTAGGCTTAACTATGGTAATGATCACTGCGAAAACCCCGCTCCGAAAGAGCAACCGAAGTCGAAGTCGGCTCAACTGATGGAGAACTTGCAAAAGATGGTTGATCACACCCAAAGTTTTCTCAAACGTTATGAAGAAGATTCTGAGAAGACTAGTGCAAGGCTTGATAGGTTGGAAGAGAGCACTAGGCTTGCCCATCAAAAGATGCAAGAGTTGATCGACCGAGCAGCAAGTAGGGAGCAAGGCAAACTGCCTAGAAACACTGAGAAGTCGATGTCCATTACCTTGGCGGGTGATCTACCCGTTGAAATCACCATCAAGAGGGTTGCTAAGTGCGAGTGTTGCAAGAAGGAAGAACCTCCACAGGCTAAGGAAGAAGAGAAGGACCTTAGTTTTGACGAGAGTGAAGAGGAGCAAGAGGATCCCGAGCCACTCCCTCAAAGTTTCGATGTTAAAGTCGGGATTGGTGAGCTTGAAGATGTCCGTGCCACACTAGACACGGGATCCTACTATAATGTGCTCCCTATGAATGTGTTCGAGAAGAGTAGCCTTGGAAAACTATCTGAGCATAAGGCTATTGTGCAACTGGCGGATGGATCCTTTGTGAGACCCGAAGGCGTTGTGAAGAATGTATTGGTCAAGATTGGTGAAGCTTCTGTATACACCAATTTTGTAGTTATGCCGGCGTCTACACTTGGGACGGGGGATGTCGTTCTCTTGGGGCGAACGTTCTTGACTAAGCTACGCTCTGTGATAGACATCTACCGAAGGACTTGCACTATTGAGGTGGATGGCAAGCGACATGTGTTGCGAGCCATATCTGATCCACCTGATACTTCTCACACTATTAACTACTGTGGTCTTGCTGCCTATGTTCATTCTTATTCACAGGTTCGTGGCATGAGGAGAAGATCCATGAAGGAGAAGTCTAGTACCCTCAAGAAGAAGAGCTAGGCGCAGACAGGAGTCGAGTCAAAGACTTTAAACAATGGCGCTATCCGGGAGGCAACCCGGAGTTTTTTATCGCTTTTTTACCGCTTTATTGCATGCATTCATACTTGAAAAATTTGCTTTTCATATGTGAATTTGTTCGTCTCTGTGTCGTATGTGCTTATGTTATGTTTGAGTGAGATTTTTCGAGTGGTTTTATGAGAAAAATGATTTCGGGGACTTAAAACCGTGTTTTTTCGGAGGATTTCGTCTCCCTGCATCGGGAGGTGGGGGGCGACTCGCCCCACGGTCTCTGCAGCTTAAAAAACGCGAGAAACCCCTTTTTCAGCTCATTTTCTTCATCCTCTCCTCTTTCTTCTTTCCAAAATCCGAAAAAAGCTTAAATATTTCAATCTTTCATAACTTCTTCATTATTCCATCAAATTGTGTGTTCTTTAGCTTCAATCGAAGTCCGTTACGTGCTCTTTCTTTTCATCTGAACAGATTTCACCCTAGTGCATTCGGTTTCCAGATCTGAGGTATCTTCTTATGAACCCTAAATTTTCAAATTTGGGGGTTTTCTAATTTGAGCTTCAATTATGCTTATATGATGCATGGGTAGGTTGTTTGTGTGATTAGAAGCGTTATTTACTATCAATTGCATGCTCAATTATGCTTGGATTGTTGATTTGGGAATTTTGCTACTAGATGATATATCTTGTTATGCAATATATCTTTATCTTTGATTCCATACGTATGATTGTGCTTATTGATGTAATGATGATGGATTTGATGGTAGAATGCATAATTGTTGAGTATGAGGATTTATGATGCTAGAATTTTTCAGCTTCTATGGTATGAATTGAGCCGTGTTATTTACGTTATTGGTTGTCTAGCAAGAGCATAATGTGATGTATTGCATGTAGTAGTTACATTGGTATGTTGCATGTTGAAGAAGCTAGGCTAGACATAAAGGATTTGGGGAGTTCGATTGTTGATTTTATCACTTGTGTGTTTCGTTCTTACACTAGCATATGCATGAGTCAGTTTTGTGTCATACGAGGTACTAACTGTTGTTTGTAGGAACCATGCCAAGGGAGAGGAGCACTCCCGTATGATTACTATGAAGTATTGGAGGGGGATCGATTACAACCATGTCAAGGAGAGTGATCTCGTTAGAGGTGCGTTCGAGCCACGGGCTCTTGCAACAACGTCGCGGATTATCCAAGAGGAGGAGCTAGAGTACACCTAGAGTAAGGACTCCTATGCCTATTCATGCACCACCGAAGGGACAGAAACAATTATTATGTCAGCAATCCATCACAAGGACTGCAAAGTTCGAGTGAATTGGAAGGCACCGGGACGATCTTGCCGTGACGGATTCAATCTTGAGTTGACAGTGGCTAGAAGGTTCCGAAGCGCTAGCTTGGTTCCAAAACATAATGACATGGGTGCCCAGCCCCTCTTAGGGGTGCCCCTTGACTACCTCTAAAGGGAGCATCATATAGACATCGGTCGCATCAACCGTAGAGAATGTGGTCGACATAGGAAAAAATGGAAAACAACCTCCGGGTATCCGAGCAGCTTGCTGTAACCTCCTCGAGGTGTAAAACTGTTGGAGAGGGAGGCTCTGATACCACTGCTCTTTCCCCTTCAACAGTTCACAACCTATTGAGAGATATCGGGTGGAAGATTCCATAACAGTGGCGGCCAATCTTGAAGATTCTCTTCGACAATGCAACTCTACTGGTGATGATGATGGTGACAGTAGTGAAAATGAAGGCCATATGGACAATGATGATACAGATGGAGGAGTTGTTCCTATCCGGCCTATAAATGGAACTACCGCACCTACCAGAAGACCTGATGATCACCTATACGGCTCCAAGAGCAGTCCCAATAACTCACAAGCAGCATACTCAGCCGACCGAGGCCAAACCATGCGGTAACATCTAGTATCACATCTTATTTCCTAATCTTCTTACTGCTAGGGACTAGTGTTAATTTCATGAGGGGGGATAGGATTTAAGTGATCTAGTGTTGTTAGTTTGGAGCTTGCCATTGATGGTTTAGAGCTTGGTATTGGTAGGATGAGTATAGTACCTTGCATGTTTTATCCGTCTGCATTTGCATTTGCACGTTTACCGCTTTCTTAGTTTTTTAGGTTGCATACACTACATTCATCCTAGGATAGTCTTGCATGTTTTATATGGAGTTTATTGCCGAATTTTTTGAACTTTTTTATTTGGTAGATCAACTAACTATGTCATTAATCATATGCTTCATTTCTATGAATTTGTTTGAGGTTTTTCTCGCTTGGCTTGTCACATTTATGTATTGCACTTAGTTAAGCTTGGTAGTCTCGACATCACTTGGTGGTGTTTTCTCTACTGCGGTTCACGAAGGCCTTTATAATAGGATGATGCATGTTAGGGTCTTATGGTTGTTACCCGAGTAATTATTTACCTAAGAGGCAACAAGTCTTCACCATGCTTTGAGATTGCTAAATGCCTAGGAAGGAGGTAGTGTGAGGTTGTGTGATCCTTTGTTTATAACCTATTTTTCCGAATAGGTTTGGGGAGGGGGTTACACTATCTTTAGACTTGTTTTTCGTTTTTCATTTCTGTGTTGTGAGTTTATTTTTCCTTTCTCGTAAATTTTATACTCCAACCTATTCTTTCGAATAGGTTTGGGGAAGTCGTTTGTGAGTCATTTTGTTTCTCTTTTCGTTGTGCTACTGCTGGCTAAAAAAAATTGAGAAAAAAGAAGAAAGAAAAATTCCAGGAAAAAAGAAAAAAAAAGAGAAAAAAGAAACTGGAAAGAAAAAAAGGAAAAAAAGAAAAAAAAGAAAAGACCCCAAAAGAGCAAAGAAGGGTCCAAAAAAGCCAAATAGCAGTTTAGCAAAGTGTTGTGTCTCATTTTCCAATTCTTGTAATGTTCGTAATCGTGTTGTAGTTTTCTATTTTTTGTCTTTTGTTTTTGAGTGTCATCTGTTCTAGACCACCCTCGTCCTGCCATTCAGGAAGTGGTGAAAATGTTAAGGCTTTGCTTGAGAGATGGGTAGAATAGGGGAGTGTTATCTTTTATAGGGAACCCTCCTTCGTTTGATGAGAGCCAGTACTGGTTCGACCTCATTGAGGAAAAGTCTTAACTTGGTGAACAACAGTAAGTCCTCAGTTTCATAGGCACAGGACAACCATTCGTATCTTCACATGTTTCATTACGTCGTCACTGACTAGGTCCAGGTAGAGAATGTTACGAGAGACTATCTTGTCTTGACATAAGTGCTTATGTGGATGTGTATGAGTCAATCGAGGCATTCTTCAACCTATATTCATGTTTTGATTTATATGGTTTTTGTTCATATGTTTTTTGATAGATTCAGTAGATTAGTTCATTTTATTTGGCATAGACTCCATTTTGTGTGTTGCATTATTTTTTGCATTAGAGTCTAGCTTAGTTGCTTGAGGACAAGCAAAGGTTCGGTTTGGGGAGTTTGATGAATGTGTATTTTACACTTTCATTCGAGTCTTTTTCACCTATTTTAGCTATCCTCTATGTTAATTTAGCTATATTTTAGTGCATTTTATTAGAATAGTGTCACGTTTCCTTTAGTCTTTATTTTACAGGTTTTGGTTGAAAAACGAGGATTTCCGGGCAATTATATTGAAGTAGACAAGGAGTTGGTGTTCCAGAAGCCTAATTGGAGTATCTGAAGGTTTCCGGATAGGATTTGAAGTCTAGGGGTCGAATCTGGAGGCTAGGAGGCCACTAGAAGTCAGAAACCGAGTCCGAAAAGGGGAAGAAATACAAAAACGCATCGAAAACGCGTATTTTCCCGAGTTTTACTCCCGGGCGAATCGTCTGGGATGTGGGGCGAATCGCCCCACACCAGGCGAGTCGCCCGGTGTGTGGGGCCCTTCGCCCCACACAATTCGTAGCCTATATATAGTTGCTCAGTTTTTCTCCGTTTTTCATACTTTTCCAGATCTTTTCTCTCACCTTTCTCTGTAGTTTTAGGTAGGAACTTCCCAGAGCCTGTTATGGGGGTTCATAGCTTAGGAGATAGTTTTTCATAGCAGTTTGGTGCTTGTAAGATCACGATTCTTCGGAGACTGACAACCTTCGATAACATTGTATCTTACCGTTTTTCTACTTATTTTTATATATCTTTCAACATGTTTTCTTCTATGATTTCTGTTGATTGCATGACAACTATGAGTAGCTAAACTTCTCGTTGGTGATAGTATGTGAATTCTTGGCGAAGGGTTAATAATTATGCTAATGGCTATATCGCGCATTATACTCTGAGTTATTGCTTTATTTCTTTGATCTATCTAAATCTCTATCTTCGTCTTGTTGATTAATTATTGCACACAACTGGACAATTCATTGGTCTTTGACCTATCTAAATCTATATCTTCGTAGTGTTTGATAATTACAACTGGACAATTCATTGATCAAAGATCTCCATGCAAAACCGAGGAATTTATGCATGATTATTAACCCGTTATGCTTTGAAGGACCATACTATCACCAATCTCCATTATCTGTTAAGAAAAACCTTTGCTAAATCGTCTGCTGTTTTATATTCTAAATTAGATTAGATAAAGCTAGTTATAGTCCTTAGAGATCGACACTCGAGGTTATTCTACTGCTACACTACGGTTTTCGTTGTAGTTGTGAATTGCCTTTGGCTTCGGAGTTATAAGCTAATCAAATAAATTTGTTTTGAGCCAAAGGCAATTCACAACTACAACGAAAACCGTAGTGCAGCAGTAAAATAAACTCGAGTGTCGATCTTTAAGGACTATAACTAGCTTTATCTAATCTAACTTAAGAATATAAAATCAACAAACTACTTAGCAAAGGTTTTTCTTATCAGATAATGGAGATTGGTGATAGTATGGTCATTCAAAGCATAGCAGGTTAATAATCATGCATGAAGTCCCCGGTTTTGCATAGAGATCTTTGATCAATGAATTGTTCAATTGTGTTCCGTTATTATTCAACACTACGAAGATAGAGGTTTTAGATAGATCAAAGAAATAAAGCAATAACTCAAAGTATAATGCACGATATAGCCATTAGCATAATTATTAACCCTTCGCTAAGAAATCACATACTATCACCAACGAGAAGTTTAGCTACTCATAGATGTCATGCAATCAACAGAAATCATAGCAAGATTGAATGAAAACATGTTGAAAGATAAATAAATATAAATAGAAAAACTGTAAGATACAATGTTACCGAAGGTTGTCAATCTCCGAAGAATCGCGATCTTACAAGCTCCAAAACGCTAAGAAAAAGTATCTCCTAAGCTAAGAATCCCCAGAACAGGCTCTGGAGAATTCCTGACTAAAACTAATGAGAAAGGTGAGAGAAAAGGTCTGGAAAAGTATGAAAAACGGAGAAAACTGAGCAACTATATATAGGCATTCGGCAGGTGCGGGGCGAGTGGCCCCACACACCGGGCGATTCGCCTGGTGTGTGGCGACTCGCCCGGGAGGTTCTGGCGGCTGGAAACGCATTTTCGACGCGTTTTTGGATTTCTTTTCCTTTTCGGACTCGGTTTTTGCCTTCTAGTGACCTTTTAGCCTTCAGACTCGACCCCTAGACTTCAAATCCTATCCGGAATCTTCTAGATACTCCAATTAGGCCTTCGGAACACCAATTCCTTGTCTACTTCAATATAATTGTCCGGAAAACCTCGTTTTTCTCCCAAAACCTGTAAAATACAAACTAAAGGGAAACGTGACATTATTCTAATAAAATGCACTAAAATAAAGCTAAATTAACATAGAGGATAGCTAAAATAGGTGAAAAAGACTCAAATGAAAGTGTAAAATACACGTTCATCAATACCGACCTAAACATAGGTTATCGTTAGATAATTGCCACGTGGCATGGGTACGATCTTATTTATTTCATTATAATATATTAAATTTTATTTAAAATATAAATGTACAACTATACCCTTACAAGACTTCTACCTTAATTAATATATATATAATTTACCAACTTAAAACAAAAATCCAAAATAAAAAATTCCCAAAAGATCACCACAAAAAATCATCAAACATCATCAAGATTTCTTGATTTCACAAAGACCAAACCCAGGTCGAGGCCATTGGACAAGACAAGAGAACAATATGGCAGATATTAAACGTTTTAAATCATAGCCGCTACGTTCCAATTTTATTGATGAAATAAAAATTTAACACAGATTCTTAATGGGCACCTTTTAATGTTTTGTTCCGGAAAGTATATCAGATATTATAAGCAGATTCATCAGACCTTTACTTCTTCCTCCCTTTCTCTCTCTTACTATTACTCATATTACTCAGATTCCCATAAAATATCACAAGGGTCCTTCGTATCCCAGTCTGCTATCGGAACAAAACATCATTTAAACTCAAAGAAAATGTTCGTCTCATACTATCCAGTCCGGTCACTATTAAATAGTACATAGGTGCATGTGATGTCTCTGAAAAGCAAACAAAAAACCAATACCAGAATTCGGAGGGTGGTTTGGGGACAAATAAAAAAAAGACTTCTTTACTCTTTTCACTGTACTATACTAGGTTTTAATCTTATATACACTCTCACCCATTACAGAGACACAAATTCGAAAGACAAAACCAGCCGTTAGAGAGAGAAAAAAAGCGCTGGTTATTGAGAGACACACACAATTCTTGCCGACGAAGCAAATGGACTCCGATGAAGACGGAGCACTTAGCACGGGCATACGCATGCGCCGAGGTTCCGGGTTGAAGATTACTTCCCCATCTCGCTCTGCAGGTATCTCATCCGTTTAAACATATATATTTGGGCTGGCACTTGCTAAACTAGCCTAATGTTGTTCATTATTGACAGATCTGGCTCCAAACAATGCATCTAATGCCATTGAGATCCTGGAGTTCGACACCGACGAATCTGATGGGCAAGATGACAGTGAAGGTAATCGTCCTTGAAAAGCAAATTTTTAGAAGAATTCCAAGAAATCCAATGTAATCGCAATTGTTAAACAACTACGCTGATTAATACGTGTTGTTTGCTATTCTTTCAGATTCAACATATGAAGCGGATGGAGCCGCAAGAAGTGACTGCAGTACCACACCGGAAGGTAATATGCCCTCCGTTCAATTTCTTGTTTTTTTTCTTTTTTCACTTATCATACATCTCGCCTGCTAACCCTCTGGGCAAGCCCGCGCCGCTAACCCAACTAGTGTTCGGCTTCCGGCCGCCCCTCTGGGCAAGCCCGCATGGCAAACCCAATAAAATGTCCTACCGCTATTTGGCCCACTGGGCAAGCATTAAAGTTGCCTGTCATTTTAAGGAAAGTCCACCTTTTGGCAACTATGTTGACTTCATTGACATAAGTAGTCATTTATTCAACTGATATAACTTATATATACTTAAGCTTTGTAAATTAATCAAGCATATGCCGTGGTAGGTAGTTCATGAAAGTGTTGACTGAGTGAATTTGTTTGTTTTCACACAATGCAGACAGAATGCAAACTTCGCGGTTGTCTGAGTCCGACAGTTCACGTAAGGACCACTGTTCCACAACTTAACATCTTGTTTCATATTGCCCCCTTATATGAATATGGACTTAGTTAGTATGCTAAGTGCTCACCTTAAATGACAGCTGATGTTGGTGATAAGAATCAAGGGAAGGCCAAGAAGAAGCTTTTCAACCCCAAGGACTATGCTTTCAACGACTTCCATATGGCTGGCGGTGTTCTGGCCGATAGGGATCGAAAACGCAAATCTAATAGCATCCGGATTGATCTGATGGGTATTATTGATTAATTAGATTAATTATATTGAATAGTCATTTATTTTTAAAGTTTGAATAATCAGTTATTTTTAAACTTTGATGTGTAAATAAATGTCATTCCCAGGAATCCCCCATCCCAAAAGTGCTTGCTCTAGTAGTCCACAGGAAGTGAGTCAGAATTATAAGATTAAGAAAACAAAGAAGGCAAAGGTTGTTGGAAAAGGTATTGATATTATTTAGTTACCTAAACTTCTGGATTCCTTCTTTCATAAGTATTTGCAAACACTGGCCTTTAGGAGATTAATTATTTCCAAATAAACATATAGGCAAAGAGGTTTGCACAGGCAGAGTGAGGAGGGGCGCATCTGGTAAAGGCCGGTTTGATCATGGTAAGAAACTTCAATTTCATTTATTCTATATATTGCGCATCTGGCTCTATGGACCTACAGTAGAAACTTATGCCCAACATTTAACTTGCAGAAACACGATATCCCAACTATCGGTGCAACATCCAGACAACTATAAGAACGCTAAAGAAATGGAATTTTCAGCCGCGCCATACATTCCATTTGAAACGTACTCCATTCTGGTATTTCATTGAAGCAGCCATGTTGATGGGCATGGATGAGTACAAGCAGTACAGTAAGTGTGATGCAGAGGTGGCCTCCATTGTAAGGCGTTATGAAAGGCGGAACAGTACTGGTGAGAGGGGTTTTACATTTGGGAAAGAAATAGCGTGCCCCAATCGGGATCACATGGAAGTAGTTATGGGTATAAGGGATGGTGAATGGCCCATTCGTAGTGGTCCAGGAAACGTGCGAGAGTTTGCGTTCATAAAACGTTGTTGGCCAACGACCCGCGCCCCTTTCCTGCTAAATAAGAAGATGATAACTGATAAGTTGGATGAGTTGATGCTACTGGACCCCAACAAGCAGGATGTTTTGGAAGACAGAGCCAGATTGGTCCATCTTTTCCTGCTGTCAATATTATTTATACCAAACCAGAACAATAACGTCCCTTTTCAAGTGATTCGATATGTTGAAAATCTGGAACAAATCTGCTATTATGATTGGAGCGCATTCATCCTTGAGAATCTACTAGTTGGCATTGAAAAAGCCAGAACAGTGAAGGTGGTTGGATGCACTGTTTTCCTTTTGGTACGTGACAAATATTTAGTTCTCAATCGGATTTACCACTATATAGCTTTGCTTTATACCTTCTAACTAACTCCCTATACAAATGTTTGTATTCCAGTTTTGGCTAAGTGAAATCTGCCCTCTGATTGATGTTCGTGAAGGTGTCAAAACTTTCCCACGTTTCAGGAAGTGGTCTTTAGCCACTTTGAAAGCGAAATTGCAAGAAACAGACCTAAACAAGATACATCAATATCCGGTAAACGTTCTTGCCATATTCATACTCTATTTATCACTATGCATTTTATTATAGAATTATTGTATGCTTATTTTATTTTTTTTGGGTTTTCTTTACAAAAGGGGATATCCACTGCTGGGTTGCTGATGTCTAGCAGGGAGAAAAAGTACTTAGATGAGGTTGAGCCGCAAGAAATAATGTGTCCAAAACAAGCAAAAGCCAGAGGTGATTCAAAGTTGGCAAAAGAGCTTAACCAAACCGCCTCAGACCTTGGTGCAAGTGGAATATTGGGGGAGGCTAGTATTGCAACCCAGGATATGGTGCCCGGAAATTCGTACATTTCTTTGTTGTCAGGTGGGAATAATGTTGCATCGAGTTCTGGTTCACTTCCAATACTTGACCAGTGCAACCCGTGCAATTTATCGGAGGGCAGTGGTTCTGAGTTCTTATCAAGTAGCTGTTATATTGACAGCGGTGAGGATGTGGCACAGTTTTTGCTTTGAGAGAAAATGTGGGAGGACGCTGCCAAGAAACAAACAGTGCAAACTGATGTTGATGGGAAAACTACAGATGATGGATCTGTTGGTGAAGGTGTAATCGATGTGCACCCAACATCCGCTGTGCCTGAACTTGTGGTAGACACAACACCCGATTCATACAAGCACTAGATGACAGGGACAATCAAGTTACGTATTGTTCAAGAGAATGTGGTGGTGTTAAATAATACGATTATGGATTTGCAGCGGCAGATCAGTGATAAAGAAAGGGTTTTAGAAATTAGGGAGCTGGAGATTGGCAACTTCAAAAATGAGGTAGAGCAGCAGATTGCTAATTTCCAAGCTGAGTTGCGCAAGGCAACAGTTGCTTTGTATGAAGCTGGCACTGACCGGATGGATTTAATCAAGAAATATGAGGTACAGGCAGAAGCAACACGCAAGGCAGAGCAGATTGTTGAGAAACTACAGAAAGATCTAGCTGCAGAGAAGGAAAGTAAGTTATTGTTAGAGAATGAATGCAATAAGTATGCTGCAAGAGAAGATGATTTGAAAAACACTGTTACGGAGTTGAGCATGAGGCTTCATTATGAGGCGAGGGAGACTGCGAAGAAGCAGTTGGTAATTGACACCCTGAAGATAGATGATGTAGACCTTGTTGATATCACACCTGCAATTCAGGCACTCACAGTGGGCATGCAAAATCCATCGCCGTCGATTGCAAGCCAACAAAGCACTCCCAGTGGGCCAAAAAATCTGATATCGAACGCAATTGTTCCATACTCTTCTGGTTCAACAGGTTTCACCAATTCGGGCGATTTTTCAAATAACCTTCCTCTGAAACAGACACCAACGACTCCATCAACAAGGCCGACCCCCATTCGTCCATCAAACTTGTTTTGTAGCGCATCGCCTAAGGACACTAAATCTGGCGGATCATCGGGAAGCACGAATGCAAATAAGAGAGTGAGTTTTGCACCTGTTGTTGGCATGCCACAGAAGACACCAAAGTCAGCTCTTAAAGTAAAGAACAACACTTCCACAAATGAGTTGGTGAAGTCGAACTACCTTTCTGGTTACCAGACTCCACCACCCAACATCAGGGCACCTAGAAATGCTTCTGGCCAATTGTGTAGTGATTCTCCTATCACGGGCCACAATTTAAGTGAGAAGAAGATTGATGAAATGGCTATGGAGGAAGTCGAGGTTGTTGTTTCCATGGAAATTGTTGACTGTGAAAACATTAAGGTGAAAGAGGAAAAAAGAAGGGACTTCAAGCTGCTGGGTGACCTTTCTGCTGTTCAAAGGAGTGGACCATTTGTGATCGACTGGTTAATTAAGAAGTTCAATGAACATGTTCCCAGGTAAATAGCATTCTACTTTGCTGAATGTTCCATTAAATTTATCCATTATATGTATATTGATGTTCTGATAATGTTATATTTATCGTGTAGCCATATAATCTTCTCTGTGAACACCTCCACTCTCTCGGCTGAGATGACGCTTGACGATTTTGAGAGGCTGGTTAATCATGATCGTTTCACGGAGAAAGTAAGTAATTATTGTTCAACATTGATGACTGGAATTAAATTAGACAATTCACATATGTAATATGTTCCCAATGGCAGCTCATTGATACATGGGCAATGTTCTGCATCACATCACTGTATGGTAAAAGAACGGCTGTTGAGACCCGAACAAGTTTATCAGGAAAGCCTTTCTTTTTCAGGAGTGCTTGTTGGGTAATCTATCTACACTAGTGCCCCATTGTTTTTGTGTATGTGATCTTATTATTTTTTATTAAGTTTCTTGACTATATTATAACCAACATGATTCGTACCCAGATGTATGCAGCAAGGTTTCACAAGGAAGATAAGTACAGGAATGCTGCTATAAGGTTCATTGACAACAAAATACCTGACGCTATCAAACATGAGAAATGGATTGTTCCTATTAACACAACTGGCGGTCTATGTCCACTTAAATCAGTTGGAGATCATTGGACATTGTTATGCTATGAGGCATCAATTAATGAGTGGACCTTCTTCAATTCAATAAGATGCCCAATTGAACAGGACCAACATTTGCAGGCTGCCTCTGTGTTGGTAAGCATTATAAAATGATTTCAGTGAAACTTAATTTACGACACCTGTTCACACGATAAAGTTATTTCAATTGATGAAATATTAACACACCGTTTCTAACACAATCTATTGTAACTTGCAGACTGACTATATATACGACTGTGTCGAGCATTACTGCAGAACTACTCCAACCCAATACAACATGTGTAAGAAGAGGCCGAAGATTGGACGTTCTGTTCAGATGCCACAACAAGCTCCTGGAACTGTTGACTATGGCCCTGTGGTTTGTTATGCTATTGAGAAACTTGTGACAGGTTTCAAATTTGTGGCTGAGCAGTGGACGGTGGACATAGGTAGCCAATTCAGGGCCCATATGGCAAAACTCTTGCATGAAGCTACCATCACAAGTTGGGTTCCATGAGAACTTATCTACCAATTGTTGGGAAAGGGATGAACATATATTTTGCTATCCGAAGTAGGTACTTCGTGATGTTTTGATTTGGTGGCATGTAATCTATACAATACTACGGATCTGTTTGCCTGTAACGATTCTGATCATCCGCGAACAAATTCCCAGTTGATGGTGCATTTTGTCAATTTCATTGCTACTGTTATACCAATTGTTGGGAAAGGGATGAACATATATTTTGCTATCCGAAGTAGGTACTTCGTGATGTTTTGATTTGGTGGCATGTAATCTATACAATACTACAGATCTATTTGCCTGTAACGATTCTGATCATCCGCGAACAAATTCCCAGATGATGGTGCACTTTGTCAATTTCATTGCTACTGTTAATCATATTTTGAAGTATACAGTTTGTTATAGTGTGTGCGCAGCTTAAGTCAATTAGTAAAGTAATTAATATTTTTTGGAGGGCAAGTAAACTATGGTGACATTTGACATGTCTATGAAATTCTGGCATCAACTTACTGGCATCAAAAGGTTTGTTATTGCCGTCATCAAAAGATAATGTGTTGCTGTTTAGATAGCTTATGTAAATAACACAAAAACAAATGAAACAGAACATTGTAGATGCGCCTTTTGTTATACTAATAATAGAACCATAGGATTTCATTAAAATATACACACTGACAAATATATCAAAACATTTCCCTACTAATTCCTTAGTTTTTATGGAATAGCCAGTGCGCAAAAGAAAAAACAAAGGAACTACTCGCAACCCAAACGGCTGATGGCAACGTTCCACATGTCGTTCTTCTTGGCATTGCGATCCAGGTATAGCTTGTCTCCTTCTTTCAAATTGTTGAACCAAGCAAACATCTTCCATCCATCACCAATGAAAGCGATCTCCTTTTCCATGACACAGTTGACCTTGAATTTACCAAACCATCGTACCCTAAGAACTATAGAATTATTACCATAGTTGAGCTCAGACCTTGCAAAGATAGTAGGGATAGCCTGTACAAAGAAACTCTATGAATAAGCAAAAGCAAATCCGAGGTGAAATGTATTTTAGATAGGCACCATGTCATAGAAATATTAATCTGTTGGTTCTAACTCACCAGTTTGTAATTAGGGGCAAGATCATCTGGAGTGATTGTAACCTCAGTGTGTGGATAAAATGGCCCGTAGACAAACTTGCACTCCAATTCAGACATTGGAGTGAATGTTGCGGGGATATTTTCAGTGTCAGACCCATTGTTAGTCTCAGAATTTTGTGTTTCTCCTTCTGCAGTTGTCAGGGGAGCTTGTGTAGCAATAGACTTTGCAGCACAATCTTCATTGACATCTTAATTAATTATCAGCAGTAATAAATATGCATGCATATAGTTAAAACAAAAAAAATAGCTACGTATGTACAATAATGCTAACTTACAGCTTGATTTCACCACCGAGCCGATGCAGAGGTTTTCATCAACAGCATTAACCTCATCATCTGTCCAGCATTCATCCCATTCTAGGTCAGGACAACCATCTATATGAAATTTCAATTACATTAGGACTAGCTATACCTGAACTAATATGCATTTCTGTAGTTGTAAAATTACCTGGTGATGTTGGTGTTAAGGGATACTTCAATTCATCCTTTTCAGATTCATCGCGACTACCCAGCTGATGATACATTCTGAACTCAGGTGTATGCATTGGGATGGGTATGTTTTTTTTGTCACCCATGACACGAAACAAAGTGAGGCGGAAATGTGAATCGGTGTCGTATGCCCCGTGAATTATATCACCAGTAGTTAGGTCATAGTATTTGCTAAATTTCTTCCACCCACGGCACAGATGTGCTGTCCCAAATGCAAACATTAGTTTCATGCTCCATAGGCTGTGATCAGAGGTGGATACAGTGACATGCCTTGGCATAGGAGGTAAATGCTCCTCTGTAAATCCAGGAGGGAGTGACTGCAAGTGTTTGGTTTCTGTTAATAACTTTCATTCGGTTGATGTACTACTATATATTAATATACAACTAAGCATTTGTGTATTCATTACAAATCGACACTCCCAAAGAACAAATCTACACTAATTATTCTTGTATTGCTATAGTAAATATGTGCACAGATATGGGAAAAAAATATAAAATCTCTGCAGAACGATGTATATAACTCAAACTAATTATAGGAAATACAGATAACTAACTTCCAAAGAGCAAGGAGCAACCAGAAATGCAGAAAATGGCTACACATTAGATTAAGATCGATTAGTTTCAGTAACTAACCAGGGAGTTGCGGTTTGGACCACGCACAATCTGGACAAAGGGCTTGTGCACATCATAGAAATTCATGAGGCCATCAGTCTCCATGTTGAACGGCTCTTCGTGTTCCATTGTAATTTTTTTTTATCGGTTGTTAGATTCAGCGAGCTGATAGCAGTGACGTCTGTCATTCTCCCCTTAAGTACAGCAGTGAGTGCGCCTTTCCATTGCCCACTGAAAACGCCCAATGTGCGGAAATAAAAAAGAAAGAAGCTGGAGCGCGTTTTTCACCCAAAACGTAATTCACCCATAATTTCCGCCCGTGCGCGATTTTTAACAGGCCCATATTTGAGTTTGGCCCAGTAGAGCAGCCCATGAGTGGATATACCCATTAGTACATATACCCTAAACCCTAAAACCCTCTTACCCTAAACCCTAAAACCCTCTTACTCTAAACCATAAAACCCTATCCCCCATACACTGTTCATTGATATACATGAGGCAATTCCCGGTAGATAAATAAATATTACAAACAAAATAATTGAAGTAAACAATTCAAGTGAATAATTGATATATTGATTCATATTCATATATCCTATGGATCATATGTTAACTTTAAAAATAATGTGGTCTGGTGTTCATGTGATTTATGCTAAACTACATGTATCGAATAATTCAATAGCCTAAATTGTAACTAATAATCCACTAAACAGTTGCTAAAAGTTGTCCACATACTAACTAAACATATGCTTCTTGTCACAGGCAAGCGTCGGATAGGCGGACTTATTCAAAGCAATGATGAACTAGGGAATTGAAAAAATAGTACGAGTCGTTTTATTACCATTGCCCCCTATTGAACAATTGTTTTTAGTGTTCCTTTTACTATACAAGTTTAGTTTGACGCCAGAATGTTCCATTCTTATATAGGATGGAATACAGGACTCCGGTTTCCACCATAGAGTCCACGTATTTTGATCGTGTTTTAATTCAAATGTAATATTATAAAATATATTAGGTTTGTTCCTTGTTCAAATAAGAAACCATTAGTTGTTTTCATACACAACAGTAAGTTCATCGTGTTTGCACCTGTTTATGTTATTTCGACTTGTTACCAATTTTTTGGCGGATTTCCATACATAATATACCGATCTTATTGGTTGTGTGGGATATTCAATATTCATATGTTTTGCCGGTTATATTTTGGCCGATTTATTGTTTGATCCAAATTATAAAAATAAAAGCAGTAAATTTTTATGTTTAGTGGGCCACCTAGTCGATGTAACACAAAGTTTCATCAATGATATGTACAACGTTCATTGGTAACACCATTTGAAATATATATACTAATAAACTGCACACCGGGTGGCTGGCTTGTGTGTATTACTCAAAACATATATAGCACTAGTCATACAAATAGAGATTTGCTATAGTTTATCTTGTTAACAGTTTATTTGTATTTTGCTCCGTTTACATTAACACTGCTTTCCCTTATTGTATGTAGCATGTCCATCTTCACTATTTGTGATTATAATGTAGCAACTGTTTTTTTTTCTAACATATTTTTGTATCAATCGATATTAGTACGAAACTAGGGTGCACACCATGTTTTTTTGGAAGACAATCTAATACTCCCGCCGTTCCAGTCATTTATTTACGTTTGTTTTGTTGACTTTTTCGTCACCTCGTTTGACCTCTAATAAATCATAAATCTTAACGAAAAATAATTGATAAAATTATATATAATGAAAGTAGAGACACTATATTTTCATAATATTCTTTCACAAATTAATTGTTCGTTATAATTTCGGAGTAAAAGCAGTTCAAACAGAGCACAAACTCAACAAAACGAAACGTAAAGAAATGATCGGGACTGATGAGTACCATAATATCATATACTACAACGATATTTTGTTACTTGCTCTACGCATTTGGTGTCTACTAAACCAAAAACTAAGCGGCTAAGTGAAACAAAGTAACAATTTTGTTTTTTAATTTTGCATTTCTATCATTAGAGAATTAAATTAATTGAAGCCATTAGATACGAAAAAAATTTTATACTAGACGTTGATACACTTTTCAAACAAAATAAAGGTGGAAGGCCGGGTACACGTGTTTCGGATCCAAACGGAGTAAGTCACTACCCGGTTGAAAAAACACTCTTTTAAATCCGCAAGAACCCTAGGCGTATGAACAACTTTACTCTTTTCTCTACTATCTCACTCTTTGCTTACACACACAATTCAATGGATCCGGCATCGATTCCTACCATATGCCCATGCGGCGGCGAGATCTTGCACCTGACGTCGCATACGAAAGTCCACCCCAATCTCGACTTCATCAAATGCGAGCATCACGAGAGGTAATCGTTTATGTTGAGTACATATTGGAATCAATTGAGATATACATGACGCTTCCGTAGTCAAATTTACTATAAGTCGTCTGCATAGTTTACAATTACGACAACAATTGATACTTGAGTGCAAATTTTTCTTGGTCGCTAGTATTTGAATCGCTAGTTACTGATTATGAGTAAGAAGTACAACATTTGGTTGGTTAATAAGTGTCGTAGTTGGCATTATAACCATCAGATCGCTACATTTAGCCTTCCTTTTCTTTTGTTTATGATTCCAGTGCTCACTCTGAACCTATAGCCGTGTTCATCCCCATTAATTGTGAAATGTGCTCTGAATTATTAGAAAGTGTGTTATTTTATTTAAAAAGCCGAGTCTTACATCTGTTGTTTCTACTACAGGAAGAAAGGGACATGTCTGGCTCTGGGCGAACGGCCATATATGCAATGAGGTTTGCAGGCAGTTGGCTGCTGAAGACACCGATGACACAAACTTAACATCTGCAACGGCTGCCAACCAGAGTGGCTCGTCTTCATCTGCACCATCTGACTTACTGCAACACTCTCATGTTAACTACGGCGCCACAAGCTCTCAGGTGAGCCAAATTCCAAAGACAATTGCTTTAGGAATGGGAATCGGGAGCAAGTCAAGAATGAAAAACCCGGTGCAATTGGATGCCGTGGAAACCCAATCTGAAGAAGACCAGCTTAAGATTGAAGTGCTTGCTGCTAAGCTTGATGAAATGGCTCTTTATTGCGAGGCAATACACTGTGATTTGGATGAGAAGCACAACGAGGTGGTTAAGCTAGAGCTGACTGTTGATCATTTGACTTCCGAGAACAATGAGATTAAGGCAAAAATCGAGAAGATGGAGTTTGATCGTGTGCGCACACACCGCCTCACAACTGGCGTGCTGGCACTCTTATGTGGCATCGTTGCGCTTATGGCTCGTTATTAGGAATTTCATATTAGTATGGCAAATAGGACTGGTTTTATGCTGTTTGGTATTTTTGGTGAAAAGTTGATCCTCCAGTACTGTGAATTATGGTTGTATGTCGTGGTAGCTCATTTTGATAAAAACTAAATTAGCACTCTATGTAAGCTACTTAAATCCTGACCAGGTTTTATGTTAACTATTTCCATTCCGATTTCTAATTGTTATTGTAAGCTACTCTATTTGTGATCCTTGTTCTTTTGTTAGACTAATATAATCTTACTAAATACTCCATGTCAAACTGAGATGGCACTCGTAAATGATATACTTTGATATACAAACCACATAATCCAAAAAAGAAAATAGCCAGTTTGACAGTTCCAGTGGGCAAAACTTATGGGCAAGGCTTTTTTGCGAGGGAAAGCAGCCCTTTTGGATTATTTTTGAAACACACAACAACACACATGTTTTAAGGATATCAAAACCACAGATACTTCTACTAATCTGATAGCTGATCTCTCCGGCACAAATAGAAGCAACAGCCTCACGAGATGGATCTATCTAATCCAAAATGCAGCAAGTTCTTCAAGATACTCCATTGTCCTATTCAAGAGCAACTGGTATGTCCATTATTTTCTGTGTGGCCATTATATTAGTCGGATGATAACTTTCACTATCTTTTGTAATATGTAGCTGGTTCCAGCTAGATTTGTGCTTGATGGGTTTGGTCCAGTCCCGGCAAGGGTACTATGGATTACTCCTGACAAGGAAGAGTGGCCCGTATATCTAACACAACAAGGCCGGAAAGTTTTCTTCTCCAAGGGGTGGCCTGAAGTTAAGGATGCCTACTGCTTATCAGAGCATGACCTACTAACCTTTGAGTATGATGGTGGAGTGACCCTGGCTGTTGCGTTCTACAATGCGGATGGTGTTGAAAAGAAAATTGCTAATGTTATAGGAGGAAAGCAGTTTGAGAGTCGGGTGCAATATGAAGAATTGGCTGTTGCGAAAGTACTTAACATGAACACCAATCCCAGGATGCCCAAAAGAGTCAAGTTTGCAGATTGTTCGATGGGTAACTCACCCGCTGTGAAACAAACACGTCCCACCGTGTGTATCCTATCTTCCAATGAAGGTTGTATTTCAATATCGATTCAAGGTATGTTAAAATAAGATATAACTTCAGCTTTCATGACATGTTTGGCAACTCATATATGATACACAGTATAAATCTTTGTGACAGGTCCTGCTATAACAAATTATCAAAAGAAAACACCATCAATTATCTTTGATGCTTATGAAGCAGGTATGTTCTGTTCCAATAGAATGTATCCTGATATAATAGCTTGAGAATCTAAAGTATATGTATTACTATAAATTTGTTTCTCTCGTGGAGATGGGTTTAAGATGGCGACGAGTGGAGTGGTTACACGGACTGGTCCACTTTACAGGCCTCTCAGTGGTGAACTAAGTTCAACACTAATTAGAATTGAGCGCTCATTCCGACTGATGAACAAGCCATTGGTAAGTCATATCCCCCAAATCTAAATGTAGATATTTTGCATCAAACTTGTACTTATGGAGACACATTTCTGTAATTTTTTCATACAACTTCTACCATTGGCATTTTGATGATGTGTATTTTACACTTTCATTCGAGTCTTTTTCACCTATTTTAGCTATCCTCTATGTTAATTTAGCTATATTTTAGTACATTTTATTAGAATAGTGTCACGTTTCCCTTTAGATTTTATTTTACAGGTTTTGGTTGAAATTCGAGGATTTCTGGGCAATTATATTGAAGTTGACAAGGAATTGGTGTTCCAGAAGCCTATTTGGAGTATCTGAAGGTTTCCGGATAGGATTTGAAGTCTAGGGGCCGAATCTGGAGGTTAGAAGGCTACTAAAAGTCAGAAACCGAGTCCGAAAAGGGGAAGAAAATCCAAAAACGCGTCGAAAACGCGGAATTCCGCGAGAAAAAAACCTGGGGCGAACCGCCGCGTGCTGGGGAGAACCGCCCCGTAGTTTTTTGGGACCTATATATAGTGCTCAGTTTTTCTCCGAAAATCATATCTTTCCAGACCTACTTTCTCACCTCCCTCTATAGGTTTAGATATGAACTTCCCGGGGCCTGTCCTGGGAGTTCCGTAGCTTCGGGGATACTTTTTCAAAGCAGTTTGGAGCTCGTAGGATCGCAATCATCCGGAGATTGACAACCTTCGGTAACTTTGTATCTTACAGTTTTATTCTACTTATTTTATATTCTTTCAACATGTTTTCTTCTATGATTTCTGTTGATTGCATGCCTATTATGAGTAGCTAAACTTATCATTGGTGGTAGTATGTGAATTCTTAGCAAAGGGAAGATAATCATGCTAATGGCTATATCGCGCATTATACTCCGTGTCATTGCTTTATTTCGTTGATCAGGCACAGCCTAAATTCTCGTATGTTGTATTAATTATTATGCACAATTGGACACTTGTCGACCATCAGACCAATTATCTTCATAGTGTTGAATAATTACAGAACACATTAGGACAAAAGTGATTGACTTGTCAGACCAATTTATCTTCGTAGTGCTTAATATTTGCAACAGGACACAAGATTGATTCAAAGATCTCTATGCAAGACCGAGGAATTTATGCATGATTATCGACCCGTTATGCTAAGAAGGACCATACTATCACCAATCTCCATTATCTGCTAGAAACCCCTTTTGCTATTTGTCTGCTGTTTTATATTCTCTTGTTAAATAGATAAAACTAGTTATAATCCTGAGAGAACGACACTCGAGTCATTCTACTGCTACACTACGGTTTTCGTTGTAGTTGTGGATTGCCTTTGGCTAAATAACAAATTTATTTGCTTGAATTCGGAGCACGACATCCGCGTTCATCAAATTGGCGCCGTTGCCGGGGACTATACTCCTTTTTTCTGTTTAATTTGTTTATATTTTCAGCTTTAGATTCCTAATTCTATTAGTTTTAGTTTTCCTTTTTAATCTCTCTCTGATACTGCTTTCCTAGTCTGTTTCTAATTCACCTTTCCTAGTCTGTTATAGATAGTGTATGCCGCATACACGTTCTGCAGGAACACCGCTTGCTGATTCAATTGCTGAGATCGACAGAGTCTACTACCAAAGAAGGCGACTACTTGAAAGGCGCGCACTAGATGAAATAGAGGATACCGATTTCTCTGAATCTCTACTCAGTCTTTTCAAAGAAATCGACGAAATGGCAGAAGCTAGACCACTAAAGGCATGGGTACAACCCACCAAGGATCGTATGAGGGGACCGGCGATTGTTCTTTCGTCTGCAACCCGAGATCTGGAAATCAAGAACCACGCATTCCAACAACTTCCGAGGTTCTATGGCTTATCAAGGGAAGATGTGATGGGGTACTTGCACGATATCGATGATTTCGTCAACCAACTCCCACGACCCGGAGCTGACATAACAACGGATGAGTTGAGGATGAAGGTTTTTGCTATGGGACATGGTGACAGAGCCAAGTCATGGCTAAGTTCTCTTCCGGCAGGCTCGCTGGACACTTGGGAAAAGTTTTTTTCAGCTTTCATGGAGAAATACTTCCCTCACACCTTGACTACCGCGCTAAAGGCGCAGATCACTGGATTCAAACAGGACTATGATGGGACCATCTACACCGCGTTCGAGAGGTTCCAAGATCTCACGAACAAGTGCCCTCACCATGGTTTTGAACTTTCCGAACTAGTCCAACACTTCTACAATGGACTAACCTTCGAGAACCAACAAGTGGTGGATTTCCAATGCCGAGGCAATATTTGGGAGGAAACCGCAGAAGCCGTCTGGGCAGTTTTCGAAAGGCTTGCTAAGGGTTCGCAGTTCAAGGACCCAAGAGCAATGGTTAGGAGACGTGGACCTGAAGCTCCACCGACTCAAGAAGCCCCCATGTACAGGGGGAATGGGGATCAATTCGAGTGCTTTACCAACGAATTGAAGCAAGTCCTCAAGAGCGCCACCGGAACAACTGTTTCGAACGAAGTATGCCGCATATGCAAGAACTATGGGCATGGGGCTCATATGTGTAGATCGAAGCTGGCATACGATGATGGCAACTGGGCTCGAGGAGGCGTAGAAGAAGCCTTTGCTACGGAGTTTGGTACTCAAGAAGTTAGCTACGGACAAGACGGTAGGAATCCTCGAGGTGGATTTTGGAGAAGGGGATACCGTAACAATCAAGGATATGCACCGGCTAACCAAACTTATGGACCTAACCAAGACCGTAGTAGGCTGAACTATGGTAATGACCATTGCGAAAACCCCGCTCCGAAAGAGCCACCGAAGTCGAAGTCGGCTCAACTGATGGAGAACTTGCAAAAGATGGTCGATCACACACAAAGTTTTCTCAAACGTTATGAAGAAGATTCCGAGAAGACTAGGGCAAGGCTTGATAGGTTGGAAGAGAGCACTAGGCTTGCCCATCAAAATATGCAAGAGTTGATCGACCGAGGAGCAAGTAGGGAACAAGGCAAACTGCCTAGCAGCACTGTGAAGTCGAATGCCATTACATTGGCTGGTGATGTACCTGACAGAATCACCATCAGGAAGGTTGTTAGGTGCGAGTGTTGCATGAAGGAAGAACTTCTACAGGCTGAGGAAGAAGAGAAGGACCTTGGTTCTGACGCAAGTGATGAGGAGCAAGAGGATCCCGAACCACTCCCTAAAAGTTTCGATGTTAAGGTAGGGATTGGTGAGCTTGAAGATGTCCGTGCCACACTAGACACGGGATCCTACTCAAACATAATCCCTTTGAATGTGTTTGAAAAGAGCAACCTTGGAAAACTATCTGAGCAAAGGGCTATTGTGCGTCTGGCGGATGGATCCTTCATGAGACCCGAGGGCGTTGTGAAAAATGTGTTGGTCAAGATTGGTGAAGCATCTATATACACCAATTTTGTAGTTATGCCGGCATCTGCACCTGGGACGGGGGATGTCATACTCTTAGGGTAAACGTTTTTGACTAAACTACGCTCCGTGATGGACATCTACCAAAGAACTTGCACCATCGAAGTGGATGGCAAGCAACACGTGTTGCAAGCCATACCTGAACCACCTGATATTTCTTTCACTATTCACTACTGTGGTCTTGCAGCCTATATTCTTTCTTATTCACAGGTTCGTGGCATGGAGAGGAGATCAATGAAGGGGAAGCCTAGTACCCTGCAAAAAGAAGAGATAGACGCAGACAGGAGTCGAGTCAAAGACTTTAAACAATGACGCTATCCAGGAGGCAACCCGGAATTTTTATCGCTTTCTTTACCGCTTTAGATTTTATCTCACGAGTTTGATTGAGTATTATAGGTCACTTATACAAGCATTAGCTCTCACCTTGGATCCACTTTCGACGTTCGGGACGAGCGATGATGAACGCGAGATTTGTCAGGTCCCGGTTCAGTCAAATAATATTTGTATTTAGCCAAAGGCAATCCACAACTACAACGAAAACCGTAGTGTTGTAGTAGAATGACTCGAGTGTCGTTCTCTCAGGACTATAACTAGCTTTATCTATTTAACAAGAGAATATAAAATAGCAGATAGAAAGCAATAGGGGTTTTCAAGCAGATAATGGAGATTGGTGATAGTATGGTCCTTCTTAACATAATGGGTCGATAATCATGCATAAATTCCTCGGTGTTGCATAGAGATCTTTGAATCAATCTTGTGTCCTGTTGCAAGTATTAAGCACTACGAAGATAATATGGGTCTGACTTGTCAACAACTAACGTCCTATTGTGTTCCGTAATTATTCAACACTACGAAGATAATTGGTCTGATTGGTCGACAAGTCTCCAAGTGTGCATAATAATCAATACAACATACGAGAATTTTGGTTGCAACTGATCAAGGAAATAAAGCAATGACACGGAGTATAATGCGCGATATAGCCATTAGCATGATTATCTTCCCTCGCTAAGAATTCACATACTACCACCAACGATAAATTTAGCTACTCATAATAGGCATGCAATCAATAGCAATCATAGAAGAAAACATATTGAAAGAAGAATAAAATAAGTAGATAAAAACTGTAAGATACAAAGTTACCGAAGGTTGTCAATCTCCGGATGATTGTGATCCTACGCGCTCCAATCTGCTATGAAAAAGTATCCCCTAAGCTACGGAACTCCCAGGACAGGCCCTGGGAAGTTCCTACCTAAAACTATAGAGAGAGGTGAGAAAGTAGGCTTGGAAAGATATGATTTTCGGAGAGAAAACTTGCAACTATATATAGGCCCGAATTTCTTCTGGGGCGGTTCGCCTCTGGCTGGGGCGGTTCGCCCCACAGTATAAACGCGGAATTTCCGCGTTTTCGACGCGGATTTGGATTTCTTCACCTTTTCGGACTCGGTTTTAGACTTCTAATGGCCTTCTAACCTCCAGATTCGGCCCCTAGACTCCAAATCCTATCCGGAAACCTCCAGATACTCCAAATAGGCTTCTGGAACACCAATTCCTTGTAGACTTCAATATAATTGCCCGGTAATCTCCGAATTTCAACCAAAACCTGTAAAATAAAATCTAAAGGGAAACGTGACACTATTCTAATAAAATGTACTAAAATATAGCTAAATTAACATAGAGGATAGCTAAATTAGGTGAAAAAGACTCGAATGAAAGTGTAAAATACACATTCATCAAACTCCCCAAACCGAACATTTGCTTGTCCCCAAGCAACTAAGCTAGACTCTAATACAAAAAACATGCAAGACTCAAAAATGGAGTTTCATGCCAAATAAAATGAACTATTCTACTGAATCTATCAAATAACATATGAACAAAAACCATATAAATCAAAGTATGAATATAGGTTGAAGAATACCTCGATTGACTTATACACATCCACATAAGCACTTATGTCAAGACAAGATAGTCTCTCGTAACATTCTCTACCTGGACCTAGTCAGTGACGACGTAATGATGCATGCTAAGATACGAATGGTTGCCCCGTGCCTATGAAACTGAGGACTTACTGCTGTTCCACCATGTTAAGACTTTTCCTCAAGAGAGGTCGAACCAGTACTGGCTCTCATCAAACGAAGGAGGGTTCCCTATAAAAGATAACTCTCCCCTATTCTACCCATCTCTCAAGTAAAAATCTTAAGCTATTCACCACTTCCTGAATGGCAGGACGAGGGTGGTCTAGAACAGATGACACTCAAGACAAAAAAGATAAAAATAGAAAAACACGATTACAAACAATACGAAAAATGGAAAAGACTCAAAACTTTGCTAAACTGCTATTTGGCTTTCTTTTTTGGACCCTTCTTTGCTTTTTTGGGGTCTTCTCTTTTTTTTTCTTTTTTCTTTCCAGATTCTTTTTTCATTTTCTTTTTCTCTTTTTTCTGGAATTTTTCCTTTCTTTGTTTTCGATTTTTCTAGCCAGCAGTAGCATAACAAAGAGAGAAACAAAAAGACTCACACGACTTCCCCAAACCTATTCGAAAGAATAGGTTGGAGTACAAATTTTACGGAAAAAGGAAAATAAACTCACGCTACGAGAATGAAAAATAGAAACAAGTCTAACGATGGTGTAACCCCCTCCCCAAACCTATTCGGAAGAATAGGTTATAAACAAAGGATCACACAATCTCACACTACCTCCTTCCTAGGCATTTAGCAATCTCAAAGCATGGTGAAGACTTGTTGCCTCTTAGGTACATAATTACTCGGGAAAACAACCATAAGACCCTAACATGCATCATCCTATTATAAAGGCCTTCGTGAACCGCAGCAGAGAAAACACCACTAAGTGATGTCGAGACTACCTAGCTCAACTAAGTGCAATACATAAATGTGACAAGTCAAGCGAGAAAAACCTCAAACAAATTCATAGAGATGAAGCATACGATTAATGGCATAGCTAGTTGATCTACCCAATAAAAAAGTTCAAAAAATTCGGCAATAAACTCCATATAAAACATGCAAGCCTATCCTAGGAAAGCAGTAAACGTGCAAATGCAAAATGCAGACGGATAAAACATGCGAGGAACTATACTCATCCTACCAATACCAAGCTCCATACTAACAATACTAGATCACTTAAATCTAATCCCCCATCATGAAATTGACGCTAGTCCCTAGCAGTAAGAAAATGAGGAAATAAGATGTGATACTACATGTTACCCCATGGTTTGGCCTCGGTCGGCTGAGTATTCTGCTTGTGATTTATTGGGCCTCCTCTGTGAGCTTTATAGTGTGACATCAGGTCTTCTGGTGGGTACGGTAGTTCCATTTTTAGGCCAGATAGGAACAACTCCTCTATCAGAGTCATCATTGCTCGTATGGCCTTCATTATCACTACTGTCACCATCATCATCGCCAGTAGAGTTGCAGTGGCAGGTCGAATTCTCAAGATTAACCGCCGCTCTTATGGAATCCTCCATCCTGTAGCCCTTCAATAGGATGTGAACTGTTGAAGGGGAAAGGGCAGTGGTATCAGGACCTCCCCCTCCAACGTTTTACACCTCGAGAAGGTTTCAGTAAGCTTCTTGGACACTTAGAAGTCTTCTACCTTTTTCTCCAATTTTGTCCACATTCTCTACCGTGTATTCGACCGATGTCTATATGATGCTCACTTTAGAGGCAGGCAAGGGGCACCCCAACAAGGTGCTGGGTACCCATGTCATTACGTTTTGGAACCAAACTAGCGCTTCGGAACCTTCGAGCAACTTCGGACTCAAGATCGAATCCGTTGTGGCAAGACTGTCCCGGTGCCTTCCTGTTCACTCGATCTCTGCAGTCCTTGTGATGGAGTGCTGACATAATAGTGGTTTCTGACCCTTCGGTGGTGCATGAATAGGCATAAGAGTCCTTACTCCAGGCGTACTCTAGCTCCTCCTCTTGGATAATCCACGACGTTGTTGCCAAACCCCTTGGCTCGAACGCACATCTAGCGAGATCACCTTCCTTGACATGGTTCTTCACAGCGATCATACGGGAATGCTTCTTCCCCTTGGTATGGTACCTACAAACAGCTATTAGCACCTCGAATGACTCAAAACTGACTCAAATATATGCTAGTGTAAAAGCGAGACACACAAGTGATAAATTCAACATTCGAACTCCCCAAACCTCAATGTCTAGCCTAGCTACTTCATCATGCAACATATCAACGTAACTACTACATGCAATATATCACATCATGCTCTTACTAGACAACCAATATCCTTGAAAACAAGGCTCAATTCATACCATAGCAGCGCAAAAATTCTACCAGCATAAATCCTCATTCTCAACTAATAAGCATTCTAACGTCAAATCCACCAACATTACACCAATAAACATATCCATATACTAGAAATCAAAGATAAAGACATAATGCATAACGAGATATATCATCTAATAGCAAAATACCCAAATCAACAATTCAAGCAAAATTGAACATGCAATTGATAGTAAATAACATGTCTAATCACATAAACTACATACCCATGCATCAAACAAGCATAATTGAAGCTCAAATTAGAAAACCCCCAAATTCAAAAATTAGGATTCTTAAAGATGATACCTCAGATCTGCAAATCTAACGAATTAGGATGAAATCTGTTCGGATAGGATGATAGATCATGTAATAGGCTTCGAATTAAGCTAAAGAACACTCAATTTGGTCAAGAAACGAAGAAGTTATGAAGATTTAGAAGCAAAATCGCACTTTTCGGGTTTTTTTGGGAGTATGAATGAAGAAGAATGAAGAAAATAAGGTTTTGGGGTTGAAATCCGCGTTTTTTGAGATCTGGGACTGTGGGGCGGTTCGCCCCGTGCTCCCCAATGTGGGGAGACGGGTCCCGATGTCAGAAAATGCGGTTTAAATCCCGAAACCAATTTTTTTCAAAAAACCACTCGAAAAATCTCACTCAAACGTAAGCACATACGACACAGACATGAACAAATTCGCATACGAGAAGCAAATAGTTCAAGAATGAAATGCATGCAGGAAAGCAGTAAAGAAAGCGATAAAAATTCCGGGTTGCCTCCCGGATAGCGTCATTGTTTAAAGTCTTTGACTCGACTCCTGTCTGCGTCTATCTCCTCTTTTGCGGGTACTAGACTTCCCCTTCATTGATCTCCTTTCCATGCCACGGACCTGTGAATAAGAAAGAATATAGGCTGCAAGACCACAATAGTGAGTAGTAATATCAGGCGGTTCAGGTGGATTAGGTATGGCTTGCAACACGTGTTGCTTGCCATTCACTTCGATGGTGCAAGTTCTTTGGTAGATATCAATCACGGAGCGTAGCTTGGTCAAGAATGTTTGCCCTAAGAGTATGACATCCCCCGTCCCAGGTGCAGATGCCGGCATAACTACGAAATTGGTGTATATAGATGCTTCACCAATCTTAACCAACACATTTTTCACAACTCCCTCGGGTCTCATAAAGGATCCATCCGCCAGTCGCACAATAGCCCTTTCCTCAGATAGTTTTCCAAGGTTACTCTTTTCAAACACATTCAGAGGAATTATGTTTGAGTAGGATCCCGTGTCTAGTGTGGCACGGACATCTTCAAGCTCACCAATCCCTACCTTGACATCGAAACTTTTAGGGAGTGGTTCGGGATCCTCTTGCTCCTCATCACTTGCGTCAGAACGAAGGCCCTTCGCTTCTTCCTCAGCCTGTAGAAGTTCTTCCTCCATGCAACATTTGCACCTAACACCCTTCCTGATGGTGATTTCGTCCGGTACATCATCAGCCAATGTAATGGCATTCGACTTCACAGTGCTGCTAGGTAGTTTCCGGTCGATCAACTCTTGCATCTTTTGATGGGCGAGCCTAGTGCTTTCTTCCAATTTATCGAGCCTTGCTCTAGTCTTCTCAGAATCTTCTTCATAACGTTTGAGAAAACTTTGTGTGTGATCAACCATCTTCTGTAAGTTCTCCATCAGTAGAGCCGACTTCGACCTCGGTGGCTCTTTCGGAGCGGGGTTATCGCAGTGATCATTACCATAGTTAAGCCTACTGCGGTCTTGGTTAGGTCCATAAGTTTGGTTAGCCGGTGGATATCCTTGATTGTTACGGTATCCTCTTCTCCAAAATCCACCTCGAGGATTCCTACCGTCTTGTCCGTAGCTAACTTCTTGAGTACCAAACTCCGTAGCGAAGGCTTCTTCTTCGCCTCCTCGAGCCCAGTTACCATCATCGTATGCCAGCTCCGATCTACACATATGAGCCCCATGCCCATAGTTCTTGCATATTCGGCATACTTCGTTTGAAACAGTTGTTCCGGTGGCGCTCTTGAGGACTTGCTTCAATTCGTTGGTAAAGCACTCAAATTGATCCCCATTCCCCCTGTACATAGGGGCTTCTTGAGTCGGTGGAGCTTCAGTTCCACGTCTCCTAACCATTGCTCTTGGGTCCTTGAACTGCGAACCCTTGGCAAGCCTTTCGAAAACAGCCCAGACGGCTTCTGCGGTTTCCTCCCAAATATTGCCTCGGCATTGGAAATCCACCACTTGTTGGTTCTCGAAAGTTAGTCCATTGTAGAAGTGTTGGACTAAGTCAGAAAGTTCAAAACCATGGTGAGGGCACTTGTTCGTGAGATCTTGGAACCTCTCGAATGCGGTGTAGATGGTCTCATCATAGTCTTGCTTGAATCCAGTGATCTGCGCCTTAAGCGCGGTAGTCAGAGTGTGTGGGAAGTATTTCTCCATGAAAGCTGAAAAAACCTTTTCCCAAGTGTCCAGCGAGCCTGTTGGAAGAGAGCTCAGCCATGACTTGGCTCTGTCGCCAAGTCCCATAGCAAAAACCTTCATCCTCAACTCATCCGTTGTTATGTTAGCTCCGGGTCGTGGGAGTTGGTTGACGAAATCATCGATATTGTTCAAGTACCCCAACACATCTTCCCTTGATAAGCCATAGAACCTCGGAAGTTGTTGGAATGTGTGGTTCTTGATCTCCAGATCTTGGGTTGCGGGCGAAAGAACAATCGCCGGTCCCCTCATACGATCCTTGGTGGGTTGTACCCATGCCTTCAGTGGTCTAGCTTCTGCCATTCCGTCGATTTCCTTGAAAAGGAGTCGCCTTTTTTGGTGGTAGACTCTATCGATCTCAGCAATTGAATCAGCAAGCGGTATTCCTGCAGAACGTGTATGCGGCATACACAATCTGTGACAGACTCGGAAAAGTGTTTAGAAACAAACTAGGAAAGCAGAGAAAGATTAAAAAGGAAAACTAAAACTAAAAGAATTATGAATCTAAAGCTGTAAATAAAAACAAATTAAACAGAAAAAAGGAGTATAGTCCCCGGCAACGGCGCCAATTTGATGAACGCGAGATTTGTCAGGTCCCGGTTCAGTCAAATAATATTTGTATTTAGCCAAAGGCAATCCACAACTACAACGAAAACCGTAGTGTAGTAGTAGAATGACTCGAGTGTCGTTCTCTCAGGACTATAACTAGCTTTATCTATTTAACAAGAGAATATAAAACAACAGATAGAAAGCAATAGGGGTTTTCAAGCAGATAATGGAGATTGGTGATAGTATGGTCCTTCTTAACATAATGGGTCGATAATCATGCATAAATTCCTCGGTCTTGCATAGAGATCTTTGAATCAATCTTATGTCCTGTTGCAAGTATTAAGCACTACGAAGATAATATGGGTCTGACTCGTCAACAACTAACGTCCTATTGTGTTCCGTAATTATTCAACACTACGAAGATAATTGGTCTGATTGGTCGACAAGTCTCCAAGTGTGCATAATAATCAATACAACATACGAGAATTTTGGTTGCAACTGATCAACGAAATAAAGCAATGACACGGAGTATAATGCGCGATATAGCCATTAGCATGATTATCTTCCCTCGCTAAGAATTCACATACTACCACCAACGATAAATTTAGCTACTCATAATAGGCATGCAATCAATAGCAATCATAGAAGAAAACATATTGAAAGAAGAATAAAATAAGTAGATAAAAACTGTAAGATACAAAGTTACCGAAGGTTGTCAATCTCCGGATGATTGTGATCCTACGCGCTCCAATCTGCTATGAAAAAGTATCCCCTAAGCTACGGAACTCCCAGGACAGGCCCTGGGAAGTTCCTACCTAAAACTATAGAGAGAGGTGAGAAAGTAGGCTTGGAAAGATATGATTTTCGGAGAAAAAACTTGCAACTATATATAGGCCCGAATTTCTTCTGGGGCGGTTCGCCCCACAGTATAAACGCGGAATTTCCGCGTTTTCGACGCGGATTTGGATTTCTTCACCTTTTCGGACTCGGTTTTAGACTTCTAATGGCCTTCTAACCTCCAGATTCGGCCCCTAGACTCCAAATCCTATCCGGAAACCTTCAGATACTCCAAATAGGCTTCTGGAACACCAATTTCTTGTAGACTTCAATATAATTGCCCGGTAATCTCCGAATTTCAACCAAAACCTGTAAAATAAAATCTAAAGGGAAACGTGACACTATTCTAATAAAATGTACTAAAATATAGCTAAATTAACATAGAGGATAGCTAAATTAGGTGAAAAAGACTCGAATGAAAGTGTAAAATACACATTCATCAAGCGACGACGTTCAGGTTTAGGGAGGAGGTTATCGCTGGTTATCTCTATACTTATCTTGCTTATGAAAAACTCGTGAAATTTTTGCATTTGCACGTTTACTGCTTTCCTAGGATAGTTTTGCATGTTTTATATGGAGTTTATTGCCGAATTTTTTGGACTTTTTTGTTGGGTAGATCAACTAACTATGCCATTAATCGTATGCTTCATCTCTATGAATTTGTTTGAGGTTTTCCTCGCTTGGCTTGTCACATTTATGTATTGCTTTGAGATTTTCCTCTATGAATTTTTAGTTGCTTGTTTGAGGATGAATTATGTACCTAAGAGGCAACAAGTCTTCACCATGCTTTGAGATTGCTAAATGCCTAGGAAGGAGGTAGTGTGAGGTTGTGTGATCCTTTGTTTATAACCTATTCTTCCGAATAGGTTTGGGGAGGGGGTTACACCATCATTAGACTTGTTTCTGTTTTTCATTTTCGTATCGTGAGTTTATTTTTCCTTTTCCATGAATTTTGTACTCCAACCTATTCTTTCGAATAGGTTTGGGGAAGTCGTGTGAGTCATTTTGTTTCTCTTTTTCTTATGCTTCTGCTGGCTAGAAAAAATCGAAAAAAAGAAGAAAGGAAAAAATTCCAGAAAAAAAGAGGAAAAGAAAAAAAAGAACATGGAAAAGAAAAAAAAAAGAGAAAAAAGAAAAGACCCCAAAAAAGCAAAGAAGGGTCCAAAAAAGAAAGCCAAATAGCAGTTAGCAAAGTGTCGAGTCTTTTCCATTTTTTGTAATGTTCGTAATCGTGTTTTTATCTTTTTTGTCTTGAGTGTCATCTGTTCTAGACCACCCTCGTCCTGCCATTCAGGAAGTGGTGAATAGTTTAAGACTTTACTTGAGAGATGGCTAGAATAGGGGAGTGTTATCTTTTATAGGGAACCCTCCTTCGTTTGATGAGAGCCAATACTGGTTCGACCTCTTTTGAGGAAAAGTCTTAACATGGTGGAACAGCAGTAAGTCCTCAGTTTCATAGGCACGGGGCAACCATTCGTATCTTAGCATGCTTCATTACGTCGTCACTGACTAGGTCCAGGTAGAGAATGTTACGAGAGACTATCTTGTCTTGACATAAGTGCTTATGTGGATGTGTATAAGTCAATCAAGGTATTCTTCAACCTATATTCATGCTTTGATTTATATGGTTTTGTTCATATGTTATTTGATAGATTCAGTAGATTAGTTCATTTTATTTGGCATGAGACTCCATTTTGTGTCTTGCATGTTTTTTGTATTAGAGTCTAGCTTAGTTGCTTGAGGACAAGCAAAGGTTCGGTTTGGGGAGTTTGATGAATGTGTATTTTACACTTTCATTCGAGTCTTTTTCACCTATTTTAGCTATCCTCTATGTTAATTTAGCTATATTTTAGTACATTTTATTAGAATAGTGTCACGTTTCCCTTTAGATTTTATTTTACAGGTTTTGGTTGAAATTCGAGGATTTCGGGCAATTATATTGAAGTTGACAAGGAATTGGTGTTCCAGAAGCCTATTTGGAGTATCTGAAGGTTTCCGGATAGGATTTGAAGTCTAGGGGCCTAATCTGGAGGTTAGAAGGCTACTAGAAGTCAGAAACCGAGTTCGAAAAGGGGAAGAAATCCAAAAACGCGTCGAAAACGCGGAATTCCGCGAGAAAAAACCTGGGGCGAACCGCCGCGTGCTGGGGCGAACCGCCCCGTAGTTTTTCAGGGCCTATATATAGCGCTCAGTTTTTCTCCGAAAATCATATCTTTCCAGAACTACTTTCTCACCTCTCTCTATAGTTTTAGGTAGGAACTTCCCGGGGCCTGTCCTGGGAGTTCCGTAGCTTAGGGGATACTTTTTCAAAGCAGTTTGGAGCTCGTAGGATCGCAATCATCCGGAGATTGACAACCTTCGGTAACTTTGTATCTTACAGTTTTATTCTACTTATTTTATATTCTTTCAACATGTTTTCTTCTATGATTTCTGTTGATTGCATGCCTATTATGAGTAGCTAAACTTATCATTGGTGGTAGTATGTGAATTCTTAGCGAAGGGAAGATAATCATGCTAATGGCTATATCGCGCATTATACTCCGTGTCATTGCTTTATTTCGTTGATCAGGCACAGCCTAAATTCTCGTATGTTGTATTAATTATTATGCACAATTGGACACTTGTCGACCATCAGACCAATTATCTTCGTACTGTTGAATAATTACGGAACACATTAGGACAAAAGTGATTGACTTGTCAGACCAATTTATCTTCATAGTGCTTAATATTTGCAACAGGACACAAGATTGATTCAAAGATCTCTATGCAAGACCGAGGAATTTATGCATGATTATCGACCCGTTATGCTAAGAAGGACCATACTATCACCAATCTCCATTATCTGCTAGAAACCCCTTTTGCTATCTGTCTGCTGTTTTATATTCTCTTGTTAAATAGATAAAGCTAGTTATAGTCCTGAGAGAACGACACTCGAGACATTCTACTGCTACACTACGGTTTTCGTTGTAGTTGTGGATTGCCTTTGGCTAAATAACAAATTTATTTGCTTGAATTCGGAGCACGACATCCGCGTTCATCACATTTGCGGGCAGATTCTTGAGTAAGGGAGTTTGGGACATTAAGCTATACCAAAACACTGGATGTCTTCATCCAGTTACATGTGTTATCGGTCCGCATACTGCATATTTGGCATATGGGGTTTCAAGGTTCTTGGAGGAAAACAAGCTTCAAGAAGGGGACAGTTGTCTATTACTACATGGTGACAGAAATGATATATGGGATGTAACTCTTATCAAAAGGGGGTGCTGGAAGAGTACCTAGTTAGCATTTACATTCAATGCTATTTTGAATATCCTAATTTGAATATCTAGCTACTTCTGTTATAGTGGCATCTTGTTATCACACTTTGATTAGTTATAATATATCCATGTGTTCAACAATGAAAACTATAGCTAATACAACAATATTAAAACATGACCTGCAAGATAATCTGAAAATTTCCCAGAAACTGCCACTGATAAAAGACATATTGCCAAAAAGAGTAATATTAAAGACACACAAAGTTGTTTTTGGCCACACGATTTCAACTTACAGATACGAATAAAACTTAGTCGCAAAGTTCACAATTCATCAATACTTCAAAACATTGTCGGACCACTAACTAACGATCGAAAACATCAGCGTAGATTAGTGATCAATGTGTCTGTCCCAAAAAGCGGTAGGCCAAAACAAATGCAGCAACTCCGGTTTATCTAGGTAGCCCTCAGAATGCGAACAAACCAGGTTATCTGGTCCACATCAAGAGGATCAAACGTGCATGAGTCGTCTGGTGCTAGTTTATTATCCTTGCAAAAGGTAGTCCACCCTTTACCAATGTAAGCACCCGTGTTTGTCAGGTGGCACTTCACTCTCCAGTAACCTCTCTTCCCCATTATGCGCAGCATGCGTTTGTTAGTTCCGAACCTCAAATTGTCACGTGCCCAATAGGTTGGCAGTTGCTGAAGACACATTAATATTGCATTCAGATAATTGGCAGATCAAATATAGACGTCACTACTAGAAAAAAGGCCTAATTAGACACTTTTTTTAGTGACACAATAATTCAACCGTCACTATATCTAGCTAATTCAACCGACTACTACAACATACATCTAATTTGACACTGAATATTATCACACTTGTCCAAACATCACCACATCCACCTATAGAGACGCGTCAATTTATATTAGCCGTCTCTTCCCAACAGAACTCGGTGGTCTTATTGTACTTGAGGCTCTCTTGAAAGACCATTATGCAAAATGACATTGCAATACAAGATGGAATGAAAAGATTTCTAGTACTATTAATTAATTTCATAGTTCACGACAATTGATAAGGCATAAACCCTAGACACCAAATTCAATCAATTAGAGATTTTGATCTCGGTTTTCTTCTCACTACCTCACTGATCGTCTCTCTGTTCATTTTTTTGGCTTGGGATCGCGTTTTTGTTTTCAGTACCTCACTGATCGTCAGGGTTCGTTTTTGGGTTTGGGATCGAATTCTTTTACGAACAATTCAAAGTTGATTTTAATGGAAGAGAGGATCTTTCAAGGGAAGATAATTGTTTTCATCCAGAAGCTTACTCTTGGATTGCTATATTTCAGGTTAGAAGCTCCGTTTCTACTTTTACGATGAATTAAGATTTATTTTTTATTTTGCAGTTTTATCTACCTCATAATTATGAATTTCTCCTGCATCTTTGAGCACAAAGTCTTCTTTTTGTTCACAAGAATTCGTCCATTGCTGGAATTTCCAAACCCATTCAACTGATTACTTATGTTTGTTTCAATTTCCATGTATATATGCAAATGTTGCTTTGAATTTGTTGGGAATCAATCAAGGTGATTTGATTCTTTTGTGCTCTGTTGTAGTAAGTCTTGTCTTACAAATTTTTGTTGAAATTTATTGATATGTTTGATTGATATTTGATAAGATTAGTCACTAGAAAACACAGCTCCAACTGTTGTCTATTGGGAAGGCTGTTCGGCTTGTTTGGGTTAGAGAGCTGTGGGAGAATGCACCATGCTTTGTTTAGTTTTTTTTTAAACTTGGAACTCAAGCTGAATATTTGTTATTGTTCGTGAAAGTCGGGTGGAGATGCAGATGAGGCAGTTGTAGCTACAAAAAAGAACCAAGAATTGACAGTACAGGAGCAGAGGTGCAGGAAGCTTTAGCAGAGTTGCAGTCTATGTTATCTGTCACTGGCAACATTGTGCATGATTCAGTACTTGTCGACAACGATGAGGTTGACCTGAGTTCTTTTTAATCTGTTTATTCAAACTCTATCTATTATAATACGTTTGTTTAACGTTGAGTGTGTCTGCAGAAAAATAATGTTGTATTACTGACTTGGGGAGCTTGATGAGCTTCTCAGTATTGCTGACCTGAAGAAAGGTACTCATGGTTTTTCTTTTTGTCCTTTAAAACTCGAATATCCTGTTCTGTTTCATAGTAATCATTATATAATTGAATCCATCTGAGAATATTAAAGTGAAATTTTTACAATTCAATTTTTAAATGAGATATTTAACTTTGGCTGCCTACTTTTCACATATGGGATCGTTTGGTATCATTTGTTACTTTAACTTGGTTAGGTGGCAGTGCTCGAGGGATATTTACGCACAAATATGTTCCTTTACTATAGTCAGGTGTGTTCCCTTGCTTCTTGAGTTTCTTTCATGTAAGTTTGATGTAGTAGATATATGTTTACTTGAAGTTGGATCTTTATGATGTCGATCCTTGTAATTCTAGACCTAAAAAGTGCATTTTACAAATACTTCATGAGCGAGTACTCTATTTTCTAGTAAAAAGTGCATTTTATAAATACTTCATGAGCGAGTATTCTACAAAGTACAAAGGATAAGATTCTACATAAAATAAATAAGGTGCATCTTCTATCTCCGTGAATTTTTATTATGAAACTTCAATTTCGGCTTGTGAGAAACTATTACGCACATTGCTGATTGGTGATTCAGAATACAAACTAATGATTCTTGTATGAGTTCTTATTGGAAGTGAGGAGAGTAAGAGTTATTGCTATTTGATTACTATTATTCCAACTGTTACTGCTGACTTGTCTTGCCCGATTATTTATGTTGAGTGTCCAAGCTACCTCTCCAGATTTTTTATTAAGTTGCCTCATCAGTGGTTATTATGACACTAGTTCTTTAAATGTTGTAGGAGTAGATTATCACCAAATTAGTGAAACTAAGAATTAATAGGATGTAAATCTTGTCATGTGTAATGTTATGCTAGATGGTGAACAAATAAAAGTATCAAGAGTTCAAGACTGCTAACTCTTTGTTTATAAATAATTTAAAGCTTTTATATGCTTGTCTATATGGTGATTGTAAGTATGACCTCAAGCTGGGACTATGCAAAGCAAACCGCACATACCATATAAATCCATATAGTACTTTGTTGTCTTGCTTATCTGTAGAGTCTTGTCATGACACACTTAATGCTGAAGTTGCAAATGGGTTTTAAATTCTGGGTGTTTTTTTTTCTTTATTGTGATCAATCTCCAACTGCAAATGCTTAAAGTAAGTGCTTTTACCTCTGAACACTTTCTCTGAGATTGAAACAATGAGTCAATGATGTTGCACTTTAACCGTATTCTGAAATGGTGATTGACATGTGCTACAACAAACTATGATCTCTTTACCATTGTTGTAATGGTGCGTTTTGATATCATATATATGTGTTGGCTTTTGATTTATGAGTGATATGTAGTGTATTTGTTGTGCAAGTTGTTAAGATAGTAAAGTGTATTTGTTGTGCAAGTTGTTAAGATAGTATATACAGGTAGCGACTATTTACGTGAAAAATACATATCATCTTGCTACAAGATAGTATCTATGTTCTAGTCATGTAGACGTGTGGTAGAGTTGGTTGAACCCATATGATAGCTTTTTTGCTCTCTAACCATGTTATTCATGTTGTTCAGACATACTTCAACCTTTTGAAATTTGTTGGCGCATTTAATGTGAATATGGATACTTTGCAGAAGATTAATTAAGACCAGAAATTCAGAAAATCATGACAGGTAGGTTATGTTCTGCTAAAATGTGCAGCATTGGAGGACTTTGCTTATATATTCTGGAATATTTGCTGTTAGTCAGCAAGTTCACGGAATCAAAAGCAGAGTGTATTTTGAGGACTCCGGACCGTGGCTTTGACGGTAAGAAGAGGTAGTCTCATCCCGTGCTTTGCTGGCAAATGAAGGAACTCATATCTGCTTCGGCTTGGAGATAGCAGGATGATCATTATAATGTTAGGATAATTGGATCCAAACTTGATAGTTGTTGGAAATGTTAGCATCCAAACTTAGATAGTCGTTTCGCATACTTCAGAGATGCTTGGAATTGTACTCATATTTGATACAAACATTAATATATACTGATTTTGATTTGTATTTGTTTTCTCGTTTAAACGGGTGATTAGGATCCAATTGTTGTCTTGGTATGCATTTATTATAATTATATATTGTGTATAAATGTGTAACCAACTTCATGTCAGTACATTCACCTATAGTGACCCCTTGAGAGGTAGTTACTAATCCCACCAGAATCGAAAAGTGTAACCAAAGATATCTATTATGACACATACATTGTTATAACATGTTCTTATGTGCAAGCATTATGGCGTCACTATAGAAACCTATAATGACACCTAAGCTATTGAAACCCCTTTACACGTGACACTTTGCAAAAGTGTCACAATAGACAAAATTGTCACTATAGGCATTTTTAGTGACTTTTTCTAGGTGTCACGAAATCCCTATTTTCTAGTAGTGCGTGAATGAGAATTGTAGGGAATTCGATCAATACCAGCACCCCTTCCGTGTTTGTTGCAGTTGGTCGTATGAATATTGAGATCTGATTGTCATCACAGCTGGATTCATGGACATATTCACCTGAATCCGTACTAGATTCCCAAACACGTTTCATTGATCCAGAACAACCTGTTAATGTGATGGCAAGTGATGTAAGTGAGTTTGTAATTAGAACAAACAATCTGCTGATTTGAAAGTATTTTATTAAATGGTTACCAGGCTTGGGGCATGAGATTGCTGCCTTGGCACCAGACTTCCTGTTTTTCCTAAAACGGCTCCTATCATCCTCATTAGCATGTTTGTTATGTGATCTAGCGTTTGAAGTGAAATGAACCCGTCCTTCCTTCCTTGATCCAGTAGCTGGGGCTACAATGAAAAACATATTTGATTAGTGGTGTGCCATTAGTAATATAGTTCCAATAGTGAATGACTATGTAACGTTGACCTCACATGAGCAAGTTAAAATGCCACGCATCTGCCCCATCCGAGAACTCTCAGCATGCTTATCACCTTTAGTCTGATATCTATTTCCATGTCTTGTTACCTTCTTGCTATGCCCCTTACATTTTACAGTGTTATGTGAAGGACAATCTGATTCAAAGTATGGATCTATCCTACGCCTCGACCCTTTGCGATCTATTAAAGACAAACAGATTGAATTAAGGCACAACTGAACCAGGACATATTTCATAGGTTTCAAACAACTAATGTGAACATTTGCTCTTGACAAACTTACTTCGCCCATTAGAAGAGTGTTTCGCCCCCCTTTGTAGTTGGCGGCTGCCGTCTGTGTCAGTGGTGTCTTTAACAGGTGTTCGAGAACGTTTCCTTTTCAATGAAACAGCACGGTCTTGCTCAGCCCATTTCCTCATCTCCTTGATACGCGATTCCCTTTGAACTATAAGTAGTTGAAAATAGGTTAATGTAATGCGTGAACGATAAAGCAAAGGAAATATTTCCGAGTCCCATACCAGTTGCTTTAACTTAGGAGCATTCAATCATTGCAGATTCTGCACTTAGCCTTAATGCTGCCTTCCTGCGTTCGTCGTCAGATCTTTCCTTGCATGCTTTCATAGCATCTTCATGTTCATCAAGTACTAGCATGGTGTCAATCTCTTCAGCAGTAGCAATGTCTGCAAAATGCAAACAAATTCAATATGTTGGGTATCTTGTAGTAGATATGATTCCATTATAAAAAAACCAATCATTCTACCAACTATCGGTGCAGCATCCTCTTGGCGTGCATTGTCAGTATTGTCATCAGAGTCCTCGGCATAGACGAAGCCATCGACAAGGGGGGCTAATGGTCTTTCACAACAAGTGATACCATCAAAGATTGTAACCAAGAAGTGGTGTCTGCTGACATAGGCGAAGATTAGGACATCTTCCTTCTTGAATTGGTAAGTATCACGAAACAACCCCCATCCTTCCGTCAGCCTTACACCGCCAGCATCTGAGACAACTTTGCATGGCCATGACAAGCCATCTCCAGCACTGAGAATTACACTAGACGGCCAATTCTGGAAATTCTTCTCAACAAAATGGTCTGGAATTCTCTGAGAAACCAAGAACGCTTGTAAAAATGTTAGGCCTTTTTTATTTTTTTCCCAACTAGCATCGGTCGATAAAACAATTTAACTAAAATGACAGATAAAACAAGAACACGCCGTGATTACAATCGAACTAAATACCCAACTAAATACAACAACTTCTACTATTTTGCATGAACTAAAAGGATAAACAAGAATGCGTCGTGATAACCATCAAACTAAATACCCAACTAAATACGACAAATTCGAACATTTTGCATGAATTAAAGGGATAAACAAGAACGCGTCGTAATTACAAGCCACGTTTAGTGTAAACAGATGGATAGTATAACGTCATGAGCTACAATAACTCTAGATTTATAAGATTCACGGACAAACAGGAAAAACAGAGTAGCTAGTAACAGCAAATAAGATTTCCGAGAAAGAGCAGAGTACTGCAGACATACCAGCGTGCAAAGCTCCGGGAAGAAAACGATTTTTAGAAATCGTTTGTCGTCAGGTCCTCCATAAGTCCACAATTTTTGCGTTCCAGAGTTTGCGGCCATGCTTCTGTGTTTGCGTTTCAGAGTTTTTCTGTGTTTGTGTGTATCAAGTTGTTTGTAGCATGAATGAAGGTGTGAAGTGATATCTCCAATAAATGCTAATAGGAGTGACCTGACATGCCGTGAAAGTGGGCAAATCGACTGCCCTTGCCCATTGGGCGTGCGTCTCTCCCGATGAATCCCTTTTCCAATTTTTTTCTTTTTCCCCTTCTCCTCTCCTACTTACATTTTCTTTATTTGGCTGGAAAAAAATCCACCCTTTTTCTTTTTTTTTTTCTTTTTCTCCTTCTCCTACTTAAATTTTACCCAAATAATGAAGAGAATGCAGATTCATATATAAATAAGTACTGCTACTTCTAGATTTATTAAATTAAATATTTAGAAATTAAGTCTATATTTTAGAAATTAATGCAACATGCTATAATATTAAACATAATATTAGATTATGCCCAATTTGTAGTTATATAAAACCAAAAGTGCATTAATGGACCCAGAAGAATTAAGCAATGGGCTAGGTTGGTGGGCTGGTCCAACTACCACATTTAATGCACTAAAGGCCCATTACAAATAAAATCGGGTGGAACCCGGAAATACCAGCAAATGAAATCGGATGAAGGGGAGAATCAAACCCTAAATCAACATTGAGTCCCCAATTCCTGCTCTGGTTTGACAGATACGATGCTGGTTGTCGGTGGCGATGAAGGAAGCCGCAAATTCGAAATCAAGGCGAAGTTTTCGATTGTAGTCGATAATCCCAAGAAGAAGTCACTGGTATGTACTCTCTAAGTGAGTTGCTGTTTAACGGGGTTTTCATCTCTATCTTTGATTAAAAGTATAGATATTTTTGTGATGTTGTTCATAGGTCTTTGATTAAGAGGATAGGTATTGCTGTGATATTTAGATACCCGTTGTGCCTGTTAGTTGATTGATTACTTTTGCAATTTTATTATCTGCAGAAAATACCAAACAAGTTTGCTGATCAGTATCTTAAACCAATTCCCAAACACAGTATCCTGAAAACTGTTGATGATGAAAGGTGGGAAGTGACGCTGTATAAGTTTGATGGCATTGTTAATATTGGTTATGGTTGGTGTGAACTTAAGGCTGCTTATGGCATAGGCATGAACTACATCTTACATTTCAAGTATGATTTTGATTCAACCTTTGTTGTGACCATTTTTGATGCTGAATCTGTTGAAATAAGATCAAAGATCAGCCAAGCTGCACAAGTAATGGCACCTTACGATCCATATCCAGATTGTGTGGTTTTCTTTGGAATGATACCCATGAAGTGCTGTGGGAGGTGTGGATCAAATATGCCGGGTAACTTTGTATCCTTTCTATTTAATTTTTACTTGAATATACATATAGTAGGTTTATGTAAATGTTTGGTTTCCATGCACAGTTAAACCAAAGACCGCCAAAAGGAAGAGAAACACATCGATTCTATATTCAATGTATCTTGATCCTGTTTACGGGGAGTACAGCCCTTACTTCACCACAATACTAGTAGGTGGGAATGTCTCTAGCCCATTTACTATGGTAAGTTAATTGGCAGCCTCGATTTTGTTTGTTGCTACTGAATCACCAGTACCTTCACATAACTTTGCTCGGCATCAAATTTTTTTTTTCTAATCTGATTACATGTTGAACTTTCAGGAGTTGGACAGGGATTTTGCAAAGACGCAATTGACAAAAAGGTTCTGCATCAAGTATCTGCGTATAATGGGGAAGGATTTGTGGCCAGTACTTTGCACTTATTCTGATGGGGAGGGGCTTATTACACACGGATGGGAGAAGTTTGTTTTGGATAGCAAGTTATCTATTGCTGAATGCGTGACAATTGAAAGAAGCGTGAAGGACAACAACATATGGAATGTTTGTTTAGGGCATTAGATAGGTGTGTTTGGCACAACTTATAGTTTCGGACCTAATTAATTTCTTTTTTATGTGTTCTTGTACTTTCGGTGGTATAATAAGAGATTATGTGTTTCTGTTTATGTTGAACATGTTTTTTAAATATTACGCGTATCGTATGGAATGTGAATACCGTAGTTCCCTTTTAAAGAAACCTCTGCATTTAACTTACTGTGAACTGCAAAAAGTGTGAGGTGGCAACAAATTCGAATACAGCAAGAAACATTGTTTAACTTTGTGTTGGATAAAACACAATGCCTCTCACAAAAAGCTACAGTCTCTAACTGATAACATTGCCTACTGTTCAGATATAGGCAAAAAGTTACAAAACATAAAGTTCACCACAGAAACTAAATTATGCGATCCATCAATCGTCGCTAAGGGCTTCCAAACATGTTGTCCAGTAGTGATTGCCATATTTGCCACACCTGCCACAAAGAAAACGTTTTTTCTTTGATTCACCTGCTGACTTCCGGCGTATTTTACGTGGCCTACCAGGCACAACTCGCTGTATTGGTGGTAGGATTTTGGTAGGTTGGTTGAGATCAATGAACTCGTACTTTTCTGTCCTTGGAATAGGGTTCAGGTCTGCAGAATAGACAACAGCATATGTGTCTGTAAAATAACAAGGGTCGATAACAGCTTTAATATCCCACCTTGAACTATTGATAACAGCAACTGCATGGGCACATGGAAAGCCTCGGATCTGCCATTCGTAGCAACCACATTTGCGGTTGTGTAAATCAACCTGCAGATACATTCGGTTTGGGTAGTCATATATTTCACATTCAAAAACTAGCCATGAATACAAGTAGTTATTATAATGACATGAGAATTGTGTTAAGTTTTGTACCACAGGCCTCGCAGCAGACTTGACCTCCACCACACCATGTTGTAACGTAGGTATCAAGATCCAGCTCTGGCTGAGTTCTTGCATCTCATTCCACAATTCTTGCATTCGTGGAGTTAGAGCAGAGGTTATTCTTGCGCTTTCAGCACGTCTCTCAACAAACCATCTCATAAGCTGTTGCCGAATACAGTGCAACATAAATGTCACGGGCAGAGATCGAGCATCCAAGATCCAATTATTAAACGACTCAGCTGCATTGCTCGTCAGCTCTCCATATCTATGGACACTTGGAGCAAAAGAAACCGCCCATTTTTCTGGGGGAAGATCTTTTAGGAAATGTAAAGCTTGAGCACCACCCTTTTCAATGAATTTCTGAATAGCAGTATGATAGAATGCGAGGTTGGGAGCATAGACGACATCTTTAAGCAGCTTGCACATATGATTTTTAAAAACAACTGAGTATCTCTTCCATGTGTACATAGCAAGTAAGTTTTTCATCAGATGATAAAGGCAATAGAAATGTAATGGCTTGCTAGGAATAGCGCCAAATGCATGTAGCAGACCCCCCGCACGATCTGAGACAAACATGATGTCTTTATCATGCTTCACATGTTGGTTTATCATCTCAATAAACCATGTCCAATTATCTGCGTTTTCCGAAGCTACAATTGCTATAGCCACAGGGAATAAACCTGATCACATAGCCAGCAATTTGTTAGATAAATCAAATATTTCCTATACATGGGTGTAATATGAAGTTGAAAGCTAATAAGTGTGAATTGCTATTACCATTATTCCCGTCCTTTGCAGTCGCGGACAGAAGCGTGCCTTTGTATCTTGTCTTCATGAAGGTGCCGTCAACGAATAACATTGGTCTGCAGTGTTTGAATCCCTTCAAGCTAGCATCAAAGGCAAGAAAGAATCTCTTGAACCTGTTCTCTACGGGATCTGTCTCTAGTGCAACGACACTTCCAGGATTGGTCCTCATTATACCATCAGAATACCAACGCAGCTCATTAAAAGAATCATCATACGTGCCAAAAATATTTGCCCGAGCAACCTCAACAGATCTCCACACCTGCAAATACCAATACGTATTAGGCCAAAAAAATGCAGCAACAAAGCCTGCTAAATCACAAAATGTTAAATGGACGTTTTCATAAGAGATGTTGAATCCCCAATACTTCAATATATCACGCTTTATATCAGATGGTGTTAGCGTCGGCGAATCACGTATGGCATCAGTAATAAAGCCACCAACTAAACGTTGACCCATTCTTTTTGTGTCGCATGTCATGAGTGATAGTTTGCAAGTATGACGAAGATCGGCTTGTTTGATGACAAAAGCCTCACCTATCGGACCTACTGACCCTTTGACAAACCACATACAACCTTCGGATGCCCTCTCCTTGCACTCAGCTCTTATATATGTTGCGTCGTTCTTGGTGTAGGCGAACCTGAATCCTATTTTTGCACTATACTTGACCAACTTATTTCTGAACTCAATAACACCACCTTGGAATTCTTGACCAACGTTCGATATGTATTCACCCCAGTTTGCTGACCGTAGTATTACCGGCTCTTCCTCAGGAGCAATCTCATAGCGTGGTATATGTGTCTGAGCCCCACCAAACCATTCCCCTGTATCATCCCGCATGTGCAGTCTTTGTCGCTTGCTCAGACCCTGTGTTGTTGTTTGCTTCCCCTCCCCCAAAAATGTATAAGGTTCTTCATACACAGGCTCATTGAATATGTAACTAGGGACATCTGTAGTGGTTGTTCTTTTACTGGTTTTTTTTTTTGGACAAAGTTGCTGGGCTGTTGGATGTTTTAGATTGACGGAAGAATTCAGGAATTGTGGTCTGAGGCAAAGTTGTTGGTTGTTGGTTGGAGTTCACTTGAAGATGTTTATCAGCAATACCAATGTAAACATGGGTTCTGTTCAACATTTTGCAAAGCATTATCATATTCTTGTAATCAGGCTCTCCTTGCAGACTGCATTTCTGATCAATATTCAACTCGAAATTATACTCATCAGGTATTCCACTCAACGCGTGGATTTTTGCTGCAAAATAATGGGAAACAGCAAACATGAGAATCTCATTTTCATGTACCCAATAGTTCTAGACATACACATTCACGTTATTTTCTTGCCCGACGTGCTTCACGGGTACAATCACATTTTGCTCTCGCCCGTCGGGCGAGGGGTTAACCACGTCGGGCACTCTTGCCCGACGGGCGAGAGCGAAATGTGTGCCCGGAACATCCGCAACACACTCTTGCCCGCCGGGAATACAGATTAACCACGGTGGCGGTGCCCACACGGAATGCGTCTCTCCCCCATTGTTTGCCCGATGGGCGAGGCCGTGTTTGCCCCCACAGAAAATTAGGAATCACCGGAAATTACCCCCAAAAAACTATAATCGGTCAAACGATCATCACAACAAAAAATCCCTAAACCGGGAAACGAAAAGAACAACTAGCATCAATTAGCTACAATATTTACAAAATTACAACAACATACCTCTAATTTTCTTCACAAAAATGTCGAAAGTTGGGACGTCATCTATACAAAACTGCAGACATAAACCATGTAGACGGAAAAAGAGTTCCAGCGCCGGCCTCGCCATTGCCGCTCCCAAAGCTGAAGTTGATTTAGGTTTTTGGCTTTCTTAATTATACTAGTTTTTTGTGTATTGACTTTATTTGACTGGCCTTTATATATACGAGTAGAACAACGGGTCAACATTCAAATTAATAAACTGGAGCGCCTATATCTGACCGGATTTAATTTCAAAAAATTTAATAAGAAAAAATATTGGCGAAAGTGCACTTGTGCTGGTATTGCCCAAACAGCAAGTGGTTTTGTTTCCGTGGGCCAGTCTGCAGAGAAAAACAGCTACTCCATGCTGAGTCATTGGACTGGTTTACAATGAATTGGGCTAAAATCAGTTCTATTCTACCTATTTTTCGGGTTGTTAGGGGTGTACAACATTATTGGGCTTGGCCAACAATGTTTTGTGCCCATTTTGGACTGGGGTGCAATAAAACCCAATATCACAATACCATCCTCTGATCCGATTAATTCTTTCTGACAAGTCCCAACTAATAGTTGAAAACATAATATGAGTACATACACCTCTCTCTTTACCTACAGATAGAGTACAGGTCTATATATCCCATACATATTTTAATTAAAGAAGAATAAATTAAAAAATAAAAATTGTTTTATTACAACACACTAAGGTGAACTATTGCTCGACGGTAATAATTTTTTTTTTATTGAAACTGCAAAATATATTAATGACAAATAAATTTAACGATTACAATGCTAGAGTGCATAAGAGATGCACACCGACTGACCCCGAACCATTACATCAAACAAGAAAAGAAAATTACACAAATACAAAATTCAAGTATGATAACTACCAACAGTTTTCTTTATGCACAAGTTAGGGAGTTGACTAACTTGACAATCACGTCAAGTACATTTATTGATAGCAATTTACCACAACACTACAAAATTTAGAATTGGATTGTTTAATTTATCTTCATCTCAACAATTTTACTCCTACATATCTTTCACTTTCTCACTAATTTCATTGTTCACCTATACCACCAAATGAAGAAAAATTGATTACTATCTAAGTACTAGATATCTCCGCAACTCGATGAGGTTGCTAAAAGTGTTTCTTTCATTTTGTCTCCTCCCCATCCTCCCAATTTTTGAACCAAGACTTCATCTTTATTCATACATCGGATAGTTTCTTTCATGATGTTGTTGAGAGATGATTGGTTGGAAGAAAAGTGGGAGGACTTACACAAAATTTTGTTGTTAAACAGGCGGCGTTCTCATGGGTTGCGGCGAGTTGGTACTCAAATTAAAAATCCTAGTTGGTTTATGGATCAATTCGGAACTTAGGGACACCAAGCTTTGGAATTGGAATTTTTACAAGGTACTTTTCACTTTTCTCAAAAGCGTCTTATTACCTTTTTTTCCCTCCGATCATCATATATGTTTCCAAAATGTGTTTTAGTAGGCGTGCCTCCTTTTTTGTGTGATCACTTAGTTGATATACAAAGAGACAAACAAATTAATGATTTTATTCTTAGTACTTAAGATGTTCCCAATAGGTGAAGAAACGCCCAACTTTGCTTAAAAGCTTTTGAAATTTTGTCTTCCCTTCTTCCGTTCAAATTCTGAATTCTGGAACCTCTCCATTCTTCTCTCTGCTTTGATTTGTATGTTTTAGTAATCGAATAATCAAATTTCGTAAGGTAGAGATTTTTCTTCTAAGGAAGAACAGAGGGAGTAGATGCGGAATCATTTGATCATTTAATTGAAGAGACGGTTGTACCCAGAATTGCAACAACCAACAACGGTACTCAAATAAAACCCTAATGTGATTTATGGATCAATTAGAAATTTAATAAACTCCATGGGCTTCGAATTGGGAAATTTAAACTATGCCAGGTAACTTTACTCTACCCGTGAGTAGTTTACCAAAAAAAAAAAATCTTATAACAAAGTTTCAAATGTTGGATTCTTTCATTCTTTTACAATTGACAAAGGTATAATATTCAACATAATATATTTCACGATTTTAATTACACACTGGATATTTTCTTTCATGTGGTTGAGAAATTGGTTAATTCAAAGAAGAGCGGATGTTTGCACAACAATTTTGTTGTAGGAGAGGAGGTGCTGCCATGAGTTGCGATTTGGTCCTCGAATTCAAACCTCAACCAGTGTAAAGATCATGTAGGTACCTTTTATTTGTTCATAAATATGTCATAATATATCCAAAAGCATTCATATATCAATGGACTACTTTCGAAATTGGTTTTCTAAGTGCACATATTTAATTTTCTCAATTTTTTTTATTTAAATGAAAAGTAGGAGTCGAAAATTGTATAAACATAAACAAGGTATTACATAAAGGACTACAATTTGCTTAAATAAGGTCTCATATATGAGTGTTGTGGATGTAAAAAATATTGGGCAGATTTTAGGGCACGAGGTTTAATAATCTCAAAGAATAATAATATTCATACTCGCTCATGAAAATGACCATCCCGAATATTTAATCATGCGGATTCCGGATTCATGTTCTTTTCATCCACATTACTTGTACTTGAGTCCGTGTTTACTTAAACTCGAATCCATAGAAACCCACACATGGGTTTCTAAGTTGCATATATTCTTCTCCAATCGTATTTAATTAAAAGAAAAGTAGGGGTCAGAAAAGTATAAACTCACACAAACAAGCTTTAGTGTATTACATTAAGGATTAGAGTTTGCTTAAATAAGGTGTCAAATATGAGTCTTGTGGATGTAAAAAAATCTGATGGATTTTTGGGCATGAGGTTTAATAATCTCAAAGAGTACTAATATACACGCTCGTGAAGATGACCATCCCGAATATATGGTCCTGTGAACTTACAATTCATGTTCTTTACATCCACATTACTCATACCTAAGTCAATATTTAACTAAACTCAAATCCAAAGAAATCCAAACCTGGGTCTCTATTCTTCTACAATCATATTCCGAAGAAAAGTAGGAGTCAGAAATGTATAAACTCACACAAACAAGCTTGTTCATGTATTACATGAAGGACTAGAGTTTGCTAATTAATTAGAGTTTCAGATATGAGTCTTGTGGATGTAAAAAACATATGACGGATTCTTGGGCATATAATCTCAAAGAGTAATAATACACTCGCTCGTGAAGATGACCATCCAAGATATATGATCATGTGAACTCCCAATTCATGTTCTTTACATCCACATTACTCGTTCCTGACGCAATATTTAACTAAACTCAAATCCAATGGAACTAAAACCTAGGTCTCTATTCTTCTACAATCATATTTAGAAGAAAAATAGGAGTCATAAATGTATAAACTAACTCAAACAAGCTTGTGCATGTATTACATAAAGGACTAGAGTTTGTTTAAATATGGTTTTAGATATGAGTCTTGTGGATGTAAAAAAACATTTGACGGATTCTTGGATATGAGGTTTAATAATCTTAAAGAGTAATAACATACTCTCTCGTGAAGATGACCATCCTAGATATATGATCATATGAACTCCCGATTCATGTTCTTTACATCCACATTACTCGTACCTGAGTTAGTATTTAACTAAACTCAAATCCATAACCCACACCTAGGTTTCTAAGTGCATATTCTTCACCAATCTTATTAAAAACAAAAATAGGAGTAAAAAATTATAAAATCACACAAACATGCTTGTGAGGATGATCATCGTGGATACATGATCATGTGAACTCCCGGTTCATATCCTTTACATCCACATTACTCATACCTGAGTCAGTATTTAACTAAACTCAAATCCATGACCCACACCTGGATTTCTAAGTGCATATATTCTTCACCAATCTTATTAAAAAGAAACCTACAAGTAAAAAAATTATAAATCACACAAACAGGCTTTTGTATTGCATAAAGAACTGGAGTATGCTTAAATAAGGTCTCATATATGAGCCTTGTGAATGTAAAAAACATTATTGGACGGATTCTTAGGCACGAGGTTTAACTATCTCAATGTGTAATAATATACTCCCTCGTGAAGATGACCATCCCTTATATATGATCATGCAGATTCTGGCGTCCTAACTAACCCATGCCACTCCTTTACCTTCTCCACCTTTGCAACCTTTAAAATCGAGGTCAGGCCTTGAAGAAAGAGAGGTTATTACTAGGTAACAAATTTAGCACCGAAATTAGTACTATTCGTCCTCCTAAAGAAAGAAAGATACTTATTCTCCCAAACTCCAAATCTCTCAATGAATTTCTGCTTAACCACATTCCAACTTCTCTTATCCCTACCTTTACCTCCCACCAGTAGACCCAAATAATTAAAAGGGAAGGAACTAACCGAACAATTTAAGCGTGTGGCCATCTATCAATTTCGATCTCCCCACCCCCTGAGGTTGCTCTTCTTGAATATAACTACCATCATCAAATTATTGCTTTGAAATAAAAACATATAATAATCAATAAACCAAATACACACTTAAGACCAAAAAAAGAAAAGATAATGGGATATACTATAAATAAGTAGGCCGCTGCAAGCAAGCTGCAGGCTGGTGGCCTGCAACTACTTGCTAGCAGCAGACTAGCGACGTGCTGCTCATCAAGAGCAGCAGGCTGCTCGCCTGGTGTTAATCTAGTCCAATTCTTTACTTCTTATAGATTTGTTTTTAGTATATATAGAGTATGTTTTTTGTATTCAGTTTATTAATGAGAAAATGTGTATATTTTATCTAATAAACTTAAATTAAGTAAATATTACATCATACTAATCATTAGTCTTTTTTTTTTTTTTTTTTTCTTTTGAGCAAAAGGAAATTATATTGCAATCTCAAATAACAGATACATCATGATTTTGGAATGGCAGAATATCAAGCCCATCCAAATCGCAAGTAGTATGTTTAGCAAGTACATGAGCAGCTTTATTACAGTTTCTAGAAATGAACTCAAAAGAAATAGAATTAAAATGCAGAGCCAGCTCCTTAATATCAACAACAATATTCCCAGTATCAGACAAAGAAATCACTGCCTGGCTTATCTCCTGTATCACAGCTTTGCAATCAGATTGACAAATTCCACAGCAACATGGTAAAAACCATACTCCAGTGCCACCAATAAAGCTTCTTTTATTGCCAAAGCCTCCGCGTGCTTAGCTGAAAATACATTTCGCAAACACCGACATCACCATCTGATAGCAGAGCCATTCCAGATACGAACTACACAACCCAGTCTAGCATTATGATCTGCAAATGTTGCATCAACATTGACCTTCATCTCCACAAACTCATGCGGCCTCCAAACTTGCTGATGGTCCTGCCGGTTATGCGCAACTGCAGAACACGCCTGGGCCTGTTTATACCATTGTAAGTACTGAACCGCAAATGACACAATCTCCTTTTGGCTCTGGTCCGTGTCCCTCATCGTTGTGGTACCAGAGTGCGGAAGTGTAGGTTTTTAGACCAAATATATCGAGAAGTTAAGAAAGACGATAAAAATAACACCCTATTGAACCTTCTGAAAGATCCATAACTTCTTCTTGCCCTTTTTACTTCGACGGGTCAGAAACCTTTAGTCAACCAAGTCCATCAAAACGACTCAATGGACCGATAAAAAGGAAAAATGCCCTCTCTTTAATACGTCAGGAGGAGAAGCAGAACGGAAATGAAAAAGAAAAAAGAAAAAAGGCTCGAAATCCGAGTTCTTCGAAACAACCTGAGTTTTAGGTGGAAAAACCCTCCGTAAATAGAGGTAAAAAACCACCGGCGAGAGAGCCAAAATTTTCACTATATGGTATTGGGAGTACAAGAAATATTCCTCAACTACTTGTAAAGAAATCTCTACGGGTTTATAATATACCCGAACAACAGTAGAGAATACAAGTGAAACAATAAAGAGGAAATATGTGAGAGTGGAGTGTATGAATTGTGTTGGAGGTATGAGTGATGAGGTGCTGAGGTGATTTGAGAAGCTGGGCGAGGAACTAAATTTATAGGCCAAAGAGTTCAACTCTTGAGCAGTTCACCGTCCATATGGTCTTCTTCACTTCAATAATCTCAAGCTGCAAATTGCTGAGGCATTTAATAGCCTACAATTGTTTAACATGTGAAAGCAAGCAGCATGCAAACACTCCATTCAATTTTCCAACCTTTGCAATAGTACTATTTTCCCTTTTACATTCCAAAATTTGACTGAACAAATTTGAGGCACATCCAACAAATCTCCACCTTGACTCAAATTTGGAAACGTACTCTCTTCGTCATGGGATCTTTGCTCAAGCGTGAATGAAACCAGCTAAGCTCCGACAATGATCGAACTTCCCTGGTGTGAATGGCTTAGTCAACATATAAAAATTTCCCCCTTTCGAAGGAACTCGAGAAGGACCCAAAATATCAGAGTGAATATAATCCCGTGTACCTTTAGTTCTGCAAGTGGCTTTAGAAAAGCTGATTGTTTACCAGAAATGGAAGGTTCGCAGAAATCAACCTTGACGGTACAATGGCTTCTGGAATGACCTTTCTTGTTGAGGACCATTCCCTGCTCACTCATGTGACCCAATCTCTTCGAGTTGCCGATGTCGGATGATGCTCGAGCTTTGGAACCTGTAATGGTTAAATCCTGCAACACATACAAACTATCAAATCGATTTGCCTTTAGTAACACAAGATCACCTTTGGACACTTTTAAAACTCCACCTTCAGCTGAGTACCTACACCCAGATGACCCAAGGGTGCCTAAAGAAATGAGACTCCGTATCAAATCGGGGACATGCCTGACACCAGTTAAAGTTCTAACGAATCCATCATGTATTTTAAATTTAACTGTACCGTTGCCGACAACTTTGCATTTAGCATTGTTTGCCATCGAGACAAGACCACCATCAACAGGTTCATAGGAGGTAAAATAATCTCTATTAGGAGACATATGAAATGTACATCCAGAATAAAAAATCCACTCGTTTTTAGACTTATACTCAGTGTCAGTTGCTAATAATAACTCCCCATCGGATGATATCTCAACATTACTAGCTTCAGCATGGTTTTCAGGTTGTTTACCCTTAGCTTCTCTTTCTTGCTTATTTTTCAAGTTAAAGCATTCAGAGATTTCGTGTCCCTTTGTCTTGCAATAACGACAAAACTTAGAGTTTTTACCTCTAGATTCTTCACTCTTCCCTCTAACAAATAATCCCACGACCAAATTTTCAGAACGAATTTCAGAATCATATTTTTGTTTGGCTAAAAGGTGGGACTTGAAATCATCAAAGGATAAGGTATCAAATTTACCATATAACATGATTTCTTTGAAATGTCGGTAAGAGGGTGGTAGTGAAACAATAAGCAGTACGCCTTTATCCACATCATCAGTTTTGACATCCTAATTTTCCAAATCAACGATAATGGAATTAAACACATTTAAATGAGATTGAATAGGAGTACCTTCTGAGATACGGAGTGTGAACAGGTGTTCCTTTAGCCGGATTTTGTTTGCCATACTTTTCGTCATGTACAAAGACTCCAGCTTACTCCATAAGCCTTGAGCGGTCTTTTCATGTAAGACATCTTGTAACACCTCCCGGGTAAGACACAACTGAATGATGGTCAGCACCTTTTCATCCATCTGTTCCCACCCATGATCCGTCGTAGTTGTTGGCATTTTTGATTTGACCTCCAAAGCCTTCTTTACACCATTTTGACTGAGAACGACTTCCATGTGTCGCCAAATACCAAAACTCATTTTACCATCAAACTTCACGATATCGAATCTGGTCGTCATTGTGAAAGACTACTCTGGCTCGATCTGATACCAGTTTGTTGTGGTACCAAACTGTGGAAGCGTAGGTTCTTAGACCAAATATATCAAGAAGTTAAGAAAGATGATAAAAATAACACAGAGTTTTAGGTGGAAAAACCCTCCGTAAATAGAGGTAAAAAACCACCGGCGAGAGAGCCAAAATTTCCACTATAAAGTATTGGGAGTACAATAAATATTCCTCAACTACTTGTAAAGAAATCTCAACGGGTTTATAATATACCCGAACAACAGTAGAGAATACAAGTGAAACAATAAACATGAAATATTGAGTGTGGAGTGTATGAATTGTGTTGGAGGTATGAGTGACGAGGTGCTGAGGTGATTTGAGAAGCTGGGCGAGGAACTGAATTTATAGGCCAAAGAGTTCAACTCTTGAGCAGTTTAACATGTGGTCTTCTTCACTTCAATAATCTCAGACTGCAAATTGCTGAAGCATTTAATAGCCTACAATTGTTTAACATGTGAAAGCAAGCAACATGCAGACACTCCATTCAATTTGCCAACCTTTGCAATAGTACCATTGTCCCTTTTACATTCCAAAATTTGACTGAACAAATTTGAGGTACGCGTACATCCAACACTCATGCACCTGCGAATTCCGTCTGAACCATAGACTCTAACGGAAAATTGCAAAAAGCTCCAACGTCTCTTTATCCACCTTACTGCGAACATAATCCAACCAATTTTCCACACCCACCACATCTGTATAAATATGTCCATTCAAAGCCCACATGTTGAAAATTTGTATTTGGGAGGTTTTATTTTTTGGAGAATTTGTTGTGAAGTAGAAAGTAATGAATTTATTATATATGAAATTGTTTGTTGTATTTTGTATGACTTTAACAGGTTTGGGTCTTATTTGTAATATTTAATTTTTTTTTTTATAAATTACAAATAAATTTTCAACTTTTAGAAAAAATGGTTAGTATATACGTGTAACAATCCCTAAAAATTTGCTGCATGTTTGGGTTTGGGTTTGTGAGAGGCCTTTTGAATAGTAGCGTGAGAAGTGAATAGTGATTACTGTTGAAAGGGGTTTCTGAAATTAGGTTTGAGTTGAGTTAGTAAAATGTAGTAGGATATAGGGGGAATATTAATAGGTATGATGATGATTGGTGATGATTGGTTGATTGAATGATTGGTTAGTTATAGTTAGTTGTATTGGGATTGTAGAAGAATGTATTGGAAATTGAGTAGATTTGGTTGCGAATTGAATTTTTTAATATAAGATGAATTATATAAACGATAATTTAGTAAAATTAGAACCTGAATGTACAAAATTTCTGCGTCATTCCTGGATTTATTTACTTTTTTCGTTTTTTTTTTCTTATTAAAGAAAGAAACAAGTTGAGGTCGGGGAAAACATTTGAATGCGTATTACGAAATATTATAGCGGTGAAAATATGATTTATTTAGTTTATGACAATAATCATACGACTATACGTTCGGTACACACGGTGTCCAACAATACAAATACGAAACTAGTTACCCTTAGGGCGAACCGGAAGGGTTTACAAATATAATATGACAAGGATATATTAGGAAGTTCAATTTTTTCCGTGCCCCAACTACTTATGCTCGTCCGAATACACCGGCATGCTCGACGGAAAAGGGGAATAGAAAGGGGGACAGAGAGAATGTTGTCCCTAGAGAGAGAAAGAAATGCAAATAATGGGAGAAAACGCATTTGAATAGTATCTACAGGGGCATAAGGCTTTTTAATTGAAAGCCAATTGTAAGTGGGCTTCTCTACAGGGCCAGAGGCCTTTCAAGTTGGAAGCCAAACATGCAGTTATTGCATGTTTGGGTTTGGGTTTGTGAGAGGCCTTTTGAATAGTAGCGTGAGACGTGAATAGTTATTACTGTTGAGAGGGTTCTGAAATTAGGTTTGGGTCTGAGTTAGTAAAAGGTAGTAGGATATAGGGGGAATATTAATAGGTATGATGATGATTGGTGATGATTGGTTGATTGAATGATTTGTTAGTTATAGTTAGTTGTATTGGGATTGTGGAAGAATGTATTGGAAATTGAGTAGATTTGGTTGGGAATTGAATTTTTTAATATAAGATGAATTATATAAAGATAATTTAGTAAAATTAGAACCTGAATGTACAAAATTTCTGCGTCATTCCTGGATTTATTTATCTTTTTTCGTTTTTTTTTTTTTTTTTAATTAAAGAAAGAAACAAGTTGAGGTCGGGGAAAACATTTGAATGCGTATTACGAAATATTATAGCGGTGAAAATATGATTTATTTAGTTTATGACAATAATCATACGACTATACGTTCGGTACCACACGGTGTCCAACAATACAAATACGAAACTAGTTACCCTTAGGGCGAACCGAAAGGGTTTACAAATATAATATGACAAGGATATATTAGGAAGTTCATTTTTTTCCGTGCCCCAACTACTTATGCTCGTCCGAATACACCGGCATGCTCGACGGAAAAGGGGAATAGAAAGGGGGACAGAGAGAATGCTGTCCCTAGAGAGAGAAAGAAATGTAAATAATGGGAGAAAACACATTGAATAGTATCTACAGTGGCATAAGGCTTTTTAATTGAAAGTCAATTGTAAGTGGACTTCTCTACAGGGCAAGAGTCCTTTCAAGTTGGAAGCCAAACATGCAGTTGACCCCTAAAATTTGATCCTGGGCCACTGCTTCTACACTTCTTCCCGACCATCTTTTTCGTACTCTTTCTATATTTTTTCCACAAAGTCTTTCTTCTCTTGGTTTTCCTCAGACCTCGCTCATTTTGTTCTTATCTAAGCTTCGTTCTTCTTTGTATTCAGTAATTTTCTAATCTAAGCCTCACTTTTCTTTGTATTCAGTAAGGTTGACATATTGGCCGTGGAAACTTATGCGCGTGTGTAAAACGTGGGAAGATACTTCATGATGAGGTAACCCAATTTAGGCCATCAAATTTGAGGAGATTAAGATAATGAGGCGGTGACAACATTAATTGAGTCATCAACATTCATTTATTATATTTAATCAGTTGAATTAATTGCATTGGCCTGGTTATTCCGACTTTAACATTTACGTCCTAAATATAATAGCGAACATATATTCAAATAGAAATTCATACGATTTATACTATTGTATCCTTTCTTAGGCTTCGTTTGGATATAAAATCGTCAAGTCAAAGATATTGACAGACCGGGACGTACATTTAACCACCGTTCGAACCCAAGAAATAATATATCGAATCACTACTTGGCGGAATCTCCTCTATGAGCCGTACCATCATACTTTTTCCAAAAGTAAAATATTATATGTGACCTTAATTTTCATTACCAATAATTAATTTCTTCTCAAGAGGGTTAAAAAGGTTCGGGTTGTTACATGTGGTGTTCCTGCAACAGTTAATTTATGCAATGAAGCAGAAATATTTTCAGTTTTTTTTTTTTTAAGAAGCAAAAAAATAAAACAATATATATATATATATATATATATATATATATATATATTGTTGAAGGGTAATTCGTGTTTCTCTCTAAGTTCGCAATGAGTCGCTAGTCTAAGTCATTCTAGTTCTTCTTCTTGTAGTATCACTCTGAGATAGGAAATGAGCCTTCTTGTAGCTTCCTCGTACCTGAAATAGACTAGAGGGGGGGGGGGTTAGTGTCTCTTGCCCGGTCTGTAAGGTATCAGACCGGAGAGGCGACTTTACGAGTAGGGAGTTGTGAGGCTTCCCTAGTATGAGTAGTAAATGTGGTGGTCGAGAGGTGCTATTAATGCTTACTGTTGAGGAGTAAATGAGGCCTTTATATACTTGTGACCCTTCAACTTCTGGTAGTGTAGGATCGTGACACGTGTACGGATAGGATTGAGGCCTTCCTCGGCCCAGGCCCATTAAGGAGGTCCATGGGCCTTGGCCCAAGGGAGCAACCATGGCTGGTCGCTCAGGGTCCTCGTGCCTTCCTTGTGCGTGGATGATGCGAGTAGTGTCCTGCTCAGTTTCTGTCAAGGAGCGTTACCTTGACGTAAGGTCTCCTCGAGCCCGAGAGATGCTCCTCGAGCTCACTGGCAGCTTTGTCCTTGTGAGGAGCTTATTTTGAGGGTTGTCCTCCCAGTGATGGTCGGACCCTATGTTGGTCGGTCCACACCTTAGTGATATACTTGGGTGTGGTCGTGCCCCTTGAGGGACGGCATATGATGCTTTGTCGCGCTCTTAGACCGCTCCAGTTCCTATATATATATATATATATATATATATATATATATATATATATATATATATATATATATATATATATATATATATATATATATATATATATATATATATATATATATATATATATATATATATATATAGGATAAAAAGGTAGAACATTATTACAACTATAAAGCTTCCAAGTGCATAAGGGATGCACAATCACACAAGAACTCCTACTTAGAACTCAACCCAACTAGATGAAGCATAAAAGCATGTTCGAACCTCACATTCGTTATGGTCATACCTCAACCTTAATCACCACCCACGTCTAGTATGTCAACTCACAAGCGAGAAGCCAAGAGTTAGGGGGTGACGAGTTGAACCAACAACTCTAATCAAGGCTACCAGAGAGGAATATCTTTCGTTGCTAGTTTAGATAACTAAGCAAGAAAACAAAAAATGATGTTCTCCGGTAGAGTACAAACCAATCACAAACGGACGAAGACACATGACACACCTCACGTTAGAAGAAGAAGAGGACTAAATAGAAGCAACCTAAAACAATAAAGCAAAGGAATCCATGCAAAGTAACAACACAGACAACCAAAACAGAACCGCGGCTGCTACTGTCAATTTGCTGCTGCTACTGTCAACACAAAACCACGGCTGCTAATGTCAAATTGCTGCTGCTACTGTCAACACATGTTAGGAAACTTGTAATTTTGATGAGCAATTAACCATGCTAAATTAAGGAAAGTCCCCCTAGTTTCCAAGTATCTTTGTAGAAGATAGTTGAGGAACTATGTTGAAGTATAGGTCGAGCAGAGCCTCGACTAGTAGTGGGCGAAAAAAGATTTCCGTATTCGCACCTTGGCATCTTTCCCTCCTCCTATCTCTCCCTCCCCCCCCCTTTTTATAGGGTGCGAGCAGACGTTGCTCGGACCGTATGAAAAGAGGTATTTTGCTGGGAAGAGATCGGATCCGGGTAAGTATTCCTTGGTGGAATGGAATGACTTCCTGCCGCTTTTTCTTTGCAAAGTATCTCGCGGAGAGATACTTGTGTAAAAGGAATGGAGTGACTTCCTGCCGCTTTTTCTTTGCAAAAATCTCGCGGAGAGATACTTGTGTAAAAGGAATGGAATGACTTCCTGCCGCTTTTTGTTTGCAAAGTATCTCGCGGAGAGATACTTGTGTAAGAGGAATCTCGAGGAGAGATATCTCTATGAGCGGCTCCTCGATCCACTGCCACGTGTCCGTCGATTTTTTGCTTTTCTAACATTTTTCTCAGTGTTGTCTCGAGGAGCAAACATTATGGTCGTCGATCTGTCTCTGTGTGGTCTCGAGTAGGGGGGTGCTCGCGCTACGAATTGACTGTCCGTGGTTAGGTAATCCGCTCCGGCCTTGGGAACTGTGCCCGCTCCAGAGCGGGAGCGTGGAGGGCAAAACGGGTAATTCGCCAGGCGGCCGTGATCTGGGTCGTTGATCTTGGGTACGTGGTCGGTCCGGATGGCGCGAGGGCATGCGTCGTTTCGTATCCCCGAGATACCCTTCTATAAATAGGTCAACACTCGGTCATTCCACACTTTTCGCAATCCGAATATTCAGAGCTAAAAAGAGAGAGCGAGGAGAGTTTCAGTGATCGACGAGTGTGAGTGATCGAGACAAGTGACGCGCGAGGAGCTTTTCCGGTGTGCAGAATCCGATTTTCAAGCGAATTTACGACTTTTCCGGCTTCCTTTCCGGTTTCAAACCTTCACCCACTTAATAACAAGTAAGTTTCCGGTTACTTGCCTTTAATTTCTTCTCTTTTTGCTTGAATTTCTTGCCCTTTCGCTTTACGGTTTCCTCTTTTGCTTCTCGGTTTCGCCCTTTATATTTCGGTTTCGCCCCTTTTTGATTTCGTCTTCCCGGAATGATGTTATCTGAATAATTACCGGTGGATTGACGCCTGAGAACGCATTGGACCTAATAAAACTGTAAACGGACCTGTAAACGGACTTTAATGGAATCGAATTGGATCGATTTGACTTGCATGGCCGTAGGAGTAGCTCCCTGTTCTTTATGCCTTTGTTTTCTTTGTTGTATACCCCTTGTCGCCTCCTCCTTAGATTAAGGCCGTAGTTGTAACTGTAGGAGGTCTTTTCGGGCGGTTGGTCGCTCGTGTACTCTTCGATTTTTTTTATATGCATGCTCGCTCTTTGCCTGTTTCGAGCGGTTGGTCGCTCCATGTATGCTCCTCGCTCCACTTATGCTTTACTGTAGAGTAGCTTCTTTTCTTTCGTTTGAGATTTTTCTCCGTTCGGGAGGTCGAACGTAATGAATATACCTAAAAGGACCTCTCGGGACTACCACAAACCATCCTAACTTCTTCTTTGCCCACCTTTAGGATGTCCGAGAGGAGCGATGACAGTCAGAACCAGTCGGCCACTGGAGAGTATGGGAGCGACCATACTACGTCGCCTGATACGTCAGACGTATCGGCGACCTTCCTTGATGATACTATAGAGCAGGCTGCTGATGAGCCTCAGACCGAGCAGGGCGGCGAGCAGGCTGCTGAGGAAGGGGATGAAGAGACCGAGAGCGAGGAGGATCTCTATCAACTTGTTGCCCGTAAGAGGCGTCGTACAGAGGACGATGACTTTATGACGACCGGACCGAGGCGGAAGGTGGCCCTTCTAATCCTGGTGTGTCCGCGGAGTTAATTACTCGCGCTTCCCAAGTCCATGGGCGTAACTATGGGGCAGTTAATGTGATCCCTCCCGCCGACATCAGGATCGAGGAGATGGATGACACGGAGAGGCCGGAGTTAGCCTTAGCCCTTTATGAGGAGGGTGAACACTCGACCCAACGCGGGAAGGCCCCAATTCCCGTTCAGATCATCGATAGCGATGAGACGGAAGAGGAGAGTGAGGAGGATGATGAAGCTACCTCTCCTCGGACTAGTCCCCCTTCGAAGAGGGTTAGGTTTCCTCCACAAACCACTAGGAGGACAGTTATTACCGATGAGGAGGATGATGAAGTTCCTTTGTCGATCGGAGATGCGAACAGGGATGAAGCTGGTCCGAGCACAAGGTCTCCTTCCTTCTCGGAAGGGCAAAGACGGGCCATTAGAGATGCGAAGAGATTCGCGCGCGAGGAGGAGACTAGCTACCACTCTATCGATCCGACCACGATAGATTTCACTTTTCCGAGTGGGACCCGAGCACCCAATCCACTCGAGGACCAGGAGGGTGAGATGCGCCTTGCTCAGATGGCTGCTGACAAGAAGAAAGCGGAGAAGAGAGCGAGCAAGCATTCTCGCTCTGGCAAGTCCAAGAAGGCGAAGGTTGTCGAGGAGCCAGAGCCTAAAACCACTAAGGTTGCTGAGAAGAAATTTACGAAAGTGCCCGCACAGTAGACCTCCCCGATCCTCAGGGCGAGAAGAACGAGGATGGCATTATCCCGACCACCTCTTCTACTGTCAAAGTCGAGGAGATTCCCACACTTAGATGGAAGTATTCTCTTCCTGAGAATAAGTTTGACATCCTCGTGCCCAAGGAGGACCAAACGTTTTACAATGCTCCTCCTGGGTACATGGCTGTCCATTGCTTGAGCTTGGATCGAGGATGGATTCTACCATTCTGTGATGCTTTCCGAGACATCTTCAACACTCTGGGGATCGCTCCTTGGCAGCTGGTGCCAAGTGCCTTTGGCACCTTGGTATGTTTTGGAGTCTTTTGCATGAAGAAGGGGATCGAGCTGAATTTCCACAACTTCAACCAATTGTTCCGGGTCTCGATGAGCTCCGGGAACAAGTACTTCTATTATTTCAACGATCGACCAGGGTTGGGCTTCATCATGGACGCTCCCAGCTCCTCGGGCTACAAATGGTATCATAGGTACTTCTACATCAGGAAGAGGAAGTTGCCTAACATGACCGAGGAGGAGGTGGAGTGGGGAGTACCCAAACTCATGTTCCGAGGAAAGATAGCGGACAAGCATCCTTTGCCCGAGGAGTCCGATCCTTGGGTCGTGGAGCTCGAGGAGCAAAATCGGGGACCCCATCCCGAGACGTATTTTTATTGGGGACTAGTTCTCCAGCCACTTCCATTTTTGGCGGGCCTTTCGCCCTATGCTTACACAGGGTATATCGGGAACCGATATACCAAAAAAGTCCTCTTCGGTAAGCTGGTAGAAAGTAGCTTTACACTTGTATTTTTGTTTCTTTGCTTTCTTTGTTTGTTTGTAGTATTTCCTCGCTTTTTTCCACTCCTCGTCGATTCTTATTGCTCCTCGATCGTACTGACTCGTATTTATTATCTTGCAGCTTATTGGTTCCAGTGGATCATGTCGAAGACTTTGGCTGTGAAAGAGGAACAAAGGAGAAAGCAGAGGCTAGCCAACAAGCAAACGAAGATCCTCGGTTCTCTAAATTTGACCCCTCCTCGGAACGCCGCGCATCATCGGGATGCTTTAGTTCAGGAGGGGCTCGATACGAGAGAGAACCCCGTGGAGGCCATCAAGAGGGCCGAGGAGGAGGCGGCAGCGAAGAGGGCCAAGGAGGCTAAAGAGGCCGAGGAGGAGGCCCGAAACACCATCGAGGCGGAGAAGAGGCCCGAGAGGCCGGTGGCGAAGAAGGGAGCGAGGAAGCTCAATCTCGGGGGAACCAATGAACCTGCCCGCAAGAAGGGTAAGGTCGCCGCTTCTGGAGATGAAGTGAAGCGGCTCATTCAGATGAGCGACCTTGATCGGGCGCACGAGCTCAGCATGTGCTCGCTCCAGGTACTTTTCTTCATTCTTTTTGTTGTAAACTTTTCTAAGTATAAAAATTTTTCCTCCTCGCTAACTGTGTCTTCTTTTTGCAGCTCGAGAACTTAAAGGAGGCTTATGGCCAAGTTGCTGCTGATAGAGCCGACATAGGGGTCGTGATCGAGGACCTCGAGAAGAAGCTTGCTGCTTCAGAGTCTAAAGCCAAGGTCTCGGAGGCTGAGGCCGGGAAGCTGAAAATCAAGGTGGACGAGCTCGAGAAGGAGCTGTCCCGGGAGAAGTCGAGGAGCAAGAGCTTCAAGGGTGCCTACGCTACTTTATCCATTTGCATGGAAAAGTTCAAGGCCAGCGTCCTGTCCTTCTTGAAGGGAAGCCGAGTCGCCGCTGCTCGCGACTTCATGTCCTCGGTCACCTACAAGCTAGCCCAGAGAGACGTGCAAGTGGCGTCTCGCGAGGAGGGCTTCTTTTCTTGCGTTGGCCAGCTGAAGAGGGTCAACTTGCTCCCGGCCGACTTCGATCCTGATGATCACGAGGATTTGCATCCTGGAAGGCGAGAGGATCTTACTCCTTACCCTGATGAGGAGATTACCGAGGAGATGCACGAGGCGTGCGAGTTTGGTGAGCTGGTGACCGACCCTGAAGTTCCATATCCTAGCAAGCCAGCTTACCTTCCCGCCTGGGTGCCCGAGTGCTTAAGGAGCGGGATAATCTATCCGTTCGAGAAGGCAGCTCTTCGGAACGCTGCTTGGGTAAAGTTGAGTGATCCGGTCTTCGGGAGGGCAGCCGACTTCGTCGAGCCAGAGCTGACCATGTATGAGAAGGCTATCGAAGAGGCTCAGGCTCTGGAGCGAGACAACGCTGAAGGCCCTGAAATGAGCACTATGCGAGGAGCTGCCAGCGCGACCACCCCGGTCACTGAATTCACTGATAGTCGCACTCGTTAAGACCGGGGAGCCTCTTGAAGACTGAGTATGCTCGGGCCTGTTGTAATCTTTTCCATTTTTCCGTACTTGCATTTATTTCCGAACAAATTTCATTCGGCCCTTTGTGGCACTCCTCGCAACACATGTGTTTGTAATATAAGTTTTTCTGTTGTTGTTTCATCGCTACTCTTTTCTTTCAATAAAATGCATTGCTCTTCGCTTTCTTACTTATACTTGTGTTTTTACTAATTCCAATTTTTGTTATGACGTATAACTTGGATAGAGTAGTCAAACACGTATAAGTTAGAATCGAGAACCAATGTTCTTCGCTACAAGCTCTTCGAACTATCAACATAGATTCTGCGCTTCTCGATCGTTTTGACCACTTAAGAAAGAATTCTAAGTGTTGAACTTAGAAAAATTTCCAAGTGTTGAGTTTAGAAAGACTGGAAGTCGCTCTTCCTCGATTACTTCCGTCTCCTCGCTTTTTCTTCTTTGAATGGTTTCCTGATTAATTTTCTCATAGAGTTTAGAGAGCGGGGAGGGTTCCCCTTAATCATGGAAATTGACTAGCTTTTATGTAGGTCAAGTAAGCTTTCTCGATCGAGTAGTCTTATTTTTTGAGTATAGTAGCTCTATACTTGAACATTTTCTTGTTGAAAGATAGACATTGTATTGATTTGTCGGAAATGCAATTACAATGGGGGCTCCTCGGCCGGCTTGCTTACAACAACTTCTTAACAAAAACAAGAGGTACCTCTCACTTGGACCAGTGAGGAATCCTTCTCGGTATATTTCCCATGGGTTCTTCCAAAAGGCTTTTTTCTCCTCACAACTTCAAGCGTAAAATCTCTGGAGGTTAGAAGTATTCCATGGGTTCTTTAGTACTCTTCCCTCCATGTCTTGAAGACGATAACTTCCATTGGACCTTGCTTCAATTATCTTGTAGGGGCCTTCCCATTTGGGTTGCATCTTCCCCACTTTGCCCAGGATGTCCGCTCTTCGGAGTACTAGGTCTCCTACTTGGAAGTCTCTCTCTCTTACGCCTTTGTTGTAGGTCTTTGCGATGAGTGCTTGATATCTGAGGATATTGGCCAAGGCGTTGGTCCTCGCTTCGCTGATTGTCTCCAGGTCGAAGAGTCTCTCTGTATGATTGTCCTCGGGTTGATACCCTTGGATTCTGAGGGTTTCTACCGCCACTTCTGCTGGTATGACCGCTTCGGACCCATAAACTAGCGAGAAGGGAGTCTCTCTTGTAGCTGTCTTTGAAGTAGTGCGGTATGCCAACACCACTCCATCAAACTCGTCGACCCAGTCCTTGTTGGTGGCGAACCTCTTCTGCAAGTTGTTGACGAGGATCTTGTTGACGGCCTCTGTTTGCCCATTGGATTGAGGATGTCCTACGGAGGTATACCTCCTCTCAATCTTCATTTCCTTGCACCATTCATTGAATCTTTGGCCACAAAATTGAGCACCATTATCCGAGATGAGGACCCTTGGCAAGCCAAATCGACACACGATGTTCCTCCATACGAAGTTCATCACTCTTTGTTCGGTGATAGTAGATACTGCTTCAACTTCCGCCCACTTGCTAAAGTATTCGACCGCAACAATGATGAACTTCTTTTGACCCGTGCCTCTTGGAAAAGGACCGACTATGTCGATGCCCCATATGTCGAAAGGGCAAGTAATGGCTATGGGCATGAGAGGTTTCGCCGGGACGTTGATCAAATTGGCGTGCATTTGACACTCCTCGCACTTTCTCACAAATAGGGCAGAGTCTTCGCGAACAGTGGGCCAGTAGTATCCTTGTCGAATGACTTTTTGCGCGAGGGTTCTTCCTCCGGCATGGTCTCCGCAACTTCCTCGATGCATTTCTCCGAGAAGTTTTTGAACTTCATGCTCGGCGACGCATCTCAAGTAGACTCCCTCGAAAGACCTTTTGTACAAGTAGTCTCCTTGCACGATGTATCGAGGAGCTTTTCCCTTGATTCTCCTCGCTTCAGCCTTGTCACGAGGAAGGCTTCCATTTTGAGATATGTAGTTATCTCTTGCATCCAATTCGGTTGATCGTCAATTGCCAAGACGTTTGGCTTTGATGACCACAAAGATGATGCGTTGATTCTCATGAGTATCACGTTCCGGGTATCAACTCCTCCGGAGGCTGAAGCATACTTTGATAGGGCATCTGCTCTTTGATTGAGATCTCTCGAAAACTTTTCAATCTTACAACTTTCGAATTTTTGGATTTCTTCCGTGATGGCGCTCTTGTATTCAGCAAGTGAGTCTTTCTTGGTTCTGAATTTCCCCGAGATTTGCTTCTCGGCCAGTTGGGAATCAGTGAAGAGATGTAGCTTCTTCACTTCCAATGACTTCGCCATACGTAGAGCTATGAGGATGGCTTCATATTCTGCTTCATTGTTGGAGACCGGGAAACTAAGAGTAACGGCGTACTCGAGTTCAGCCCCTCCGGGACTCTTGAAGTATATTACTATCCCGCCATTTTTTCCTGATGAGGATCCATCAACGTGAAGAATCCACACGTCTCCATGGTTGACTAATTCTTTGGGTTTTGGAGAGACGGTCTCCGTACCCTTTGGCTCGTCGATTTTCTCCGCAAGGAACACTTCATGCCTTTTTCTTTTGGTTTGGGACATCGCTTTGAGCTCTTTTAAAGCGTCTTCCAGAGCTTGCATTGGGTTGTTTTGACGGGGTTGCTCTTCGACCATCATCATAGCACTCTTGTTTCCGAAAGGTTTTCCTCTGAAGTTCCTTTTGAGGGATACTCCACGAGGAAGTCGGCTATGACTTGTGCTTTCTTGGCCACGGGTGCTTGATAGTCGATGTTGTACTCACTTAATTCGATCGCCCATCTTGCCATTCTTCCCGAATTTTCGGGTTTTCCGAGGACTTGCTTGAGAGGTTGCTTTGTCAAAACAACAACCTGTGAGCACCAAAGTAGGGTTTTAACCTCCTTGCAGTATAAACGAGGGCAAAGGAAAGCCTCTCGATATCCATGTACCGCGTTTCAGCCCCGGCAAGTACTTTGCTCAAGTAGTAGATGGGCAAGTGGTCGTTCCCTTGATTCGTACCAAGACCGAGCTGATAGCTTCCCCGGTTGCTGCTAGGTACAAGTAGAGTACCTCTCCTTCTACGGGTTTCGACAATAGAGGAGGAGCGAGTAGGTATTCTTTCAGCTTCTCGAAGGCTTCCTCGCACTCCTTCGTCCACTCGAAGTGGCTGCTCTTTCTCAACACCTTGAAAAAAGGTAGATTTTTCTCGGCAGACCTCGAGATGAATCTACTCAACGCAATTGATTTTCCGACCAATTGTTGCACCTCATTGATGGATTGAGGTTGTGGAAGATCGAGGATGGCCTTTATCTTTTCGGGGTTGCTTCTATTCCTCTTTCTGTCACCATGTAACCGAGGAACTTCCCCCCTTTGACTCCAAGGTACACTTCGCCGGGTTGAGCTTCATTCCATACTTTCTTTGAGAGAGCATTTTGCCAGGTAACCTACATGTTGCTCCTCGGTCTTGCTCTTGACGAGCATGTCATCGACATATACTTCCATTGTTTTACCCAGCTCTTCTTTGAACATTTTGTTAACCAACCTCTGATAGGTCGCTCCGGCGTTCTTAAGACCAAATGGCATCACGTTGAAGCAATACACATTGCCATTAGCGAAGAAGGCAGTCTTAGGCACATCATCTTTGGCCATTTTGACCTGGTAGAAGCCCTGGTATGCATCCATGAAACTCAGGAGGGCGCATCCAGCGGTGGAATCGACCAGCTGGTCGATCCGTGGGAGAGGGTATGGATCCTTCGGGCAAAACTTGTTGAGCCTTGTGAAATTGTTGCACATTCGCCATTTTCCCCGGACCTTTCTCCACGAGGACCACATTGCATACCAATCGGAGTATCTCACCTCTTGATGTGGCCGGCTTTAAGAAGTCTTTGGACTTCCGCTTCTATGATGGCATTATCTTCCGCACTGAAGTCTCTTCGCTTTTCTCTGATGTGGGTGATCGACGGGTCTACGTTCAGACGGTGAACGGCGACACGTGGGTCGATCCCTTTGAGGTCCTCGGTACTCCATGCGAGATATCGTTGTTATCCTTCAAACATTGGATGAGTTTCATCCTGACTTCAGTGGTCATCTCGGTGCCAATTTTTTGTGACCTTGTCGGCACTTCCTTCGACAATTTGGATTTCTTCTAGGGCTTCTCTTGCTTCAATTTTGTTTTCCTCAAAGAATTTCTTCTTTTTGGAAGAGGTGGGACTGGTGGAATCACTGATACTCCTCGAGCTCCTTAAAGCTCCTACTAGAGTATCCTTGTCTTTCTTCATGATTGCTTTTCTTCGCCTAAGTGACGGACTTGGCTTTTTGACTTTCTCTTCACTCGCCGAACCGTGTAGAAACGATAAGGCGCATTGTGAACAAGGGTGTCTCCTCGGATGACTGCCGGGTTGGGTTCTCCATGGCAACCCTAGAAGTGAACTTGGCTGACATGGTGTAGCATTCCCATGCTTCTCGTATGTCTCCTACTTCTTGTCCAATTCCCAAGGAGTGGGGAATTTTAGCTTGTTGTGGACCGTGGACACTACGGCTCGGAATTGAGAGAGACCGGGTCGGCCTAGGACTGCGAAATCAAATGGCATATCGACGACCACAAAGGAACCTGTTGCGTCACTCGTCTAGGAGCGCTACCCATTGACACCGTGAGGTTGATCATTCCGAGCGGCATGATAGGTTGTCCCGAATCCTACCAATGCGCTCCTCACTTCTCTGAGCCCTTCCCTTGGGTTCATTTGCATCCTTTTCAAGGTTCCGGTGAAAATCAAGTTTGCCGAGCACCCGTTGTCGACGAGGATTCTACCCAACTTGTAGGATTGAACATCCAAGGAAACTACAAGTGGGACGCAAGGATCATAGATGTTCCCTCCTCCGGCATGTTCAGAGGTATTGCTATCATCGAAAGAGATAACGTGGTATCCCGGTCGAGCGGCTTGAGCATACTTCACATCTCGGACCCGAAGGTTGTCCGCCGTAATTCCCCTTTGATTACGAGTGTCGCCGCCGGACGGGTC